>JAJGOT010000028.1:532500-880000 GCA_022457155.1 Cladopsammia gracilis | reverse complement strand
CTATCGGTGGAGTGTAGCCTTTGTCGACTTGTGGAATGGGTATATTAATAATATCTCTAAAAATAGCTTGTAGACTGTCCCCTGGCTGAGGTGTTTTGGTCATAATTCACTCGATGGTCAACTTCATTTGTATAAAATGGAGAAGAAACTTGGCTTTGTCAAAGACCTGAATCACCTAGTTCTTGTTGCCAAGCAGTTCTTATTCAACTGCACCCTACATAACAAGAAAAATATCAATTTGCGGATTTTTTCATTGCTGTTAGGAATAAAATTAACTAACAAAAAATAGAAAAATACAGTGATGTTCGTGCAAATTATTACAACCGAAGTTTTTTTCGGTTCGATATGACCAGCTCGGAATAATTAACATATCACCAAAGTTGTGTGCATGCTTTGTTTTAATGTTTTGTGCAATATTGGTAGTGTGTATTTAACAGTTAGACCCGTGAGGCGAAGTCGAATGGGCTATTGACCCGTGGCCCTTGAGGGCGAAGGGTCTAATTGTTTTAGTATCACCCAACTAGTCGGACAGAAAAAGGCAATAATAAAAAAAAAGCAATTGCAAGTTGAAGAAATATTTATTTGGGAATAAAACGAAAAATAAAACCGGCGAATTTCGCTACTCGATGACTATTACTATTAGACCCCTAGTAGCGTAGCCAATCAAAATGCAGGATTTGCATTAGTCCACTAGTTGGGTGATACTAAAATATATTATACCTTTAATGTAAGTTAAAGGCCCAGTATCATCCAAAATGCATTGCGTGCCCAATGCCTCGATGATTGAATTTAACGTAGTCGAAAATTGCCGAAAGAGCCGATCAAGAACGAGCTCGTCATTTGAAAACAAACGAACGCAAAGCCGAATGGCTGATACTGGGCCTTTAAGTAACGCAAATTACTTGCTTTGATAAGTATTATACTTTGGTCCTGATAACATAAATAATAAATATATAAAGAAACAACAGCTCACCGAGTTTCCTTTAGACTCTTTTTCAAAGCGAGGCTTAGTGCAAAACGATTCATAAGAATGTGCTGTTTGTTTCACATGCAAATAAAACTTAATTCTATATGAATGATTTTTCACTTGACCTCGGTTTGAAAAAGAGGCAAAGGGCAACTCGGAAAAGGGCTATCAGAATGTTAAAAAATGCGTAGGCCATATCGACTTGTGGAAAAGGCATATTTAATAGCGGAGCTCTAGCGGGCCAAAGGACAACTTGCGGAGCTGCATACTCATAGAACCATGGTCATGGCTAGCGGAATGTTTCGCGAACGCGTACGATGTCGTATAGGGTTAGCTCGCGGGCGCGTACGACATTGTGGAGGGTTAGCTCGCGGACGAGTACGAAGTCGCACAGGGTTAGCTCGCGGGCGCATACGACGTAGTGCAACATCCGTGATTTTAGGAATTTTGAAATTAAAACGAGGCTTTATTTTTCGCGCACTTTCCGCGGCTACACGGTCGATTTAACGTCAGCTACATTAAACACTTTTGTTGAGTTAAGCGGAGAAAACGATTCACAAAATCGTTTTTCCCTGCATTTTTTCACGGTTGCTCTCAAGACAGGTTTGACATTTCTCAAACAGTGGTCAAGACGGCATTTGTGGCTGCGCATCTCTGCAAGTCTGTCTTAGGACAAATGGATGCAGAAAATGCTGGTTTTGCCGATGCTTTCTGAATGTGTGGACTTGTGAACAGTGAATTAAATGTTGACGTTTCTCTAACTTTTCAAGCGATTTCCTGGAATTTGCGGTGGTACAAGTAAAATTCAATTCGTTCTGTATTGTGTATTTGTGGCGTCCATTTTTTTAAACTGGACCGTTTAAAAACGGTTTAATGCAGTTATAACTAAAAAAGCGTTCTAGAATATGAGAATCCAGGGAGCTCCGCTGTTAGGCTATATTAATAATCTAAACGAGAATGTACTAGTAATTCCATGCAGTTTCAGTGTTTCACCTCTCAAGAAATTAGACAAGCAACTCAGTGATGAAAATATAGCTTTCTTTTCCCAACACCTGGTAAAACGTTCCGCGATGGAAGGCGTTTGTCATTTATTTTACTTACTGCCACATAGTGGATCGTTATTGCCAAATGTTCGCCGCCTTCTTATCAGCTCATGTTTGCCTTCTAGTATTTAAGAAAACACAGACCATTAGTGTTATACATGTAGGAAGAAAAAAATATATTTACTGTAGGTTGACTATTTTACTCAGGTAATGGCAGGTCGAGAAAAAACTCTATCTTGTAGACCCAGCGCTTTTGGAAGGCTCAGCGTTTTTTGTTAATTAAAAACCTATCAATAGACCATCAATAGAGCAATGGTATATAAAACTTCACAGAAAGAAGAAAACCTGGGATTGGTTTAACAACAACATTAACAGTAACAACCAGTTATTTTTGTCACACTCGCATAAAGTACCAAAATAGAATTACGTTTATCAATTGTAGAAGTCATTCCTTTACAGAACATGCACCAAAAACTAAATGCTTTACTTGTTCATTTGTGATATCATAGAAAGGATAAATGTATTTACTGTAGATTGACCGATTTTAACTAAGGTAGGTCGAGACAGAACTCGGTTTTGTAGACCCAGCAGTATTGGGAGCCTCTTTTTCTGTTAAAACCTATCAAAACAGCAAGTGGTATAAAAGTTAGCGAAAGGAGAAATTTGAGATTGGTTCAACATCAAGCTATTGTGCAAGTCATTCCTTTGAAGAACATGCACCCTGAAAAACTATTTTAATTAAAGCAGTGATGTAATGTGTTTTCAATCATCGTATGGTACACGATTTATTAACAACCAAATGATAATCACAACCTCATACGAGAGAAAATATTGAGTAAATATCTACCCAAACGATTTGAATATTAAAATTGGGTTTCTCGAAACTTTGAGATTAGCCTTCATTAATATAATAGTGTTTGGTCTTATGATACTGGATGTAAAATGGGCTGGTTTTGGTTTCCTTAGAGTTTAGGCTTCAAGTAGTAATGAAAATGTTTAAGTTTCACCAATACTATGGCACTAAGTGTAAACAGTCCTACAGTCCTAGTCCTAGTCCTACAAACGTAAACAAAAACAATTTAAATGGCGATAAAATCACTTGACTTACCTGCTAGCATGTGTCGTTTTCCGTTATGCTCTCCCCCTTTTGGCAATTGGATAAGCAACGCGTATACATTGCAGTATAAATATGCTGTCAAATACTTCATCGCACTTGTTTGGTAGTCAAACAGGGGAGTTTTGCGATTAGCTTTTGATGATAAGTCACTCTTGTGCGACGAACGCTAAAAAGACAATTACCACCTGTTGACCTGCCTTCACATCAATCAATTGAGTACCTGTCTTCCTTTATTCATTTTTCCCTTATGGTTCGTCTGCCTTTTCTCTTCCAGGTGTTTATGTTCTTTCACCACCATTCGTTTTTTAATTTTTTTTTTGCCGTATGTCTCTGTTTTTTCTTTATTTTAAAGGAAGGATCTTGTAATTTGACGTGTTTTCATGGATCCAAAATTAAATTTGCATGTTTCTAAATCGAACTGTGTTATCATCGACCGCTTGGAAAGTGTGGGATTTTGATTTTCTTCGACGGCTAGCTCTGGGCCGTTTGGATGGATTTTCGATCGAGAGGTACGAGAAGAAGCGTGAATCTTTGGGCCTTTCTGTTGCGTGGTTTGAAAGCCGAGCGATGCAATTTTATGTGAAAAAATCGCCTCGGCACTGGAGCCGTTCAAAACTCTCTTTCCACCCTTGTCCTTCTTAGACGTACGGTCAACGGCGAACTTAGAATCCTTCAAAATCGCTCAAAATATCACTTTTACGGCAAAAGGACGACAAATGCACAACAAATAAGGCAATTTAACGCTTATTTAGCGTTGATCAGTACATTCATTTGGCGATATGTCGCCATAATATGAAATTTAGGTAAATCCATACATTTCCTATAAAATTACAAACGGTCATTATGTTACACTAACAGATTGTATGGGCTCCCTGTGCCCTAAATCTTACCTAACCGTGAATCTAGCTTAGATCTAATAATCGCTTTACCTAGGCCCAATTTGATCTAATAATGATAACCTATTTTCGTCCCAATCCAGGCATAAACTAGAGTGAAATAACATCGACCATTACAAAAGGTTTGGTTACTAATGAATGCTAATGCTAATGACCGTTAAAAATGGCATCGACCGTTAAAAATGGCATCGACTGTTAAAAATGGCATCGACCGTTTACGAAAGGGAAATCAGCCTCGCCTTCCTCGCCTTCGTTGTCGGTTCACCTCGCTTCGTTGCTATACAATCTACGAATTTGTGAAACAAAGGCGGTACTTGTGAAAAGCCAATTAGCTGTTGCCTTTATCGAGCTCCCACAAATAAATGTTGGTGATATATCACTCGCCAGTCTCAAGTCTTCATGCAGAACCTTCATGTTCTCGAATATTCATCGACCGCTTCGTTCACTGCTTGGTAACCTCTCGGTCGAATCATGACGGTCGATGGCCGTCGAATCATGCTCCAAAGTCTGGGTCTATACATAGCCATGAAATCGGCTGTAATTCCTGGTTGTGGATGATCGAAGATCGCGAGGAGGTTTCGATGCGATGAGCCGAATCCCACTTCTAACACCAAATGTAACGGGATGAGAAAGGTCACAACGAAATCCAACAGTCAACAGTATTTATTCCAATCTAGTTCAAGCGCACAGCTCTCTTCAACTAGCTTTGTGTTGTGCCCCGCGTTGTACGCCCGTTACAACGCACAGTCGCCCTTTCATGCCCCTCTATTATGCATACAAGTTGACGATATCTCAATACGACTACATTGTCCGTTAAATATTTAAAAATAACCGTCTTGCTACATTACGCCTTGCTCTCTGAAATAACCTAACAAGTAACTAACACATTTCGTTACCGTATCATGAAAATGTATAGAGAAGATAACGTAAGATGCTGCAGTTCTTTACAGACAACGTTTTCTCATGCATGCACGCATGAACTTTCGGTCATTATGTTTGTGTCTTAATGAACGACAAAATGACAAAACTCATCGTTCTGAGTCCCGTTTTCTTATTTTCTAACATCAAAAGCATCAATACAATCTCATTTTACGGTTTCGATATCGTCCACATCGTCGTCTATGTATTCGTCCAAGTCTCGCTTACAACAATGCACCGGACAGGAGGGAAGGCACTCCACAGAATCTGTACAGCTGCTTGGGCAAGCTACAAAACATGATAATGTGCAGCTTTAAAAAACCTTCTCAAACATGTTCGCACTATATATTGTATCAAGTGTGTTAAGAACAGCCGAGTAAAATTTCGAGAAACTTCTAATATGCCATTTTCATTTCACACAGTACATGTAATAATCCCCGGATTAACGTTGACCGTCTTTGCGTCTCCTGTAATCACCCTGGCACGAGAACTACAGACAACTAAGCACACAATAAAGAAAAGGTATTATTACCATGACTGTCGGAGTTGGGTGTCTTTGAATTATAGTAGTGGTAGTGGAAGTGAACCGATCCGTTGTCTGTTAACAAAAAAATATTTATTTACATATGGAATATGGAAATGAATAAAAACGTATGCAAATACAAGTAGCACAGAGAGACGATGGTAACGAGGGGTTTAAGCACTGTCTGCAAGTAAACAGTCAAAGCTCTCCGAGCGGACACTCGTAAGCGGACAGCTCTACTTATGGCCGCCTTGGCAAAATCCCGCTCTCGGCCATCGAATGTTATGACCGCGTGATTCGCCCTCATTAACGGCTTGATTCTGAAAATAAAAACGCCTTTTAAATTCTCCTCTTAAGAGAATCATTCCCGTAAGCAACCAGCTCCAATTACGGTCACTTTTCCTGCTTACTTAGGGTGTCCGTTTACGGAAGCTTCGACTTTAGATAAATATATACCGATGGAAGCAATTTTACCTTTATATTTTAAACCGAATCAGATTAGATTATATAGTTGTTAATAGAGTATATAGCATATTTGCTGGAGGGAAACAGGGTATATGTAAAAAGAAGGAAACCAAAGAACATGAATAAGAAGCAAACCATAAACAATTAGCATTTAAATGAAATGTTTTGACCCACCTCTTTGCGATGACAGAGCTCCTTGAACGGAGGAAGAAACTGGAAATAGAGGAGGTGATTGAGCGACCGGAGGTGCATGGGGATGAGGGGCAGGATATGCTGCTGGAGGAGATAGGGCTGAAGGGGATGCAGCAGATGCTGATGAGGAAGGGGATGGAGGAGATGGTGATGAGGAAGAATGTGAAAGGGGTGGAGGGAATGGTGATGGTGGGGGTGGTGGTGCAAATTGTGAAGAAGGAGGGGAGGGTGAAGATGTGATTGGTGGGACTTGAGGTGCGTTTGGTGGAACGAAACCTGTGGAGAAAGGAAAAATAACACTAAGTTTAAAACAACATTTATTTAAACACGATAAACACGATTCCATTTGTTTTAGTAAGAAACACTCGACATGGGCAACACTTTAATATTATTTTAACCATTTTGCTAAAACAAGTCAGACTGTGAGCTATAATAGTTGCTAAATTGTTGAGACATTCATATTAATACAAGTTAATTCTGATACCCTCTCCCCCTCAATTGCAATAAAGTTGTTGTCGTTGTTGTTGTTTCAAAGGCTGTTGCTATTAGATTTCAAAGATATTGAGACAGCTTTAAGTATTTTGCTCTTCTCGATTGAAAGGCAATGTAGGATATTTTTGTGATCGATGATTCACTCGCAAGCAAATAAATAAACCAAAGAAAACTAACCTTGTCCGGCTGTAACTGACACATTCAAAAAGTTATCACAATCAGAAACCACTTCTTTCGAAATTATTGGTACCCCAGCTAAAAGGATTTTTCGTTTTCCATCAGGGTCTTCTGCATTGAACATCACGTGACTATGTAGCTCCGGTCTGTCTATCAACAGTTTCAGTTTAAAGCCAGTTCCAGTGACAAGATATCCCTCGTGTTTAAGAGAAGAGTACAGTTTAAATGGAGAGCCGAATTTGTTAACGAAGTTTAGCGCGACGCACATCTCTGAAATATAGAAAAAGGCAGTGTAGTTGTCATGATTGTGTGTTTTATATAGTTAACCCTTCAGGCGGCTAGTATATCTGTGAAATAACCAGTTAATAAGAAATGCTCTTCGCATAGCCCGCTAATATTTGAGCGACCCTTCCTTACAAAAAGATGTCGAAATGTAGTTTAATAGAAATTTTGAATTTAGACATGCTTAGTCGATTTGGTCGAGGAGATACTGAAGTTCGTAGAAGCTTTATTGTATCAATCAATTACTGCCACCTTCGATAAGATTGCCAAATTTATTTCATCGCGCACCGCAATGTACAAAAAGTACGGTAGTATTAATTTATAAACAGTAGTTACTCCGCTATAGAATCAAGCCAGTGATGAGGGCGAACCACGCGGTTATAACATTCGACGGCCGCAGGAGCGGTGTTTTGCCAAGGTGGCCATAAGTACAACGGTCCATTTACGAGAGTGTCCGCCGGAGAGCTGTGACTGCATTTTCAAAAAACGCTTTAAAAAAAACATTTTCTAAAAGATATTTTTATTTCCCGTGACAAGACTCAAACCTTGGATACGAGATCTATGGTCATCTAAAAAGACCATTTGCGCAATACGAGAAAATAACAGTATTGATAACACGTGCACGATGCAGGATAATACGTTGAAGACGCAAGAAAGACATGAAAAATACCAGTCACACGTCGTCACCGGGTGTCGGGTTCATTCAATTCATTTTACATTTTTTTTTCTGAAAGCCGAACTATTGTCACTTTTTATATCAAGGTACCACGTTGCTCTACGCAAAACTTGTAAACTGAATGATAATAAAAACATCCACGCTATTTTTTGTAGCTTCTTCAACGGAAGAGAGATTTCAGAAACCTACTTTCGAACGTATTTAATAAATAAAAGTATTTAACTTTTTTAGTCTCTCTCTCTCTCTCTCTCTCTCTCTCTCTCTCTCTCTCTCTCTCTCTCTCTCTCTCTCTCTCTCTCTCTCTCTCTCTCTCTCTCTCTCTCTCTCTCTCTCTCTCTCTCTCTCTCTCTCTCTCTCTCTCTCTCTCTCTCTCTTTACCTAGATAAAAAGCTAATAAACGTCCCCACTAAAAACGTAACCTTTCACTTACGTCTAATGGTGGTGTGGACACTAGAAACCTCAGATGGTGAAATCGTTGTAATGGCTGAGGTTCCCGAACTTGTGGGTCCCCCTTGAGCAACCCCCGTTGCTCCTGCTGGGCAGGTTGGGATACAAGGTGGTAGAACAACAGCTGGTGGTGATGTATGCTCCACCAAATGAGGGGGGTGTGGAAGCTCTTGTCCATTAATTTCTGGTGCTTCTACTGGCCCAACAACGCCTCTGCAATTTAAGTCTTTGCTTTGCGTTTCCTTAAGTGGTGCAGCTATAAAGGTACATCGGTAAAGAACGTTCGGATCACCATTGTAAAAGTCGAGATTTAAAAGACTGATGTCGTGCACACTCTTTTCTTTCATCATTTTTTCGCAAATATACCAGTCTTTGTGCATTGAGTTGAAGAGAAAATTTCGAAAATATCTCATGACACTGAAGATAAAGAATGAGCTGTCCTTATCTGAAATTTTAAGACAGAACGTTTATAAGACAAAGACAATAGTGCCAAGCAATTTTCACTACCCGATAATTTTCATAACCGGGCAGTTGAAAGTATGACGAGGCGCACGGTCCATAAAATGTAAGGTTTTTATAGTTCACGCCCAGCGCTCGGCAACTTTAAAGAGGCAACAATGTTTCTGGTACTTTAAATGTTTAGTTTATGAATATAAAATGATCAATAGGAATAGAAATAATAAATTTGACATCTTACCAAAAAGCTTCGTTCCGTCTCTTTTTTGAAGAAGGAAGTTATAATTTTTCTGTCTCAAAAAATAACCAGGTAGACATGCAGATTCAAATGAAACAGTGTCTTTTGATTTGCTGACATCTGTAGACAGTGCAGGAACATGAGTAATAAACACGTGACACCATTTGTCCAGGAAAAATTTACCATTCTTCGATCTCCAGCAATCGTTGAGAAAGGAGTCTTCCTGTCCGTATGGTGTGTACATAGAATGAAAGGTATACATCCCATTTGCTACAACTATAGTAAAAAAATAAACGAATAAATGAATGCATGAACAGTGGCGTAGCGTAGTGTAGCGCGGCATAGTGTAGTGTACTTCAGCGTAGTATAGTGTAGTGTGGTGAAATGCAGTGTAGTTTACTGCAGTGTTGTGCAGTATAGTGCAGTGTGCTGAAGTTCAATGTAGTTTAGTGTAGTGTAGTGTGTAGCGTGTTGTGGAATGTTGATGTATTGTGGTTTGAGATGTCAGGGTGTGTTTTGGTATGGTATGGTCTGTTGTGGTATGGTATGGTATGGTATGGTATGGTATGGTATGGTATGGTATGGTATGGTATGGTATGGTATGGTATAGAATCGTATGGTATGGTAAGGTACGGTATCGCATGGCATGATATGGCATAGTATGGTATGGCATGGTATGGTATGGTATGGTGTCGTATGGTATGGTATGGTATGGTATCGTATGGTGTCGTATCGCATGGTATGGTATCTTATGGGCCTCATACTAGGAGTGAAAGGGTTATGAAAAGAAACGGTTTTCTAGAACTAATGGGCCAAAAAGTGCAATTGTCTGAGTGAGTAAACATTGTTATAATTAACAATCTGTCGTTTTATGGTGTACTGCAATAAAAACCGCCAGTGGTAGTTCCTAGAGCTCTCTGTACATTCGAATCGACACTTTATTTTATTGTAATTATTAATTTAGTTAAGGTGCACGGTATTATTGTGTGTCCTTCTACTCTACTGTACTAATAAATAAATATTTTTTAATTACTTTGTATACCCTTTAATAATATAACTTAATATCACATCCTCTATGTAAATATGTATTTTGACTCCACTACACAACAGCAAAAGACATAGTGTCAAGGCAAATAAGTTTATTTTGGAGGGGCTTGGCGAGAACCAACCCTGCAAAGAACATACAATCGGCGACAACTAATTTAAAATTCACGTATTCTCTGGCTTTTACAAAAAACTGTCATCACTGGTCAATCTTGAGCAATTAAGCACATAGGCTTAGTGTCAGTTAGGCTGCCAGTTAGGCTGGGGAAATAAAACTCCGATCTTTGAATAATACAATCTGCGTCAACTAATTTACAATTCACGTATTCTCTGGATTGCACAAAAAAATGCTATCACTGGTCAATCTTGACCTACATCCCCAATTAAGCACACAGGCTTAGTGCCAGTTAGGCTGCCAGTTAGGCTGGGGAAATAAAACTCCGACCTTTGGATCATGCAATCTGCGACAACTAATTTACAATTCTAGTATTCTCTGGCTTTCACAAAAAAACTGCTATCACTAGTCAATCTTGACCTACATCCCCAATTAAGCACACAGGCTTAGTGCCAGTCAGGCTGCTAGTTAGGCTGGGGAAATAAAACTCTGACTTTTGGATCACTGGGACAAGGAACATCTAAGGAGCACACAGGCTGAGCGCCAGTATGGCTGTGGGACTATCTCTGAAAAAACGGGATCATCTTCCCTTACCTACCCAAAAATGCACGCAGGCAAATAGCCAGTTAGGCTGACAGTAAGGCTAGGGCACAATATCTCGAGCGTAACAGCTGACTTACGACCCTGGCTGGAGGTCTAAAACATGGCCACACTAAGTCTATCTTGACTTTTGTCGCCAACTTTAGTCAGCTGACTTAAGTGTACATTGAAGACTAAATAACCCGGTAAGGGTCGGGCCTACGAAAACCTGATAAGTCAAGGAACATGTGCAAAACTGTAACAAACGTACGTACAAATATAGAAAAAAAACGAAGAAAGAACTGAATACTAGCAGAGTTGAGCTACCGTTTACAACTGAAAAATAAATGCGGTCAGACGGAGGCCAGAAAAAACCTGCCCCAAAAAACCCTGATGGGAAAAAACTGGGCAGGAAATCTGGGTAGAAACCAAGGCTCAAGTTCAAAATGGTTAGAAGTCCTTCCTACGGGACTTGAACAACCCCAAAAAACACCTGAAGAAAAAATTACGAGGACCAAACAAAGGTTGGTTCTGAAGCCTAGATGAACAACACATGATATACACTACCTTTTACATCCCAGTATGGCTAGCCGTGGTGCCCCTGCCCTAGAAACCAGGCCCTGTCGTATCTCGTGCCGTCAAAATAGAGACCTTAAGATCGAGGTTTTTCGGCATTTCCCGCGAACCGCGAACGTCAAGAAGTCACGTGACCAGTGCCTTGCCGTCAGGTTTGCGGTTTGAGGTTCACGTTTGTACGGCTAGACCACGCTCTAGAGGTAAGTGATTTACCGCAAGGTTTTTTAATTTGCACCCTAAAACATCACAATCCCACGTTTGAGAGGAAATACTACTTTTTAGAACTCTTTCGCTTATTAATTATCGAATTATTTTTTACAGAAATGTAATTTTGAAGACGATTTTTCAGCTAAAATAGAAGTGAACGAATGAATGAAAACAAACATGGCAGCCGGCTATTTGTTGTTGGCACTGTTTTGCCAGTCGGATTACTTTGTGGTTAAACCACGATAAATAAAGTAAAACAAAAGCCAGTTTCTGACGATATGTGAATTCATGAATGTATATCCATGAATGTATACTTTGTTTCCTAGATGGCTCCGGTAATAGGCATAGGTAAAACGTAACCCTCAATCTTAAGCCCAGATTATGTTCATACGGCGAACTCCGAACTGTAAACTGCTGGCCGACGTTTGTGGTTTGCGGTTTAAGGGGAAACCCTCAATTTTAAGGTCTCTAATATTTATTTCTGTCTACTTCGCAAGCTCATTCGTCAGAAATAGCGTTTATTTATGGTTTGAAGAAACCGTATAAAATTTAAAAAAAAATGAATCAATGTCATCAAACTGACTTTGCCTCTACCTAAAACATATTTTTTAAAGAAATCGATTGCATATAAAACTGCTAACCTGTGGAACTTGTTTAACAACTCAATTAATTGTAGAACCAGTAGAGCAGAGGCATTTTCCACATTTAAATATTTCAATTAGTAAGCTATTAGTATGCTAGATTAGTTGTATGTAAATAGTTAGATTTATAAATATTATATTTTGTAAATATAGCTCGTTAATTCAGTTTATCATTTAAGAAAAAACTGCCAGAGAGAGTTTTAATAAACTATTAACTAAAATACTCTTTAGATAACGGCACCAGAGTCACAGATACTTTATTAAGCTTTAAGTATGCTGTTAAGAGATTAAAGTAATTATAGGTGAGATGTTATTTTTTATCATATTAGTATGTATACTGTTTTAACGTTTTAAGTATAATTTAAATTGATGTATGAGAATACATATTAGAGGTTTAATTTATAGTAAATAGTTTACGGTTATATGGTACAGTAATTTTCTTTTATATAGCAGTTTTATTTTTTATTGAAATTCTACACATGACCACATTAGCTTTGCTGTAATTTTATCGTAATAAAATAAATGTTTTCATCATCATCATCATCATCATCATCATCATCATCATCGTCATCACTTACTTTGCCTGGCTCCTCCCGCTTTCCAGACTAGTTTCCTGGCCATGGTCTGCGGATCTTCTCCCGGTTTTGGAATATAGGTTAATGGTTCATTCGGAGCTCGTGTTGCCAAATTGTCGTAGTCACCTGCGTTCTCTCCTCCCGCACTTGCACCTACACTTGCACTGCCAGCAGCTGAAGTAACCTGTGAGCCACCCGTAACTCCTGCTAACCCTCCGCCAATCGCACTACCAACGCTGGTTGCACCTCCTGTAGCAGCTCCACTCGAAGCACTGCTTCCTGTTGCGGTTCCCCCAACTACACCTGTACCCACACTACTACCTTCTCCGACTCCCAAGGAAACACCTCCACCTGCACCTGCAGCTGCACCTGCACCTCCAGCGGCTCCGGTGGCACCAGCAGTCCCGGACACCCCAGCTGTCCCAGCAGTTCCCGCGATCCCAGCAGTTCCAGCCGTCCCTGCACCACCACCAGCTCCTGCGGTCCCTGCACCACCACCAGCTCCTGCGGTCCCTGCGGCTCCTCCGGCCCCTGCGACGCCTGAGATTCCCATTGCACCTGCTGCCCCTGCTGCCATTGATGCACCTGCAGCTCCACTGACTCCCTCCATTCCGGGACCAGTTACTGAAACCACGCTTCCATTCTTGACATTGATCTTGAATCTATGTAAGTTGTCACCATGAAGATCGTTCAGACCATCTTGGAGTGTTCTTGTAATCATTTCAATGGCTGCTTTTTCGCCGGCTTTTGCCCCTGCCGATGCTCCAGCCTCCATTCCGGCTAGAGAACCAGCCTTGACACCTACTTTGGCACCAGTTTTCATGGCCCACCTTGCGCCAAATGATGAACCAGCCTTTGCCCCTGCTGTTGCTGCTACTTTGATTAGAATTGCTTGATAGGTGAAATTTTTCGCTAGAAGTTGAACATGCAAAAATAAGTAATCCTGCACTCCAACATATAAAGTCAAATAGCTCTTTATAACAAATTTTTGTTTTCGAGCAAAAATCGATGAGCAACCAGGGTTAAAAATATTAAAATTAAAAAAAAAATACGTTCTCAGGTTAAAAATTATTTAAAAAGTGAGCTTTGGGTACCAGTCTGCAGCCTTTAATGAATGATGTAAAAAGTCGCGAATGTAAAAATATATATAGCGAAAAGAAAATGTGTGAGAAATGTCATAATAAGTGTGTGCGAAGAAAGTGACAAAAGAACGAGGAAATGCTAATTAAAAATGTTTGTGTAAGGGTTAGACAATGAACGCGAGTGTTTTATGGGATATAGTGCCTCGAGCATAGATAGAAGGCCACGAGGGCGTAGCCCGAGGGGCACTTCTATCTAATGCGAGAGGCGCTATATCCCATAGGACACGAGCGTTCATTGTCTTACCGTCTTAGAATATGGTCGTATCCACGAAGAAACTATATTTTATGCAGATTGTATTTATGAGCGTATTTTAATTGTGTCATTCACCCTTGGGAATCAAGTTGTTATTTTGTTTTGGATGTCGCCGTAATGTTGGTAGAATTTTACGAATAACAATGCTTTTCTTTCTTTGGAGTTTTGTTTATATTCTTTGTTGTTTTGATGGCTCATTTGCTCCGGCTATGAGCCAGTATACAGAGCTCGAGGAACTTGAGGGACTCGAGGGCGTCCTTGCCACTCAAGATGTACTTGCTTTTGAGCACATAGACCTATCCGAGTGCTTGGGGGATGAATTCGATAAAAGTGTACGTTTCCAAAAGCCTACCACAGTGAACGGAATTGAGCAAAGGGAAAGAGACAGAATTCCAAAGAAAACTCGACAAAGCATTGCGTGATCGGTAAACGTCTATGGAGCCTGGCCTGAATTCCGAAACACACAAATTGAAACCCTTGGAGATGAGTGTAGGTCCGTTCCAGTTGGGCACCACCCCCGTGGAAGAGTTAAATTACTGGCGTACAATATCAGCAACCACATCTCCTATTATTAAGCACGGTGAGACCAGTCTTTCTTTTAATTTTTCCTAAAAATTGTTAAGTCGAATTTGGTTTTGTTATTTTGGTGATTAATCTCTTGCTTAAGTTATGTAAAGCGAAAACTTTACATAATTTAAGACACTTTATGGGATATAGAGCACACAAATACTGGGCACTAATTGGTTGAGTTAGGCTCTTGCCGATTGTGCTAGCATAATTTTTGGCATAATCTGAGGAATTGAGCATAATTTTTGCCCTTTTTCCAAAAGTAACACTGCTAGCATAATCCGTATATTTTCTTGTCTTAATAGCACAATTTTAGAATAATTCAAGAAAACGAAGATCTCAGCTACTAAAAACGATAGATTACTATTAACAGTTGCTTCTACTCCTATTTTTCGATTTTTTTTTTACTTGTGTTGAGATACCGCGGGAGTTCGATGAAACGGAACCGGAAGTCTGTGTCTCGGTCCCAGACTCCTTAGTCTTTCTCGCAGTGCTCGTTTCAAAATGGCGGCCGCCACGCCAAACCAGTCAAGTGCAGTGAACTTACACCCAGATAGTTTACAAGGTAGC
Organism: Cladopsammia gracilis; assembly: GCA_022457155.1. Classification (NCBI taxonomy): domain Eukaryota; kingdom Metazoa; phylum Cnidaria; class Anthozoa; order Scleractinia; family Dendrophylliidae; genus Cladopsammia; species Cladopsammia gracilis. Next base: position 864,842 of record JAJGOT010000028.1, on the reverse strand, counting down.
GAGAACAGAGAGGATAGACCAAAGCCTGCACAACTTGCCCGGGATAGACGCCTCGAATCCACCACTGGAAAATACAAGAGGAGGGGGACGAGTAATGTCACTAATGTGAAAAATGTCCCTTTGCAAGATCGTATTAATCAGTTCCCTGATCAGCACCTGAGTGTCAGAGGCACAACGATCTTTTGCAATGCCTGCAGAAAAATGGTATCATCCAAAAAGAGCATTTTAGCATCACATTGTAGTTCAAGAAAACATGCCAAAGGGAAAGATGCGCTGATGGTTAGCAACTAGCAAGCTATCCGCGGATAGTTATCCACCACACTATCCAGGCTTTGTGCAACCTACTTTTGTTCGCTGGATAACTATCCGCTGGATAGCAGATTTATTCGCCGTATAGGCCCAACCACCGGATAAAGTTACCCAGGTTTTGAACAACCGGGCCCAGAACGTCTGGCCAGGGTTAATAAAATGTCTTGTGAGTTGTGAAGTTTGTGCACAGAATAATTTTTTAAAAAAGTAGCATGATTTTGAAAAGCGAGCATAATTTGAGCATAATTTGGGCAAAAAAACGAGCACTGCCACTAGCATAATATGCCACTTTTACTAGCACAATCGGCAAATGCCTAGGCTGAGTGGGTGTGACCATTTTCATTACATTTCATTTTTTACCCCTCCCCACCCGGATTTCCCTGCCAGGCAGACCCACCCTCGCACCTTGATTTTTAACCCAGATACCCCCCCCCCCCCTCCCCCACCCGCTCCCCCTGAGATCCGGGATTCTTTTTTAAGTTTTCAAATCTTTGGTGATAATTGCTATGTATTGGTCAAACATTTTGCAAATAAACATTGCGTGACGCATTCACTAAAATCTCTCCGTGATTTTAAGACCAAATCGAAATGAAATGTTTCCATAACTTAATAAGCTGGTTCTTTAAAAAAATGCTTTGATTTTGCCATCTATAATAAGTTTTTTCCAGGTTTCACAGTTTCTTCATAGTGTTGTTGCAAATACACAATTTTGTTTTATGCAAATATTATGTGAAATGTAATTTGATAGCAAGCTGTTTTTATATGACCACTGGCATGAATCCAAAATATATTTTCTATAAAAGGCCGAAACTTTTGAATGAAACTCATATTTCCTTGAATGAAAATGTCTTTCCTTTGATTAAAAGAGTCAAACACCTTTTAGAATTCAGGGATTTTCTGCTTCTGGTCTTGGCGATTTATTGCATCCTAATGTACGGCGAGGAACCGGCTAGCGTCTGCGAAAATATAATAAACATCACAAAATAATTCAATTCAGCAACCTATTTTTATTATGCTTTCTAAAATTGCCGACTTTTCCTGTGCAATAGAATGCCAATCTTATCCGGAAAGATGATTCGCATAATGCTTTTGCTAATCAAAAAAGCAGTTCTGAATTGTCAAAGGTACAGAAATGAAATGCTGGCGGCGTTTGAATCATGAGTTCGGATAGCTCATGGTCTGCAAACAAACACTTCGATTCACAGCTCGATTTTTCACTAAAACCTTCTTTAAAACCACGAAAACGCCTAAAATAGTCTTTGAAAACAATACTTCGCCACATTTGGTGGAAGCGGTGCTTGGTAGAGCAGTAAAAAGAACTAAAAAGCCTTGTTTACCTTTACCACGGATCCAAAGCGCGTACGTACAAACAGAACTGCTTTGGCAATCGAGTCGCCCAATCCAAAAGCTATCAGAACAGTCTCATCGTACAGCAATCGGGTGAACTCGGCACAACTTCGCGCTTCGGAAAGTCGGACTTACTTACACAGGTGACAACATAGTGGTTACTAGTAACCTAGTAACCACAAAAAGCAATAAAGTCAGTAAAAATCGATCGACATTAATATAGCACGCATTCCACAGTCCATAATCCACAGAAGTCCAGTCCCGAAGTCTATATTTTTTTTATTAAATCCCGTGGGCTGAAGTAACGACACTGTTTTGCCGTGTGTTTCTATTATTCTTTCTTTAAAAAAAGTCTTGAAATTAGCCACCACAGGCAGCGACTGCTCCGACACAGAGATTGTAAAGAATCGACAGTAAAAAGGGGAATAAATTGACAATATGCTTACCAGCGCGAGAGATCGATGTTTGTCATTTTTGTCTCGGAAGAACTCTGATTAAGGTGGTTCGATACAGTTTTCTGGAGACCATACCAACATGGTCTTCTCCAAGTCAGATCAACGTGAAATTTTCATCACTAAAAGGTTTTGAATTGAAGTTTGCAAGATATATTATCTGGTAAAATCGATATTACCATGACGACGATAAACAAGAAACTTAGAAATCAGTAAAAATGAAATTTAGCGCGTTTAAGATTTCGCATCGATAGTCCTGCATAGACATCTTAAAATATGGTATATGGCATATATATTTTGCAAGAATAAAAAAATTCTATATGTTTGAATTCAAATAAATCGCAATAACATTTCAAACCGTACTATTTGTGTACTGATATTAAATTGATCGAGAGATTAACACTGGTTTTGTGAAATTACTTAATGATAATATCAAAAAGTAGCTTGATGTTATGTTTGTAAACCTTGGAGGTTTTGTTTACTTTCTCTTTTGCGATCTTGAGAACTACCATTTTTCCTAACATCGCTTCATGTGCAATTTTTGGGTAGTTTTCGATTTCAATCGCTTTTGCAAAAATCCGAGAAACGGCTCGATGCATTTTTTTTAAAACTTTTACCACGCATGCTTACCGATGTGCAAAATATTATCTGAAAGTTACATTGACATTGATTTACTGGAACGCCTTTAAATTTATAGATGAAGACGACGTACGAACCGGCCAAAACGTTTGCGTTACAAATTTACTTTTTTAAGTTATGTTCAATAATGATTTCAAATCAATGCGCACTACATTCTTCCGTGATTGAAACATTGCAATGTACGCTCGTTGATGCAAATTTATTTGCATCTGTTTTCTTTTGCGTTCAAAGTTGACATTCCATCGTGCATTGCCGCTCAGCACCATCCTACTTACGCAGATCATTTACTTAATTACAATTGAGTTGTCTCAAGGGGAATTTAGCTATTCATTTGTATTTGCATATCCTTCAAACATTAGATTGTTATGAGACATAACAGTTATATTGCGATCCCCCTTTCTGATTGAGCACTTCTTTTTCCCTTTTGAGGCTTAGTGTCTTGCGGGTCAAATACAGGAGCTTTGACGTGCGGCTTCAATCGTATAAATGATGAACTCGGTACCACAATGTTTCCTTTAAGGAGATTTAGAGCCATCTCGCCAATATAGCTTCCATTTTACCTTTGTTCGCATGGGATATCAAATCTTTGCGTTGTTTTCCGTTTGTCTTAAAACATAAAAGGAAGGCTAAATGTTGGCCAACTTTAGACTGTTTAGATATTCCCGGGCGCTTTCGTTTTGAGCGAGTTGTTGTAGTGCCAGAACGCAAGACCATTTTACCACCAAGTTGATTCTTTTTCATACGGATCGTTCGCTGATGTGACTTGCAGGCATGCATGATATTATCTGAAATGAACTGGTAGGGGTTGATCTGTTTTATGGAGTTTCGTGTTTATGTAGATCACTGGGTAGGAATGTGTTGTAGGTAATAACGGAGCTCTCGCGGGCTGAAGGCCCGTTGCGGAGCCCCATACTCACAGAACCTATGCCCGTCATTTTTCATGGTCATGGCTAGCGGAATGTACTGTGCAGACGGTCGAGTAATTCTGTTTTTGAGAATTGCTAAAATTGAAAAATAGCCCGGTCGTCAATCTTAATTCTTGTGCTTCCGACCTTTCACCTCAGTTAAGTTTATCATCGGCTTTCTGTTCACCAATATTCGAAATACTGAACTAAAAACCTTTACCACAGCAACGCAACACTTGTTTAGTTGAATCCTTGACTTAGTTTTGCCTTTCAGCAATAAATCCACAAACATGCGCTCACAAAGAACGCTTTAAAAGAACCGTTTACACAAGTTCAGTTCAAGGCAAAGACTTTTATTTGCCGAGAACCGTTTATTCGTTTGCAGCTAAACGTTCATTTGTTACTTCTTACATGTAAAAGCTTTGCAGCGAAATACTTTTCTTTCGCGTGAAGTAAACTTGTGATGTACACATTGTTCACAAATTGAATTTTGTTTAACTCTGTATTAGAAAATGGTCACGCCCACTCAGCCAATCAGTGCCCAGTATTTGTGTGCTCTATATCCCATAAACTGTCTTAAATTATGTAAAGAGGCGTGGGCTTTGAAGCCCAGGGAAATTGTGGGGTAAAATAACTACTCATTAGTAAGCTCTATATAGAACATACTAATGAATTCTTTTGTTTTTATTTGTCTTAAAGCCTAATTAGTATGCTCTATATAGAGCATACTTATGAGAAAATAGAGCATACTAATGAGTATATAGAGCATACTAATGAATTACAGGCTGCTAATTTGAACAAAAACAACAATGACAATCTTATTTGAAGTTTTCGCTTTACATAACTTAAGCAAGAGATTAATCACCAAAATAACAAAACGAAATTCGACTTAACAATTCTTAGGAAAAATTTAACGAAAGACTGGGTCTTTCTGCGTGTACCGGTACTCATTGTCTTATATTGTTTGTGAGGTATTGTATTTTTGGTCTTGTTTTGCATTTGTATTATTGTCGTTCTTTGTTCCTTTTGTTTTACGTCATCTATCCTCCGGTACACACCGAAACAACCGAAAGACTGGTCTCACCGTGCTTTGGAATTCTGTCTCTTTCTGTTTGCTCAATTTCGTTCACTGTCGTAGACTTTTGGAAACGTGCACATGCATTTGTCGAATTCATATCATCCCCCAAGCACTCGGATATGTCTACGCTCTCAAAAGCAAGTAACTCTTAAGTGGCAAGGACGGCCTCAAGTTCCTCATAGCCGGAGCAAATGAGCCATCAAAACAACAAAGAATAAACAAAGCTCCAAAGAAAGAAAAGCATTGTTATTCGTAAACTTCTACCAACATTACGGCGACATCCAAAACAAAATAACAAGGTGATTCCCAAGTGTGAATGACACAATTAAAATACGCTCATAAATACAACCTGCATAACATATGTTTTCTTCGCGGATATGACCATTTTCTAAGACGGTTAGACAATGAATGCTCGTGTCCTATGGGATATAGCGCCTCTCGCATTAGATAGAAGTGCCACTCGGGCTACGCCCTCGTGGACTTCTATCTATGCTCGAGGCACTATATCCCATAGAACACTCGCGTTCATTGTCTAACCCTTACAAAGGACCGTTTACGCATATTAAAAGTGTTCGAGCCGAGCGCATAGACAAATTCGGCTAACGCATTGTTGTACTCAATTCAAACCTTCTGGGAATAAGATTCTTTGTTTACAATATTTCTATATAATTTCCATGTCAATGCTTCATTGTTATGGAAATATGACGAACAAAGAGTTCTAATCCCAAAAGGTTTGAATTGGGTACAACATTGCGTTAGTCGAATTTGTCTATTGAATAGATGCATTTCGCGTTCACTTAAAATCAAACAGTAGTTTAAAATTTCGTCGTATGTTTTGTTTTTCGCACGCGAAAAGGTTTCACGCTAATATTACATTATGCTCAAGTGAGGAGTAACAAACTTCATGCGTATGTTGTTAGTAAGAGGTGCAGTGTATCTCGCGCTTTCTTTTACAGCCGTGCTTGATTTTATAGTTTGTTTACAATAAGCTACTTTAGTTTTAAATTTTCTTGTTGACAAATATTCTCTTATAACTTGAGAAGGTCATTCAAATCAAGTGAATGTTATGAGTTTGTGGTTAGTCATAAACGCCAAGAACGTGTTTTTATAGATGTCTTACCGTAATTTTAATAACACTAAGAATGCGCTGTAGCGGACCTGGTTATAAAAGTTCATCAAGATAAGATGAAAAGACCTGCACTTCAGAGACAGTTTGTCAAAACAAATTAATCAAAGTGGCCTCGGTTTGAAAAGGAGGCTAAGAGCAACTCGGAAATGGGCTATTACCCACTCCTCGATCCACAACGAGTCCGTACACGAGCAAGGGTTTGCATTTCATTATCTCAGGACGGTACCATTCATAATAAGTACACGCCTACGTAATTAAATTATTATTTTTGTGCTCTGGGCGTGCTTGAACTATTTCTGTTGTTTCCGCTATGACAATAATCCACGAATGAATGCAAATTTCAACATACTGTTTGGATCAATTTTATCACGTGACATATGAGGTCAATATTCAAATTTTGCAAAAATGCAATTTGCCGGCGAATAGGCCATTTGCACGATGACGTCATAAGGCTACAACTACCAGAATCCTTCAGTTTGTTGTTTTGTAGTGCAAATTAGGGCTATTGTTATTTAAACTTCACTGGGATTACAAAATTTAAATAAGAAAGGAAAAACGAAATGAATTCTGGTAGTTGTAGTCAAATGACGTCATCGTGCAAATGGCCTATTTTATATTAGTTGATTATTTATTATATAAATAAGCCTTTCCAGTGATGGCTTAATCTATCTAAACGTTTTCAATGAGTTCTGGCTCCTTTTCAAATAGCTGTGAGAAATTGAATACAGTAGAATCCCGAGAACTCGAACCGTCAGGTGAAACACGAAACTGTTCGACATATATACATATTTACTATTTGAAAATGGCAAACGGCCTGCAAAGTTGCAAAAATCATCTTCAAGCTAGCTAGCATTTTGGGTCCATGCCAATTGGACTGTAAACGTCGGTTTTCGACCAAAAGTATTTTATTTTTTAAATAAATCATTGCAGAAATAAAAGAACAAATTAAAGATGTTTTAAGCAATCTCAGCCTGAGTATATTCTTAAAATTTCGGCCAAAACTGCTTCAAATTTTTAACAGAAACGGTTCTTATCAAAACATGTATGGTTTGAGTTATTGAATTTTAAATTCATTTCAAATTTTGATTTAATGTTTAATTAAAAAAAAAACAAGAAAGAAAGAAAAGTTGATTTGCAAAATTACAAAACTTCTTACCGGGTGAAAGAAATGTTGTCCTCAGGAAAAAAGACGGGATCACTTGGTAAAATTTTCCGTCAGGTGTTTTCACACCAACTTCCAAGTGATCATCTTGATGATCGTCTTTCATTATAGTTTCCATGTAATAATATTAGGACAAATTAAAGGCGTTTTAAGAAATCTCAGCCTGTGGGTATATTTTTAAAATTTCGGCAAAAACTGCTTCATCAACTTTTTTACAAAAACGGTTCTTGTCAAAACATGTATGGTTTGAGTTATTGAAGTTTAAATTCATTTCAAATTTTGATTTAATATTAAATTAAAAAAAAAAAACAAGAAAGAAAGAAAAGTTGATTTGCAAAATTACAAAACTTCTTACCGGGTGAAAGAAATGTTGTCCTCAGGAAAAAAGACGGGATCACTTGGTAAAATTTTCCGTCAGGTGTTTTCACACCAACTTCCAAGTGATCATCTTGATGATCGTCTTTCATTATAGTTTCCATGTAATAATATTAGGACAAATTAAAGGCGTTTTAAGAAATCTCAGCCTGTGGGTATATTTTTAAAATTTCGGCCAAAACTGCTTCAACTTTTTTACAAAAACGGTTCTTGTCAAAACATGTATGGTTTGAGTTATTGAATTTTAAATTCATTTCAAATTTTGATTTAATGTTAAATTAAAAAAAAAAAAACAGGAAAGAAAGAAAAGTTGATTTGCAAAATTACAAAACTTCTTACCGGGTGAAAGAAATGTTGTCCTCAGGAAAAAAGACGGGATCACTTTGTAAAATGTTCCGTCAGGTGTTTCCACACCAACTTCCAAGTGATCATCTTGATGATCATCTTTCATAATAGTTTCCATGTAATAATATTTTCCCTTCTTTAAACTAACCGGGAGAGATTTTTGGCTTGAATACCTGTTGGTCAAGATTTACAATTCAATCCGACAGTTAGTCCGTTTAACTAACGAAATGGCATTTGTTATACACATGGAACTAACTGACTGACTGACTAAAATTGACCCTCTCTAATACATACACCAAAAGGACAGAGCCAATTGTCAGTATCAGAGAGGCGTCCTCATTATAGAGGCCAATCGGTTATGATATATATGATTATAAATCCTCCGATGTATACTTCCTAATTGAAATGCCCACAATCGTCTTGAAGTCATTGCCGTATTGACGTCACTCAACGTTAAATACAATTAATAATACACTATACAAAAGCTCTTATTGAGCGAAAAACTGGGGATGTTAAAAACAATGTGGAAAATTAAAAATTAACCAATGTTTAAAATTGGAAATTGTATCTGTTTGGGAACTGTTATCGTTGTAGCGTCCGTAAAAACGATGTTAAGTTTGTATGAATTTCATTTCTGCGGCAGGGATTTAGTAGTTATCGTACTACAGAGACTGTCCGTGTGATGGACGATTTTTTTTAATTATAGCGGAACTCCTACGCGGTCGAAGGCCGCTAGAGCGGAGCACAATAGTCATAGATCAAAGGCGTCCATGAGCCAACTCATGAATACGAAACGCTCTAAATAAAAGTTTTTCACAAAAATTCACGGTATATAGAAGTATATAGAACACTTGAGGAACAGATCTATATTAAACTTGACTTTTAGCGGCCTCACTGCGGTAAATAACTTTAATGACAAAAATCGCCAAATGATTTTCAGAGTCGAATTTTTTACGATTTTCTATATAGGTTGCCAACTTCGTTAAATTTCCGTCAAATAAAAAGAAAGAGAAAAAAAAATAAAAATTAATCGGGCTGGTTCAATGCCAAGCCTGCCCGATTTATAAAATGAGTTAGTTTCTCCGTCACGTTTTGACGCCTATTCTAGAAAATTCTGTTTTAAGTGGTTTTAAGATGGAAAAGGTGATTCGATAATACACGTATGTGTATAATACACGTATGTTTATTGGAGCATGGTAGAGAGACTATAAAGTTGAATTGGGAAGCTTTGATGTCTGTTTATTGAATTTAGAGATGTTAATTAATTAAATTACTGTGTAAAATGTTTTGAGGCTCGATGAAAGAATAGTGGATGGCTTGGTTTAAGAGACTGAAAGCCTGCTTGGGTCACTTTTTGACGATAAGCATCGCGGTGGATAGTATTGTCGAAATGGTCCCGAAAAGGGGGAGTGAGATGGAAGAATTTTTTTTGTTTTGTTTCTATTTATGTTATTTTTTGCATTTTATTTATTTTTTGTCTATATTACATTTATGAGAGGAAACAACTCTTAGACACATTTACACAATCTAAGTACATGAAAGGAGAAAAAACTGGAAAAAATATAAAATGACAAATGTACGAAAACTGCTTAAAATAGTATAATTTGATTCAAGCGGCCTTTTTGAGATTAAAAAATGTATTTGGTGACAAAAATCTAAGGAGAAATAAGAGCAAGTAAGGGCTCCCACTTCTGATGTGATAACTGAGGTTGTTTTTCTCGCTCGCCATGGAGTGTTCTATTTGGTATGTATTTTAATTCTCTCGAGTAATAATTGTGGAGATAAAATCTTTGTTATTGAGTTTACATAAGATAAGATAGTTGATTAATTTGCTATTACTTTCTAGATTATCGATTCCAAAAATAACATCTCTAATTTCTAAATGCTTGGTAAGCTTTAGTTTATCTTTACGTATCATTTCCACTTCGTTCCACAATAGTCTAACACTTGGGCATTGGAAAAGAAAGTGTTCAAGAGTTTCGCTATCTGTTTTGCACCAGTAAAAGGACCATTCAAAAGAGACTCGACTTTTTGTAAACTTGTAAAGCATATCATTTGTATATAAGATCCTATTTAATATTTTGTATTAAAATTTGCGCAGTTTAGTACTCAAAGTTATTTGAATAGGTAAGAGGAATATAGCTTTCCAATTTAGTTGAAAACAATCAGTGTTATAAGTTTGTTCGATTTTGTTGACCGAAATGCGATACAGTGTTTTGGATTTAACCTTTTCCAGATTGTATTCATCGCGTTGCTAATGTCGAGATAAAAAGTTGTTGGGTTCAACTGTTGCGTATGAATTGATATTAAATTCCTATTTAAGTTTAAAATATTGTGCCATGTTGGTGGAAACGCATTACATATACTAAACAATAGGAAGATGTCAACGGGGGAGATAAGTAGTATTAGAGTTGGGGGCACCAGATCAAAAAAATATTTTTTTGATCTGATACCAAACCAACTCTATACTACTTTCCATATGATGGTAACCAGTTTTTTTTGTTTCCATTTAATGTAAACCAGTTTTTGGAAAACTATATGTTTCCATAAAATAATTAAACTATATGTTTCCATAAAATAATTAAACTATATGTTTTATAAAAAACAAAGTGCGTTTATTCCATTGCGTGATTTCCTTTGCGTTTATTTCATTGCGTGATTCCACATAATAGAATCCTTTGCGTGACACAATTCTCGGAAAAACAGGGGAAGCCCCCTGTGAAATGAGTCATCACTATAGCTATTGTTTCAGATCACGAGAGAAAATATTTTCAACATATTATGGGGTTTGATTTAACTTAACAAGATCGCTCAACTTTGCCAGGCCTGTTCTAAACTCAATAAAACGCTGTTTATCTATCAGTGATATCAAGCAATCAAATGGTGGATGATGCAAAATCCACTTGCCATTGTTCTCTTTTGTTTCCATTGGGAAGGGAAAAAACCTTTTTTTATGTTATGGGACTTTCCCTGCTGTCTATTTTTTGTTCTATTGAAATATCGCTAACGCGTTAGCCGATTTTTATATGTTCGCTATTTTTTTTTTGATAATATGGTCACAACTGCGGTTTTGTTTAAAAAATATAATCTCATATAATAGTATAGAATGAATTGTAATTTGGGAATTCATGAAGAATTTAAGAATACAGGAGAGTTAACCTGTCCCTTTTGTGACCAACGATTAGCAGATGTTGTTAGAAATACGGAAGTTGTTGAATCATGTTGTGATAAAAAAGATATGTTTAATGACAATGGAATGAATGTTTGTAAAAATTGTGGTGTTGTTAATGGATATGATTTACAAGCTCCATATATCGATTTCCATGATAACAAATATAAAATGACGAGAAAGAGTGTGTATATAAGAAAATATCATATTTTAAACGTAATCAATGATATAGAACAAAAGAATAATCTACAAATCAGTAATAATAATAGAGAGAAAATCCTGACAATATTTGCTTTAATTAATGAAGTATTATCGCAGGTTAACAATAAACGTAAACGGATGATTAGTATTAAATTTGTTATCAAGCAATTATTTAGGATGCTTGAGCTTCCATACAAGAGTATTAAAGTAACGAAGTCAATGAAGACATTAAAATTTTATGAGACTTGGTGGGACAACATATATGAATTAATAAAGGATGATGCTGCTAAAATTAGTCATACGTCATACAAAGAGGGTTTTCCTTATGAATGAGTTATTGAACAAAGTTTGTTAGTAAAGTTTATCGTAAAAGTAAAGTTTGTTAGTAAAGTTTACTCGGAAGTGAATTTTTTATCGTACTGTTTTTTAAATTTATCGGCAAGAGGACAAAGATCGATGATTATTTCATCTAACTGTCTCATTTCATTGATGAAAACAGTGTGGTTAAATTGATTTCCTCTTAAACAAGACCGTAAATCAACTAATACTTTTTCATATGTTGTGTATGCAAATTTAGACATTTCTATTTTTCGTTTATAGTTTTTAATTTCACTGTTTGTCTTAATCAATAAACCAGCTCCAGAAATAGAAGCTAGTATAGCAGGATTTAATATGATACTACCAGCTACTGTACCAATAACTACTAAGCCTGTTGAAGTTACATTAATAATTAAATTCAATCTCTTGAAATATTTGAAAGCCTTCTTATAACACCAAAAGCGTTTATGATAAAATTTATACAATGCTTTGATTTCAGATAATTTTTCTGGGCTTATGTTTGTATCAACATGATTGAAATCGAATATTTCTGTTTTATCTGTTTTAGTCATTATATTATATATTTGGATAATTATATTTTAGGATTTGAAAGAAGACAATATAATACACCACTTATTTGGCCCATTATTGGAGATCTTTTTATTTTCTTAGGCAATGAAAGGCAGCAATATGTGTATCCAGGCCCCTTTTCATAGTCATTGTAAAATCTTCCAAATGCATCATGAAAAATAGCATGTTTAATTAAAAATTGGTATTTGGTGTTTATAGTACAAGAACCCGGTCCTATTAAGCCGATGTTAGGGTGTTTTTCTAATATTTGGTTCATTGATATTGACTCATTCAAATAGTTTACATACAAAAATTGATATATTAAAGCCGATTTTAATATTTCATCTTTAGTATTAGGATGTAGGGTTTTTTGGGCTGTGAAAAATTTATTGCAAAAATTAATTGACTGTGTGAGAATTGCCATTTATATATATCAATATATTAGATAATTATATATTAAAACTCCTCAAAAAGTGCACTGATATGGCAATCATAAGGCGCAAATGTAATGTCATCATCAAATGATATCAATTTGATTTGTATGTCTGCATCTTCCCTGAAATTGATAACTGATGTTGATATATTGAAAGTGTATAAAATTTTCTTTGATGTTTTTTCCCAATTCTGCGGAGCGAACGAAGTGTTATGAATTAATATAAACATTTTTTCATATCCTTCAGGCGGTTTATCGTCCAATATCATCAGCCATAATTTTATAAGTTTCAAATTGATTAATGCAATAAAAGATAATGAACCGTTGAATATGATATCATAACTGTTCTTATTTTTCATATAATTGCCTAAAAATATGAATTTTTGTAACTGTTTGGGTTTTGGTAAACCAATTAGGTTTCTACCATTCATATCAATATCGGTCTCCATAACCATTTTTCCACCTTCAATTACAAAAACAGTATCAAATACATCTGGGTCGACACTCGAGACATAGTCTTGAACACCATAAACGATTAGATGTGCTTTCTTTGTATTACCAGTCGATATACTTCCATGAAGGTCTATCATTATATATTCAGGTGGAGAGACTTGATACTTATGTAAATGAACAATGCTTTTTGTATATCCTTCAGTGTTGAATATCTTTGTAGTTTGCTGTCCGATATTAAGAACTGATGAGACAACATTGACAGATGTCGAACTAATGTGAGCTTTATCTGGAACGAAAAACTCAATCACCATAGTGTACTCACCTGGAGGAAGTTTGTATGCATTAAAACCTATCCTTGACCTGAAGTCATCTTTATTGTCTGTCGTAAGAGTCATATCATAGGCTTTTTTATTGATTTTGTGTGGGCTTGATGCAAAATTGATAATTCCATTAACAACAATATTACTCTCCGATGAGCTCTCGTCCACATCTTCCATCAGATATCTGAAAACGTCTTTTTCTGCAGTAGAGGAAGTTATGTGTGACTTGTTAACATAACTCTTATAATCGTCTGTTATTCGTGTATACAAGTTTGTATTAGAATCATTGAGTTCGGCGTTGAAGAATGAAACATTTACGGCAGCGTCATTCTCATTTGGTTTAGGTGTTGCTAAATTAGTAATTTTATAATTTTGCATATTGAGATTGCTGGAAATCGTTTTGTCTATTTTTTCGTTTAAATGTGTATCAACATAACCTTTATTCGTAGCAATATCGCTTACAGTTGGGGTTTGAACATTATATATCACGTGGTTGTTCATATCAATTAAATTCTCCATAGGAAGCATCTCTTTACGGGATAAGAATATATTCTTGACGTCATTATAAGAAACCAGATTGTTATAATTGGCTCCCAAATCATGCCATGTTTGTTGTTTTGATTGGATGACATTGTATTTCTCGTGGAGGTCAATATTTTTAGATATATTCAAACTTGAACTAGGTTGTATTTTTTGAATCGCATTTTTCAAAGTTACCATATTCACCGCAGAAAGATCATTGTTTTCATCCGTATCCATATTTGTGATCAGTTTTCGATCCATATCAATTTCTCCAGGTAGAATTAATTTATTTCCTCGCAGATCCAAATCTGCAGTCATATGAGTTGTTCCATCTAACTTTAAATAATGTGTGTCTCCATACTCTTTGTTGACGACATCTTTAAAATTTGTAGGATCCTTGACATTAACTAATTTCTTGTTTTGCATATCATAATTACCATCATCTGTCAATTTGAACCCTACGCCGGGTAATCCACGTAAGCCATGTTGTGGGTGGTTAGTAGATTGTGACGATGGTAAAATTCCATTTGAGTAACTCATATATAATTGAGTTATATTATATTTTTCCATTGAAATTCTTAGTTGTGAATTTCCGTGGCTTATCAATATATACGAAGGAATATGGTTCTTTAGTTGCTTTATTATATAATTCTATTGGAATATTGTTTTCGCGGCAAATTAGACTCTTCTCATTAGCACTTGGGAATTCGTAAATAGAGAAATGTGAACAGTTCAATCTTATGTCTTTTGGTGTCTTATAGTAGCTTTGACTCAGATAAATCACACTACAATTTTTGTGTCTCCCTCGTATAAAATAGTCGACCAATGGTTTTTGGTTTTTATTACATACGAAATCGTCAAATACTACTAATTTCTGTGAGTCACAGTCAATGTCTTCCACGGGAATAATCTCATCGTTGTTTGCTTCAATAACTTCATAGCCAACTTCATCACTTATTGGTTGGAACATATCCATAAGATTCTGGTACTTAGACTGCTCTAAGTTTTTAGCATAAAGATATACTTTATCAAAATACAACAGATGGATGATCATATGCATTAGTGCATTAGTTTTCCCCGAACCGCTTGGTCCGCAAACCAACATCCGAAATGATCGATCAGGCATGAATTCATATAACTGTTTAAAGTTTGAGACAACATCGTCTTCAACGTCATAATTTGGTATTTTCATTTATATTATATGGGTATATTATTTCAATATAACATGGTGTATAACACGGTGTATAACACGGTGTATAACACAGTGTATAACACGGTGTTAAACGTTATTTTTTATATATAATTTCCCATTTTTATGTAATGTTATAATATAACAATAAATGAGTTTACTTAAGTGGAAAGAACTCGCAAAGAGTAAATCTGAATTAGGGAATAAGATTAATCATGTTCATGATAGAATTACGAAACATGATATTAGTCAGCAGACAAGCCAACAGTCATTGGCGAAGGTATTTAAACCAGTGACTAGTAAATTAGATGATGTTATTGACAGTAATTTAGATTTAAGGATGCCTCCAAGGAAAAAACGACCACTGAAGAAAGGGGAAGTTGGTATTGACTATATGCCTGAAGTTGATCCATATGAAGACATGGATGTAGAAGGTCTGATTGATTTTGGTGATTATATGCCGCCACAACACAATAAACAGATTGTTCCAAAACCTCCAACATATGAAGAATCTTTAAAAGATCTTATGGAAGGACAGAAGGAGATTTATGTTGATCCTCAGTACTTCCCTCAGGAACTTGATGATTTACCACCAGAATATGATGACAATGAAGAGATCGATTATGCATTACATGATGAAGATGCGAGTAATGAGATTTTGGATGATGTTGGTATTGTGAATTATGAAAATGCGGATAAGATATTGAATCAATCAACAATGACACCCCCAAAAGGCTCAGAACTATCTTAATAAGATTATAAAGGAGGCCAAATCAAAAAGGAGCCAATTAAGTGGCTATAAAGCAAATGTTACAAAACAATACAATAAGGGGGAGATATCAGATGCAGAGAGGCAAATGCGAATCAAAAGAATAGACAACGCAAGAGTTACTTTAAATGAATACATAAAACATTATAATACTAAATTGGAAACAATAAAAGGTTCTGGAATCCAGAGTCGGGGAAAAAAACAGAGAGGTGGCAATATTATGTTTTTTAATGATGTAAAGCAGCTTTTGAAAAAATTGGAATTGATTATTGGTGAAAGATTGGCAGGGAATACCAGCATTGAGATGCGAAATATGGGAGTAACTATATTGGACACATTATTGAAAATGTCGACAATCAATAGACCGCAATATAATAAATTGTTTAGTCAATATTTTAAAATATAATTAATATAACTTTATTATATAAATGGAACGAGAGATAGTATTATCATCTTATAGTGTAAAAAATCAAGGGAATAATAAACCTGAGGATTTTACAACAAAATTTACTAGACCTATAATTTTGGATAGTAATATGCAATATGATATTGGTCTTAACAGAATTATCAATATGAGTTTTACATGGTTTAATGTTAATGCTGGATACAACAATCAATTAATCAAATATAGCTCCGATAGTGGTTCAACATTAAACAACATCACCTTTCCAGCCGGAGTATGGAATTATACAGACTTCAACACATATATCAAGGACATAACAAAGACTGGTGATACGTATCCGATCACTCTTGAATTTGATGATACAACATTTAGGGTCACGGTTACATTAGCTCAGAATTACCAACTTGATTTAAAAGAAAGTAATTTTAATGACCTAATCGGTTTCGATAAAATAGTATTAACAAGTGGAACGAATATAGGGCCGAAAGTGCCCAATCTCAGTCAAGACACTGACATACTTAATATTCATTGCGACCTAATTAATGATTCACTTGTAGACGGTCAAGATACGGACATCATTTATTCCTTCTCAACCAGTGTTCTCCAACCTAGTTATTCATTCACCTTAGAACCCCGGAGAGTCACCTACAATCCTGTGAATAAGAATACGATTTCTAGTATAAGGATTTATATCACCGATGGAAAAAGAAGATTAGTTAACCTGAATGGAGCAGATACATCTTTCTCACTAATTCTGAAAAGTTTAGAATAATATAACATAATAGTATAAATGAAGCCATATGAATTCAAAAGATTTTACCATCCAAAACTTGGTAATTTGTATATCAACACAAAGGGTCTGGGCTTATCGTTGATAATATTTTCAAACCATTAAAGAGTGTGGCATCAGCTGTTTTTAAGAAATTTGCTAAGCCAATAGCAAAGAAGGCGTTAGAATCGGGAATTTCTCACGCTGGAGAAAAACTGGGCAAAAAAGCAGTTGAAAAATCTGGTGATTTGATCATGAAAAGATTGGCAAATTTGAGAAAAGGAGCTACAAGACAAACGGCAAATGTTCCATCCTCACCCATTAAAAAGCAACAGCAAGATGAAAGTACTGATATGATACTCAATAGATTGATATCAGGATCTGGTATAAAAAGAAGGCATAGAGTAGGAGTAGTATAGAATAAATAAAATGTTTGAGAATAGTGTTATATATAATAGTATATAATTGTAAAATTATCTAACATAATAATATAATGACTTTTAGAACAAGTGAATTTCTACAAAGATATGAGTTGGTGCGATTCCAACTTGATGATGTAATCAGAGCCCCAGCTAACAATCAACACCAAGTGAAAAATGGGTATAAATTTACAATTAATGATCGATCGAGTTTCTACGATTGGTACAATGCTTATTTCGAGGTCCAGTTCCAGGTACAAAAATTGGCTGATGGTACAGCCTATGCTGATGATAGGGTGACAGTTATTAATGGAGCCCATAGTTTGATTAGTCACATCATGATAAAAAGTGCTGGGAAAATTGTGTATGATACTGATAATCTCCATAAAGTGACTTATGTAAAGAACCTGCTTGAATATAGTGACGATTTTGCTCGTAGTGTTGCTAAAAACTCTTTATGGTATTTGGACACAGATAACACTACAGCCAATACTAATACAGGGTTTGAGTCAAGACGTCTTTTAACGACAGGTAACCATGATGTCAATGTAGTCATACTTAATCGTTACAGTTTCTTCGAAGAGCTAGAGGGTCGAATGTTAGTCCCAATGCAACTTCAGTTTAATATACAATTACAGAATGACAATGAATTAATATTTAAGGAAGGTGCAGTAGGTGACGGACGAGTTGTTATTGATAGATTACTACTTTGGGTACCAAAATTGACACCAAAAGACAGTCTCTACGATAAGTTTGTTAGTTCTTTTTTGAAAGATGATAAATGGACATATCTGAGAGAAATGTATGAGGTGTCCGCACCAACACATAGTAGTGGATTCTTCCAAATCTCATCCAGTATTGATAATGTTAAGGCTATATTTGTATATCTACAAAGAGCTAAAACAAACAATGCAGAGGCAAATCCGTACCTGTTTGACACTTTTAAAGTAAATTCAGGTGATAATGCTTGCAGTCTTACAACATGCAGATTGGAATACGGCAATGGAGTATTCTACCCAGAGACTGAATACGATTCAGAATCAAAAGTAAGGATCTTCAATGATTTAATGTCCTATGGTATGAGAGAGAATGATTACAACAGCGGTACACAGCTTAACCTATCGAATTACAATGGTCTCTATCCACTAATCTATTTCGATCTATCATATCAAACAGAGAAAGTAACAAGAGACCCAAAGCAGTTGATCTTCAGGTATAAACTGAACGCCAATAGTGCTGGAAATAGTCCTTTCAGTGTTCATGCCGTTGTTCTATATGAGGAGACTGTCGTCATTGACAAAGTGGGAAATGAATTGGTTATAGTGTAAAAAAGTAATAAATTACTAATCAAATAATATCTTTATTTCATATATGTTTTATAACCAGAAAATTATATAACATATATTATATACAACAAATGACTCAACTTTATGAGATTAATGTGAAATTGTCTGACAATCAAAAGAAAAATCTTAGCAATGCTTACCACAAAAGGGAAACAATTGTTCTAAGACTTACGAAGGACTCTCTTCGTGGTAATGATACTCTACATGTCCCGGCGATGGTAAAAAAAAGGTTGAAGAAAAATCGGAATTTGGGTAAGGGTATGGACATTAAACTAGCTAAGACTAATATTAGGAAACAAATCGGTGGTAGTTTATTGACTTCCATTCTAACTCTAGGTAAAGCTTTAGCACCAACCCTAGGAAAAACCCTTGGTCTATCAGCTCTTGCTGGTTTGGCTTCAGAAGGTGCTAGTCAGGTTGTTAAAGCGATATCTGGAAAAGGCATACAGTCTGGTGGTTTTCTCATACCACAAGAAAAAATCAATAAGCTGATAGAATATAAGCATCTTTTATCGACGAAACAAAAACAGGATATATTGAATGCCCTTCAATCAGGTTCAGGTGTTCATATCACACCAACAAAAACACAATCAGGAGGATTTTTAGGCACTCTGTTGGCAAGCATTGGTGTCCCACTCCTTCTTAATGCTTTAACTGGTAAAACTGGTAGTGGTGCTCCTCGAATGGGAACTAGTAAGAAAAAGGGTTCGGGAGCTCCAAGAATAGGTGCATATAGACCACCACCCCCATTTTATGGGAGTTGGCCCGATAATACGATCGGTATGGGGATTAAAAAAAACAACCCAAAAAAAAAAGACAGCCAAAAGAGGCGAAGGCTTGCTATTAGGAAAAAACTCACCGTTCAACGGAATTCCACTTCTAGGGGCAATACTGTAAAACCGAAATTCCACAAAGACATCCCGTTAAGTAATCATGATCTAATAAAATGGTGCAGATATTTAAACATCCCAATCAGTGATGTTCTGTCAAGGGATGAAAGAGTTCCACATAATCATAGCCAAGCATTATTTATTTACAATCTAGAACCTAGTTATATGGCAGGATCTCATTGGGTTACAACTTATGTAAAAGACAACATGATAAATTATTTTGACAGTTTTGGTATGCCTCCATTTCAAGAGATCGTAAATCATGCCAAAAGAAGGAATATGACACTGCTTCACCAAAACAACCAAATCCAAAACATAAAAACGTCTACATGTGGCTACTTCTGTTTATACTTTCTGAACGAAATGAATAAGGGGAATTCGTATTATAATTTATTGCAAGTATTTGACATATATGATACAATGAAGAATGAGAGATTCCTCGAACATTATTTTAGAAATATCTAACTTATATATATAAATGGTTAAATCATATTGCGTTAAGGAAAAACGACAGACGGAATCAGTACCTGGTTCTGAACGATATGTAAGAACTAAAAACAATCGATTGATGTTGAAATCACAATGTTCTTCTTGTGGAATAATAAAAAGCCGATTTGTATCCAATAAAAAAAATTTAAACTAAATAGCCAGTCAGAAATGGCTGGCGGATTTTTAGATATTACTGGTTCCCACAGTCTTGGTGAAATTGCAGCTAAAAGCGCTTTAAAAGGTTTGTATAATTTAGGTAGAATTGGTGCTTCAAAGGCTATTAAATCAGATTTTGCTAAACAAAAGATCAAAGGTATGGCTAACAAATATCTGGATCAAGCTTTGGATAGTATTACATCAGATTTATCAAAGAAAATAGATCCTTTACACAAAGGCGGTGCTATTGATATACATAAGGCCATTGGGAAGCTTCCGAAACCAAAAGGAGGGTGGACATTACCCGGTCATAAATATACTGGGCCTTATAATGATTTAGAGAGTCAAGTGAAATATGACCCAACAACTGGCCAAATATTAGAAATATATGACCAACCTACAGGAAGAACGGATGCCATTGCCATGCAGCACGATGTTGATTATAGTGTTTGTAAAGACGACAGAAAGTGCAAGAATAGAGCAGACAGAAAAATGGTCAAAGCTTTAGATGAAGTACCATATGATGAGAGACAATGGGGTCATTGGTTGGCTAGAAACACGATTGATATAAAACAGAAATTAGGTCTTGGTGTTAAACAAAAAAGGAAGTCAAAAAACGGGAAGCGGCGTTGAGTAAAAATGATTGGGCTCAACAATTAGCCGATGAATTACATAAGCCAATCAAACGAAAATTTAAAACAAGAAGAGTTATTGTTAATGGAATAGATGATATTTGGAGCGCTGACCTTGTAGAAATGCAGAAGTTTTCAAAATGGAATAAAGGATATAGATATTTATTAAATATCATTGATGTGTTTTCGAAATTTGCTTGGAGCATTCCTATTAAAAATAAAACAGGTGATACAATCACTGAATCATTTAATGATGTTATTAAAAAATCAAAACGGAAACCTAAATTTATTTGGGTAGACCAAGGATCTGAATTCTATAATAAAACTTTCAAAGACTGGTTAAAGAAAAATAATATTGAGATGTATTCTACTTTCAATGAAGGTAAAGCTGTTGTTATTGAGAGATTTAACAGAACATTGAAATCTAAAATGTGGAAACAATTTACAGCTCAAAATACAACACAATATTTAGACATGTTACCAAAACTATTAAATGAATACAACAGTACAAAACATTCAAGCATAAAGATGACACCTACAGAAGCCAGTAAAAAGAAGAATGAAGGAACTGTTTATTTCAATCTATATGATATGGAACCATCATCATCTAAACCAAAATTTAAAGTAAGTGATAAGGTTAGGATAAGCAAATATAAAAGAAAGGTATTTGATAAAGGATATACAAGTAATTGGACTGAAGAGGTATTCACAGTTGATAAAATCCAATACACAAACCCTATTACATATAAGTTAAAGGATCTTAATAATGAATCAATAGAAGAATCTTTCTATCAACAGGAATTATTAAAAGCTAAACAAGATGTTTTTCGTATAGATAAGGTTATCAAAAGAGACTATAAGAAAAAACAAGCTTTGGTATCATGGTCTGGTTATCCAAAAGAATTTAATTCATGGATACCGTTAAAAGATGTCAAAAATATATAATGTTTATATATATCATGAGTGGCATTGAGAAATATATCAAAAAAATAAATTTTCAAATTCAGGAATGTGAAGATGAAATAGACAATCTTCATGATAAAATATATGATAATGAGCGTAGATTGGATCTGTTACAATATAAAAAGAAATTATTGAAACTATCATAAAAAAATACATGAAATTGATGAAGATATAACATTGAAACAGTTATTGAATATTATCTGCAATGAGATAGAAAACAATAGATATGATGATGAATGTAATGTGTTGAAACAAACCAAAGTTGATAATATAGCTGAATTGAAAACTGAAATATGGGTATAAATTAAAAATACTATAAATTATTTAAACGCACTAAAATGACTTAAAAAAATAATCATACTATATAGTAATGGAAAAACAATCAAGGGAAAGACCTAAAAAGTATATAACTGATGAAGAAAAACGTATTATGGGACGTGTTTATTGTAAGAAGTATAATGACAACCCAGAGAATAAATATCATTGTATTGAATGCAATAAATATTTCCATCCTGCAAGTAAATATAAACACAATAAAACTAGAATTCATCAATTGAATTCACAAAAATACAACAACGAATAACACAAGGATATTATAAAAAGATAATCATATATGATCAATCATATATAACTATCTCAAATTATTTCAAAAATGATTCCAAAAATAAACGCACTATGAAAATGACTTCAAGAAATATTATATATAATTATATATATAGATAATGGAAAAATCAGAATTAAAAAAATTGAGTAAGTCTCAACTAATCAAATTGCTTTTAAAGCAACAGAATAAGAAGCCTAAAATTATTGTGGTAGATGATACCAAACCAGTTCCAACACCAAGAACTTACAAACCAGTGCCACCACCTCGTAAGAGTGTAAATCAAATGGTCCAAGATTATGAAAACAATATAATTCTTCCACCATTGGAATTCAGGGATAAACCAGTTCTGGCACCTAGAACTAAAATAGAGCAAACAGACAAAGCTCTAAAAGGTTATACTAAATCCTATGAAATCACAATTAAAAACGATAAAGACCCATTAGTTCAACTACAAAACACTAGAAAGGGTATTGAATACCAGCTCATAAACATATTAACATCGATGAAAGGACTGAAATTTGTTGAAACGCTTAAGGTAACATTTACAAAAATGTCAGACGGAGAAATAGTGTATAAGACCGCATATTTCAACAGTCTAGCTCAAACAATCATAAATAATCTAGAAATTACTAAATCACTACAATTGTCAAAACAGCAAATCTTGAATAAGATAGCTCAATGGATATCTGAAGGGTCTGGTTGGACTGTTAAATCGGTTGATAATCATTATATTAACATAGTAAAATATCAACCAATGAGAGGCTCTTCATACATTAAACTACCACAAGAACTCAGAAACAGTGCAAAGGGATTGATAAATATGAAAAATGAGGATAATGAATGCTTTAGGTGGTGTCACATCAGACATTTGAATTCCCAAGAAAAATACCCACAGAGAATTAAAAAATGTGATAAAGAAGTTTTTGAAAAGTTGAATTACTCAGGAATTGAATTTCCAGTCAATCAAAAACAGTATAATAAAATTGAGAAACAGAATAATATCAATATCAATGTATTTGGATATGAAGACAAACAACCATATCCAATTTATGTCTCAAAAGAAAAATATGAAGACCATATGAATCTGCTTCTTATAACTGAAAATGAAAACAAGCACTATGTGTTGATCAAAGATTTCAACAAGTTAATGTACAATCAGACAAAACACAAAGAAAGAAAACATTTCTGCATGTATTGTCTTCAATGCTTCAGCTCTGAAAGAGTATTAACTAATCATAAAGAAAACTGTATACAAGTGAATGGCACACAAGCTATAAAAATGCCTGACAAAAATAACAACATACTAAAATTCAACAACTTCCATAAACAACTACCAGTACCATTTGTGATCTATGCCGATTTTGAAGCTATCACTGAAAAAATACATGGTTGCCAACCCAATAATGACAAATCATATACAGAAGCCTATCAAAAACATACAGATTGTGGATATGGTTATAAAGTGGTTTGTTGCTATAATGATCGGTATACTAAGAAGGTTCAATCTTATAGGGGTGAAAAGGCTGTTTATAAATTTATGGAAAAGATGCTAGAAGAAGTTAAGTATTGTAAAAATATTATGAAAAAGGAATTTAACAAACCATTAAAAATGACAAAAGATGATGAAGACGAATTTCGAAAAGCTAAAGAATGTCATATTTGTGATAAAAAATATACTGACAAAGACATTCGAGTTCGAGACCATTGTCACATCACTGGTAAATACAGAGGCTCTGCTCATCAAGATTGTAACCTGAAACTCAAAATAAAACCAGAAGAAATAAAAATACCTGTTATATTTCATAACTTAAGAGGATATGATAGTCATTTTATAATGCAAGAGATTGGTGCTATTGTTAAGGAATATACATATACAAATAAGAAAGGTGAAAAGTGTGAAATGAATATCAATGCCATACCTAACAACATGGAGAAGTATATGGCTTTCATGCTTGGTAATCATCTTACCTTCATTGATAGTTTCCAATTTATGAGCTCAAGTTTGGAAAACCTAGTGAGCAATCTACCAAAAAAATTGTTGAAATATACCTCTCAAAAATTCAAAAATGAAAAACTTGATTTAATGTCACAAAAAGGAGTCTATCCATACGACTTCATGGACAGTTTTGATAAATTTAATGAAAAGCTGCCACCAAAAGAAGAATTTTACAGCATATTGAATGATGAGCATATCTCAGATGTAGATTATAAACATGCTCAAAATGTATGGAATACATTCTCTCTTAAAAATATGGGTGAGTACCATGACTTATATCTTAAATCTGACATCCTTGTGTTAGCTGATGTATTCGAAAACTTTCGAAAGACCTGTCTGCAATACTATAAACTTGATCCTTGTCATTATTTCACGTCTCCAGGGCTTTCATGGGATGCTATGCTAAAAATGACTGATATCAAATTGGAGCTTATGACAGATGTTGATATGTTTCAATTTGTTGATTTGGGTATGCGTGGTGGTATATCATATATAGCCAATCGATACGGAAAGTCAAATAATAAATACATGAAAACATACGATGAGAAGGCGCCCTCAAAGTATATCATGTATCTTGATGCCAACAATCTGTATGGTGGGGCAATGAGTCAATATTTACCAACTGGTGGTTTTAGATGGTTAACAGATAAACAAATCAACAAATTAGACCTAGCTAAATACAAAGAAGATAGTAATAAAGGTTTGATATTAGAAATTGATTTAGAATATCCTGAAGAACTACATGACCTTCATAATGACTACCCACTAGGACCGGAAAAGGTTAAAGTAGGTGAAAACATGTTGTCAGAATATTGCAAAAAAATAGCGGCTAAATATCAAATATCAACAGGTCTCGTACAAAAACTGATTCCAACTTTAAGAAACAAAGAAAAATACGTTCTACATTATAGAAACCTTCAATTATATACAGATCTTGGATTAAAAGTCATTAAAGTTCATCGAGTATTAGAATTTAATCAGTCACCTTGGCTTAAACAATACATTGACTTCAACACCAACAAACGAAAGAATGCTAAAAATGCTTTTGAAAAAGATTTTTTCAAACTTATGAATAATAGTGTTTTTGGTAAAACAATGGAGAACTTAAGAAAGAGAGTTGATATTAGATTAGTAACCGATGAAAAGAAACTATTAAAAATGGCTGCTAAACCTACTTATGTAAGTAGTAAGATCTTCGATGAAAACCTTGTAGCCGTTCATAAGATCAAAGAAACACTAACCCTAAACAGGCCGGCATATGTGGGTATGTGTATTCTAGATCTTAGTAAGACATTAATGTATGAGTTTCATTATAACTATATCAAAGATAAGTATGGTAATAAGGCTAAGCTGCTCTTTACCGATACAGACTCCCTAACCTATGAAATCGAAACCGAAGACGTCTCTAGGGATTTCTGGAACGATAAAGATAAATTCGATAACAGCGACTACCCTGAAAGCTCACCGTATTTTAATAAGTTAAATAAAAAAGTAATTGGTAAATTCAAAGATGAAGCCGCAGGAATTCCCATTTATGAATTCGTCGGTCTACGATCAAAAATGTATAGCTACATGAAAGACGATCAAAAAGGTGGAAAAACAGCAAAAGGAATTAAAAAGAATGTCATTAAAAACGAAATCCAACATGAAAACTATAGAGACACGCTCTTCAATAATAAACAGATGCACCATCAAATGAAAACAATTAGGAGTCAAAATCATCAATTGGGAAGTTATGAAATCAATAAAGTATCACTCAGTTGCTTTGATGATAAACGATATATACTAGAAGACGGAATCAACAGTTACGCATATGGACATTATGCTATTAACAATTTCCCACGCGTGGGAAACGAATTTTAAGATAAGAAAACAATAGCATTGGATGACTTCATTTCATAGGGAAACCCCCTGTTTTTTCGAGAATGTCACACACGAATAGTTCCATCCTGTTTACAGTCTAATATTATCAGTTGAAAAAGGTTTTTTCCCTTCCCAATGGAAACAAAAGAGAACAATAAAGATTCCCACGCGTGGGAAACTATCTTTGTTCCATTGCGTAGATGTTATTTTTAATCCAAATGCTAACTCTTTGATGGTTGTCATAAAAGGTGATGAGACAATAAATATTCCCACGCGTGGGAAACTGAACCAATACAACCAAGAGTGGAAGGCATAATATTTCACACACCTTTGATATCACTGATAGATAAACAGCGTTTTATTGAGTTTAGAACAGGCCTGGCAAAGTTGAGCGATCTTGTAAAGTTAAATCAAACCCCATAATATGTTGAAAATATTTTCTCTCGTGATCTGAAACAATAGCTATAGTGATGACTCATTTCATAGGGGGCTTCCCCTGTTTTTCCTAGAATTGTGTCACGCAAAGGATTCTATTATGTGGAATCACGCAATGAAATAAACGCAAAGGAAATCACGCAATGGAATAAACGCACTTTGTTTTTCATAAAACATAGTTTAATTATTTTATGGAAACATATAGTTTAATTATTTTATGGAAACATATAGTTTTCCAAAAACTGGTTTACATTAAATGGAAACAAAAAAAACTGGTTACCATCATATGGAAAGTAGTATAGAGTTGGTTTGGTATCAGATCAAAAAAATATTTTTTTGATCTGGTGCCCCCAACTCTAATACTACTGAGATACTCAGGCGTCGCGATTCCCTTCTCAACACGAGCTCTCCTGTAGTGTCGAAAAGGTCGCCAACTTTATAGAAACCACATTCAGCGAGTCTTTGCTAAAACCATATTTTTTTTCGACACAGACATTCTTATTATTCCACAAAATTTCATTTACAATTCCGTCAAATGTAGACAAGTTGTTTTCATTAAGAGAGGATCATGACATAAGACACTCCTCATAGAAATCGGGGACAGTAATCGAGAGCTTTTTGTAGTCAAAATTGAAGTGAAAGTAAAATTTCCATCCTACATTTTTTAGGTACGAATCCAAAAAAGAAGACCAGCCTGATGGATAACGATACATAGAATCTTCACGCTAAGATAAATCATATTTTTGATTGTGGGTTTAATTTTTTTCATTGAATGACTATTCGTGATGACACTATATTTGCAAAAATAGGCTGTTTACAAATACGGTCCCATGTGGAGTTTGAATGGATAAACTGTTATTTAGATAGAGTTTTGTGCTCTTTTCAGTAAGTTTGTCCAATTACGGTTTTCAATCCTCTGAAAATTCATGTATAAGCAAGATTGATTTTTGCATTTAAAAAGTGAAGATTCTATGTATGTTTTTAAGTTATTCGTAAAAACATATTCGAAAGACGACTTCGTCCCAAAAATGCCCTAGTGCACTTGTGTACGTTATCAAAGGTCAAAGCAGTATTGTAACTCAGAAAGGTATGTTTTCACTTGGAGAAATAGAACATTTTTGTAGCAAACACGGCTGACAAAACTTTGACTTAATTGACATATTTAAGAAAAACAAGAATGTAGTCTGCAGTTTCAAATATTAACTATGTACTTGAAACTGGATACGTTAACTGGCTAGACTCGTGTTTTCTGACGACGATTAGAACCACTGAGAAACCGCCTTTGCTCTGATGCAAATCCCTTCCAAAACGACTGAAGAAAGACACGTACACATAGGTAAATATTTTTTATAATATAATATTTAGCAAATCTCCACCGGTTTTCCGTGGTGTGGACTCTTATTTACCACGATTTACGTCATCACATGGTCAAAATGTTGTGGACTCACGAGGCGCAGCCGAGTGAGTCAGCAACAAAAAAAAGAAGAGCTTTCAGGGATAAAACCTTGCTTCGAGGAACTTCAATGTGGGAGCAATGCGAGAAGATGTTTGTCACTTCGTGTTTCAGAACTGAAGAAGCGGAGATTTAAATAATTTCCAAGCGGTCGAGGGACTTAAAGGTAAAACAAAATACATTTTTCGATGGGAATTTATGTTGATATCAATCTGTGATTGACTTTTTTCTTTGTGTTCTCGCTAGCTTTGGAGAACTGTTTATTAAACGTGCTCAACAAATTCAGTCGTTTCGATTTCTTTCATGGAAGACTGCTCGGCCTCGAAGCGCTATAAATCGTTCGCGTTTTGCTTTTAAACATAAACTTATGGAGATTTGAATAAAATTTTTCGAAAGAAGAATGTGTTGTCCATTTTTATGTGTTTGTTTATTCATTACATAGGTTGAAAAGCGATTTTATGTAAACAAAACAAGACTTGGATTTTATAGTTCTAGCTTCACTCACATGCAAATATGTTTGTGTATTTTTGGCAATTTTGATTTCCAAATCAGTTTCTCGGGCAATTTTTGATACGCAACAGGTGTATTTTATTCGGAAAGTAGTCGTTCTAGCTATTCTACGTTTGTACGGTCTAAATGTACTGTGCAGAGGGTGGCGTAATTCTGCTTTGGAGAATTGCTAATATTCGGGACTGAAAGTAAATAAGGAAAAAAACGAAGTAATAAATCTTGGACCTTCGGACGTCTCCGCAGACGAACTAAAAATTGAGGAATTAATAAAAGGTGGTAAAAATTTTGGGCGTACATTTTACTCTTGATCAATCTTGCTCTGACAAGCTTAATTTCGACTCAATTATTAACCCCCCTCGGACGCACACGCAAACGTATACCCCAACCGTGGTACAAGGGGGGAAGGGGGGTTGTTGCCCCCCCCCTTGGGTTTTTTCGATGTTGCAATATTTCGAAAATATTTTACATCTAATAGATAGCCCGCGATGTGCTCTACAAGATAAGGTAAATGTTATGGGTTGGGGCGCTGCTGGGGATCCTTGACGTCATCCAAAATGGCCGCCAAGGTGGCCGCCATCTTGGATTTTACTAAAAATTCAAATTTATCGGGAAAATGCGGAAATTGCAAATATTGTTTGCTAGAGTTGCAAAGTAACATACAATTAAACATTTTGATGCGTTTGGTAGCATATTATATGTTTTTTCGCTGAAAAAAGGTGAAAAACACGCATTTTTGTTCAAAAATGGCTTGACCACATATTACTTATGACGTCATATCTCGTTACCATAGCAACCGGTTGTCGCCAAACTTTACCAAAATGTGTCTCAAGGATAAATGAACAACTACTGAAAACGGCATGTGCTAATCTTAAATAGTCTTACCCCCCCCCCCTTGTACGTCCGAGGTCTCACCCTAATAGGTAAGATACAAATAATCAAAACGTTTGCTATTCCTAAAAGTCTTTATCGCGTAAGCCTTATGTCAGGTATTTCTAAATTCATTAAAGAAGTCAATCACGTTCTTTATAACTTTGTGTAGTAGTAGTAGTAGTAGTAGTAGTAGTAGTAGTAGTAGTAGTAGTAGTAGTAGTAGTAGTAGTAGTAGTAAACTTTATTTGAGTGTCAAAGTATTTAGCTTACTAGCTAATTGTGGACACTAAAAAATAAAAATAAAAATAAATTATGCTAAGATGAGTTAAAAATTTTCAATTCTTCACTGTCTAAAATATTTACATTAAAAATGTGATATAAATGTGTGTGTTGAATGCTAAAGACAAAGTTAAACGACGCGCTCTTATTAACTCAATTGAAAAGGGTGGTTTGAAAATGCCAGATATTGAATCCCTTGTTAACGCGCAAAGAGTAGTATGTATAAAAAACGTTTATGGATGATTCATTATGTTCTTGGAAAATTATACCAGATCACTATCTTCGCATCGTCGGCGGTAAATGTCTTTTTCATTGCAACTTTGACCTATCGAAGCTCCCACTAAAGCTACCTGATTATTACAGGGAATGCCTAACCACTTGTACAAAATTGAATGTTCAACCTGTTACTACACTGGAAGAACTTGTCATTTAGATTTTATGGAACAATAAGTTCATTTGTATTGGACAAAAATCAGTTTTCAATCGTAAGCTCTTTTCCCTGGGACTTCATAAAGTCGGGGATTTGTTCAATGAGATATGTATCAAACAGCATACTACCTTACAAAATTTGAATGCTCTGGATATGATGCTTTTAAAAGGTCTCCACCACTCCCTTCCAGCGGAGTGGATGAAGGCGATGAGTTCCGATCCTCCATCAGTACTCATCAAAACTGAATCCCCGACATTGAATTTTTGAATTTTAACGGTCTGATGTAACGATGTCGCGCGATCATGTTGCTGATGTAAACCTTAACGATACTTCAGTGTATATGGAGATTAACTGATGAGTGGATCAACTTTTTGTTGGTCTACGAAACAGAACTGTATTAAAATCCATATGTGCTCATATTGAGTAGTCTACCTACTTTTATATATATATATATATATATATATATTTTTACAAATTAGTGTGGGAAGGGAGATATGGACAACTAATTGCCTCATAATCTTTGGATCACCAACCTATTCTCGTTCGGAAGGCGATTCACAGCGATTTCTGAAATAAATACATAGACAGTTAAAGTGAGAACAGAAATTTGCACAACAAAGATTATGAGTGAAAAAGTGCCTCAGCCGGGAGTTGAACCCGGGTCTCCTGATGACCGGACAGATGCCTTACCACTAGGCCTACAGACAGGCATCTGTCCGGTCATCAGGAGACCCGGGTTCAACTCCCGGCTGAGGCACTTTTTCACTCATAATCTTTGTTGTGCAAATTTCTGTTCTCACTTTAACTGTCTATATATATATATATATATATATATATATATATATATATATATATATATATATATATATATATATATATATAAAGAATTTGTGAGGGGTCTCGCAAACAATGCAGATCCTTAACCAACGTAAAATGCTTGCTGGAGGATCACTAAAGCGATCGTGGACACTTGAAATAATCGTAAATAAAACCGAAAATGTGAGGAAAAAGAGTCCAACTCCAATGTAGCTTTGCTGGTTTATTCGCTCGACGTTTCGACCATAACGGTCTTCATCAGGAGCATCTGAGGTATATGGTCGAAACGTCGAGCGAATAAACCAGCAAAGCTACATTGGAGTTGGACTCTTGACCCTCACATTTTCGGTTATACATATATATATATATATATATATATATATATAATGCAAATTGAAGATTGTACTATTTGGAACAGTTCAGTGCCTTGTTTTCTCTTTAAACTTCGCTTTTTGGGTAATTCATGATACTTAGTGGTTACCATATTTTATTTCATTGTTTCTTAACGTGTCTTGGTGTGGTGTGGTTTTGGGATGAGGGATAGGGAAACAAAATATATAGACTAATAGAAAACTTTCAGCTCACCTATCATATTCATTTGGAGAAGTAGGAAATCCTCCGTCTATATAACAAATTTTCGTCTTTCCGTCAGGCTTCTCATTGGTGCTAATATATAGCTCGCTACCGGCGTTTGATGCTAAAAAAGAGGTTGTTAAAATGCAGTTTTATCACGGTATTTTGGACGAGATCATTTTACATACATACATACTTTATTACCTTTCCCCAAAGGGGCTTTTCAAAGATAATTAAAACTAACTAACAAGAATAATCGCAAATATAACTAATTTTGTTAATAGTCTCAAATTTATTAATTAGGTACTATTTTGCATATTTTGAGAAAATATGCAACAATTTTAAACACATGGCACATTCCACACACGTTCGCTTACTTGTCAAAAACATTGTGGGAAATTATTTTGTGACTTTCCCTTGGAGTGGTTTAATTTCTCGTGCGAGACTCCAGAGTCATGGCGGGGCGTGCGTAGAAACCCGTGCGTTTCTCGAGGGTCCCGAAAACGTTTTCGGGCCCGAAAGCTAGTCTTTAAATTCAGTTTCTAACGAATGGCGTTAAAGTTTTTAACCCGCAAACCAGCCAACCTCATGTAGTAAACGTAAGATCTAATGCTTAGCTTTTAAAATCACCAAAAACCACATCTTTGTTAGTAAACATTTTGTGTATAACATAACTTTTCGGGCCCGAAAAGTGTCCGGGACTTTCGAGAAACGCACGCCTGCAGGACAATGCTGTCAAAATGCTTCAAGAACCATGGATTATGTTATCACGTGATTGGCAGCTGTGTTCATGTTTCACGGGACAAAATACTCCAAGATGTTTGGATTATGTTGGCAATCTTGTTCAGCGGTTTCTTCGCCTGCCATTTTGAACGCGGAGAAGCCCCTTGGGATCAGGTTGATCAAGACGAAGTTGGTGATGCGCTTTACGCTCAGCGTTCAGCGTAATTTCGGTTCAAAAGGACACGTAGCAGTGAAATCAGTGGTAATTGGATGTTTCAAGAATGTGAACCTTTTTTCCCGTATAACTTAAAGAAGCTATGTCATTGTGATTTTGAGGTTTCTGGGTTAAAACTGCCCCAGATTAAAACTAAGTACATTTGACGTACACGAATTGGCAGTAGAACACTAAGAGGAAGATATCAAGTGAATTTTCTAAGAGAAAATAAACCAGTATCAGAGTCTTAAGGAGATTTCCAAAACAGAAGCGATAAACTTGAAAAAATTAGCGCAATTTTTTCAAGATGCAATCCACTTTCACATGTAGCAGCTCTCGTAAGGTCTCACACCATTGGTTCGGAGAACAATAGAACAAACAACCCAACAATGGGCTCTAGACCTAAAAACAATAGAAGCTGTGTTTTACAAGGCCAATGAAAATAGAGGTTTCGGAGAGCAGCTACACTACTGCACTTTCATCCTGTCCATTTGCAGCCCAAGCCACTTTAAACTAAAAATAATAGCAAAATAATAAATTAAGTAATAATAGTAAAGTAATAATAGTAAAAATAATATTTTTACAGCTTACATGAAAATAAAAAAAAAACTAGACTCATATTTTTGGGTTTTTACTGACATAAAGATGTTTTCTGGCTTTTCAAAGTTACACTAAAAATGGTGACATAGCCCATTTCACTTAAGCACAAACTCTTTTAACAAAACAATGCCTCACAGAGAAAAAAGTAGTGTTTTCCGTCCTGAAGTGGCACAAAATACGTTCTTCCACGAGCGCCAAAGAAGTCTCCCCACTTCTGAGGTTGCATGAATGTGGGAACACACATTGTTAAAGTCGGCAAGTTTGGATAGCGGGCGTCCAATAGGAGGAATTTGACACGTTTGTAATCTATCCTGTCCCATTTTTCTAAGTACACGCCGTTGGTCACTAAAATACAAGTAACAAATGATAACTGGGTTAAGTTTCTATAAAAATTGTGGTTCTGTGTCCATTCGGAAGTGGAACACGTAGTTTTAATAACAAAAGAAAAACCTGGATCGCATCATACAAGAAAACGTCCAATTACATTTTTCACAGATGTTTGCTTTCAACTATCGGTGGAGTGTAGCCTTTGTCGACTTGTGGAATGGGTATATTAATAATATCTCTAAAAATAGCTTGTAGACTGTCCCCTGGCTGAGGTGTTTTGGTCATAATTCACTCGATGGTCAACTTCATTTGTATAAAATGGAGAAGAAACTTGGCTTTGTCAAAGACCTGAATCACCTAGTTCTTGTTGCCAAGCAGTTCTTATTCAACTGCACCCTACATAACAAGAAAAATATCAATTTGCGGATTTTTTCATCGCTGTTAGGAATAAAATTAACTAACAAAAAATAGAAAAATACAGTGATGTTCGTGCAAATTATTACAACCGAAGTTTTTTTCGGTTCGATATGACCAGCTCGGAATAATTAACATATCACCAAAGTTGTGTGCATGCTTTGTTTTAATGTTTTGTGCAATATTGGTAGTGTGTATTTAACAGTTAGACCCGTGAGGCGAAGTCGAATGGGCTATTGACCCGTGGCCCTTGAGGGCGAAGGGTCTAATTGTTTTAGTATCACCCAACTAGTCGGACAGAAAAAGGCAAAAATAAAAAAAAGCAATTGCAAGTTGAAGAAATATTTATTTGGGAATAAAACGAAAAATAAAACCGGCGAATTTCGCTACTCGATGACTATTACTATTAGACCCCTAGTAGCGTAGCCAATCAAAATGCAGGATTTGCATTAGTCCACTAGTTGGGTGATACTAAAATATATTATACCTTTAATGTAAGTTAAAGGCCCAGTATCATCCAAAATGCATTGCGTGCCCAATGCCTCGATGATTGAATTTAACGTAGTCGAAAATTGCCGAAAGAGCCGATCAAGAACGAGCTCGTCATTTGAAAACAAACGAACGCAAAGCCGAATGGCTGATACTGGGCCTTTAAGTAACGCAAATTACTTGCTTTGATAAGTATTATACTTTGGTCCTGATAACGTAAATAATAAATATATAAAGAAGCAACAGCTCACCGAGTTTCCTTTAGACTCTTTTTCAAAGCGAGGCTTAGTGCAAAACGATTCATAAGAATGTGCTGTTTGTTTCACATGCAAATAAAACTTAATTCTATATGAATGATTTTTCACTTGACCTCGGTTTGAAAAAGAGGCAAAGGGCAACTCGGAAAAGGGCTATCAGAATGTTAAAAAATGCGTAGGCCATATCGACTTGTGGAAAAGGCATATTTAATAGCGGAGCTCTAGCGGGCCAAAGGACAACTTGCGGAGCTGCATACTCATAGAACCATGGTCATGGCTAGCGGAATGTTTCGCGAACGCGTACGATGTCGTATAGGGTTAGCTCGCGGGCGCGTACGACATTGTGGAGGGTTAGCTCGCGGACGAGTACGAAGTCGCACAGGGTTAGCTCGCGGGCGCATACGACGTAGTGCAACATCCGTGATTTTAGGAATTTTGAAATTAAAACGAGGCTTTATTTTTCGCGCACTTTCCGCGGCTACACGGTCGATTTAACGTCAGCTACATTAAACACTTTTGTTGAGTTAAGCGGAGAAAACGATTCACAAAATCGTTTTTCCCTGCATTTTTTCACGGTTGCTCTCAAGACAGGTTTGACATTTCTCAAACAGTGGTCAAGACGGCATTTGTGGCTGCGCATCTCTGCAAGTCTGTCTTAGGACAAATGGATGCAGAAAATGCTGGTTTTGCCGATGCTTTCTGAATGTGTGGACTTGTGAACAGTGAATTAAATGTTGACGTTTCTCTAACTTTTCAAGCGATTTCCTGGAATTTGCGGTGGTACAGTAAATTCAATTCTGTTCTGTATTGTGTATTTGTGGCGTCCATTTTTTTAAACTGGACCGTTTAAAAACGGTTTAATGCAGTTATAACTAAAAAAGCGTTCTAGAATATGAGAATCCAGGGAGCTCCGCTGTTAGGCTATATTAATAATCTAAACGAGAATGTACTAGTAATTCCATGCAGTTTCAGTGTTTCACCTCTCAAGAAATTAGACAAGCAACTCAGTGATGAAAATATAGCTTTCTTTTCCCAACACCTG
This sequence comes from Cladopsammia gracilis, assembly GCA_022457155.1. Lineage (NCBI taxonomy): Eukaryota > Metazoa > Cnidaria > Anthozoa > Scleractinia > Dendrophylliidae > Cladopsammia > Cladopsammia gracilis. The sequence goes on along the minus strand of JAJGOT010000028.1, from coordinate 829,195 downwards.
GTAAAACGTTCCGCGATGGAAGGCGTTTGTCATTTATTTTACTTACTGCCACATAGTGGATCGTTATTGCCAAATGTTCGCCGCCTTCTTATCAGCTCATGTTTGCCTTCTAGTATTTAAGAAAACACAGACCATTAGTGTTATACATGTAGGAAGAAAAAAATATATTTACTGTAGGTTGACTTATTTTACTCAGGTAATGGCAGGTCGAGAAAAAACTCTATCTTGTAGACCCAGCGCTTTTGGAAGGCTCAGCGTTTTTTGTTAATTAAAAACCTATCAATAGACCATCAATAGAGCAATGGTATATAAAACTTCACAGAAAGAAGAAAACCTGGGATTGGTTTAACAACAACATTAACAGTAACAACCAGTTATTTTTGTCACACTCGCATAAAGTACCAAAATAGAATTACGTTTATCAATTGTAGAAGTCATTCCTTTACAGAACATGCACCAAAAACTAAATGCTTTACTTGTTCATTTGTGATATCATAGAAAGGATAAATGTATTTACTGTAGATTGACCGATTTTAACTAAGGTAGGTCGAGACAGAACTCGGTTTTGTAGACCCAGCAGTATTGGGAGCCTCTTTTTCTGTTAAAACCTATCAAAACAGCAAGTGGTATAAAAGTTAGCGAAAGGAGAAATTTGAGATTGGTTCAACATCAAGCTATTGTGCAAGTCATTCCTTTGAAGAACATGCACCCTGAAAAACTATTTTAATTAAAGCAGTGATGTAATGTGTTTTCAATCATCGTATGGTACACGATTTATTAACAACCAAATGATAATCACAACCTCATACGAGAGAAAATATTGAGTAAATATCTACCCAAACGATTTGAATATTAAAATTGGGTTTCTCGAAACTTTGAGATTAGCCTTCATTAATATAATAGTGTTTGGTCTTATGATACTGGATGTAAAATGGGCTGGTTTTGGTTTCCTTAGAGTCTAGGCTTCAAGTAGTAATGAAAATGTTTAAGTTTCACCAATACTATGGCACTAAGTGTAAACAGTCCTACAGTCCTAGTCCTAGTCCTACAAACGTAAACAAAAACAATTTAAATGGCGATAAAATCACTTGACTTACCTGCTAGCATGTGTCGTTTTCCGTTATGCTCTCCCCCTTTTGGCAATTGGATAAGCAACGCGTATACATTGCAGTATAAATATGCTGTCAAATACTTCATCGCACTTGTTTGGTAGTCAAACAGGGGAGTTTTGCGATTAGCTTTTGATGATAAGTCACTCTTGTGCGACGAACGCTAAAAAGACAATTACCACCTGTTGACCTGCCTTCACATCAATCAATTGAGTACCTGTCTTCCTTTATTCATTTTTCCCTTATGGTTCGTCTGCCTTTTCTCTTCCAGGTGTTTATGTTCTTTCACCACCATTCGTTTTTTAATTTTTTTTTTTGCCGTATGTCTCTGTTTTTTCTTTATTTTAAAGGAAGGATCTTGTAATTTGACGTGTTTTCATGGATCCAAAATTAAATTTGCATGTTTCTAAATCGAACTGTGTTATCATCGACCGCTTGGAAAGTGTGGGATTTTGATTTTCTTCGACGGCTAGCTCTGGGCCGTTTGGACGGATTTTCGATCGAGAGGTACGAGAAGAAGCGTGAATCTTTGGGCCTTTCTGTTGCGTGGTTTGAAAGCCGAGCGATGCAATTTTATGTGAAAAAATCGCCTCGGCACTGGAGCCGTTCAAAACTCTCTTTCCACCCTTGTCCTTCTTAGACGTACGGTCAACGGCGAACTTAGAATCCTTCAAAATCGCTCAAAATATCACTTTTACGGCAAAAGGACGACAATGCCCAACAAATAAGGCAATTTAACGCTTATTTAGCGTTGATCAGTACATTTATTTGGCGATATGTCGCCATAATATGAAATTTAGGTAAATCCCATACATTTCCTATAAAATTACAAACGGTCATTATGTTACACTAACAGATTGTATGGGCTCCCTGTGCCCTAAATCTTACCTAACCGTGAATCTAGCTTAGATCTAATAATCGCTTTACCTAGGCCCAATTTGATCTAATAATGATAACCTATTTTCGTCCCAATCCAGGCATAAACTAGAGTGAAATAACATCGACCATTGCAAAAGGTTTGGTTACTAATGAATGCTAAAGCTAATGACCGTTAAAAATGGCATCGACCGTTAAAAATGGCATCGACTGTTAAAAATGGCATCGACCGTTTACGAAAGGGAAATCAGCCTCGCCTTCCTCGCCTTCGTTGTCGGTTCACCTCGCTTCGTTGCTATACAATCTACGAATTTGTGAAACAAAGGCGGTACTTGTGAAAAGCCAATTAGCTGTTGCCTTTATCGAGCTCCCACAAATAAATGTTGGTGATATATCACTCGCCAGTCTCAAGTCTTCATGCAGAACCTTCATGTTCTCGAATATTCATCGACCGCTTCGTTCACTGCTTGGTAACCTCTCGGTCGAATCATGACGGTCGATGGCCGTCGAATCATGCTCCAAAGTCTGGGTCTATACATAGCCATGAAATCGGCTGTAATTCCTGGTTGTGGATGATCGAAGATCGCGAGGAGGTTTCGATGCGATGAGCCGAATCCCACTTCTAACACCAAATGTAACGGGATGAGAAAGGTCACAACGAAATCCAACAGTCAACAGTATTTATTCCAATCTAGTTCAAGCGCACAGCTCTCTTCAACTAGCTTTGTGTTGTGCCCCGCGTTGTACGCCCGTTACAACGCACAGTCGCCCTTTCATGCCCCTCTATTATGCATACAAGTTGACGATATCTCAATACGACTACATTGTCCGTTAAATATTTAAAAATAACCGTCTTGCTACATTACGCCTTGCTCTCTGAAATAACCTAACAAGTAACTAACACATTTCGTTACCGTATCATGAAAATGTATAGAGAAGATAACGTAAGATGCTGTAGTTCTTTACAGACAACGTTTTCTCATGCATGCACGCATGAACTTTCGGTCATTATGTTTGTGTCTTAATGAACGACAAAATGACAAAACGCATCGTTCTGAGTCCCGTTTTCTTATTTTCTAACATCAAAAGCATCAATACAATCTCATTTTACGGTTTCGATATCGTCCACATCGTCGTCTATGTATTCGTCCAAGTCTCGCTTACAACAATGCACCGGACAGGAAGGAAGGCACTCCACAGAATCTGTACAGCTGCTTGGGCAAGCTACAAAACATGATAATGTGCAGCTTTAAAAAACCTTCTCAAACATGTTCGCACTATATATTGTATCAAGTGTGTTAAGAACAGCCGAGTAAAATTTCGAGAAACTTCTAATATGCCATTTTCATTTCACACAGTACATGTAATAATCCCCGGATTAACGTTGACCGTCTTTGCGTCTCCTGTATATCACCCTGGCACGAGCTAGAACTACAGACAACTAAGCACACAATAAAGAAAAGGTATTATTACCATGACTGTCGGAGTTGGGTGTCTTTGAATTATAGTAGTGGTAGTGGAAGTGAACTGATCCATTGTCTGTTAAGAAAAAAATATTTATTTACATATGGAATATGGAAATGAATAAAAACGTATGCAAATACAAGTAGCACAGAGAGACGATGGTAACGAGGGGTTCAAGCACGGTCTACTAGTAAATAGTCAAAGCTCTCCGAGCGGACACTCGTAAGCGGACAGCTCTACTTGTGGCCGCCTTGGCAAAATCCCGCTCTCGGCCATCGAATGTTATGACCGCGTGATTCGCCCTCATTAACGGCTTGATTCTGAAAATAAAAACGCCTTTTAAATTCTCCTCTTAAGAGAATCATTCCCGTAAGCAACCAGCTCCAATTACGGTCACTTTCCCTGCTTCCTTAGGGTGTCCGTTTACGGAAGCTTCGACTTTAGCTAAATACCGATGGAAGCAATTTTACCTTTATATTTTAAACCGAATCAGATTAGATTATATAGTCGTTAATAGAGTCTATAGCATATTTGCTGGAAGGAAACAGGGTATATGTAAAAATAAGGAAACCAAAGAACATGAATAAGAAGTAAACCATAAACAATTAGCATTTAAATGAAATGTTTTTACCCACCTCTTTGCGATGACAGAGCTCCTTGAAGGGAGGAAGAAACTGGAAATAGAGGAGGTGATTGAGCGACCGGAGGTGCATGGGGATGAGGGGCAGGATATGCTGCTGGAGGAGATAGGGCTGAAGGGGATGCAGCAGATGCTGATGAGGAAGGGGATGGAGGAGATGGTGATGAGGAAGAAGGTGAAAGGGGTGGAGGGAATGGTGATGGTGATGGTGGGGGTGGTGGTGCAAATTGTGAAGAAGGAGGGGAGGGTGAAGATGTGATTGGTGGGACTTGAGGTGCGTTTGGTGGAACGAGACCTGTGGAGAAAGGAAAAATATCACCAAGTTTCCATTTTTTAGTAAGAAACACTCGATATGGGCAACACTTTAATATTATTTAAACCATTTTGCTAAAACAAGTGAGACTGTGAGCTACAATAGTTGCTAAATTGTTGAGACATTCATATTAACACAAGTTAACTCTGATACCCTCTCCCCCTCAATTGCAATAAAGTTGTTGTCGTTGTTGTTGTTTTAAAGGCTGTTGCTATTAGATTCCAAAGGAATTGAGACAGCTTTAAGTATTTTGCTCTTCTCGATTGAAAGGCAATGTAGGATATTTTTGTGATCGATGATTCACTCGCAAGCAAATAAATAAACCAAAGAAAACTAACCTTGTCCGGCCGTAACTGACACATTCAAAAACTTATCACAATCAGAAACCACTTGTTTCGAAATTATTGGTACCCCAGCTAAAAGTATTTTTCGTTTTCCATCGGGGTCTTCTGCATTGAACATCACGTGACTATGTAGCTCCGGTCTGTCTATCAACAGTTTCAGTTTAAAGCCAGTTCCAGTGACAAGATATCCCTCGTGTTTAAGAGAAGAGTACAGTTTAAATGGAGAGCCGAATTTGTTGACGAAGTTTAGCGCGACGCACATCTCTGAAATATAGAAAAAGGTAGTGTAGTTGTCATGATTGTGTGTTACATATAGTTAACCCCTCAGGCGGCTGGAATATAGTACATAGATCAAAGGCTTCTGTGAAACAACCAGTTAATAACAAATGCTTTTCGTTAGCCGGCTCGTATTTGAGCGACCCTTCCTTACAAAAAGATGTCGAAATGTAGTTTAATAGAAATTTTGAATTTAGACATGCTTAGTCGATTTGGTGGAAGAGACACTGAAGTTCGTAGAAGCTTTATTGTATCAACAATTACTGACACCTTCGATAAGATTGCCAAATTTATTTCATCGCGCAACGCAATGTACAAAAAGTACGATATTATTAATTTATAAACAGTAGTTACTCCGCTACAGAATCAAGCCAGTGATGAGGGCGAACCACGCGGTTATAACATTCGATGGCCGCAGGAGCGGTGTTTTGCCATGGTGGCCATAAGTACAACGGTCCATTTACGAGAGTGTCCTCCGGAGAGCTGTGACTGCATTTTCAAAAAACGCTTTAAAAAAACATTTTCTAAAAGATATTTTTATTTCCCGTGACAAGACTCAAACCTTGGATACGAGATCTATGGTCATCTAAAAAGACCAATTCCGCAATACGTGAAAATAAAAGTATTGATAACACGATGCAGGATAATACTTTGAAGACGCAAGAAAGACATGAAAAATACCAGTCACACGTCGTCACCGGGTGTCGGGTTCATTTAATTAATTTTCCACTTTTTTTCTGAAAGCCGAACTATTGTCACTTTTTATATCAAGGCACCACGTTGCTCTACGCAAAACGTGTAAACTAAATGAAAACAAGAGGCTCCAAGCAGCCTATACTCATGCGCATGCGTAAGAAAGTTTTATGATACAGTCTTATATATACTAAACTTTTATGATTTAGTCTTATATATAACAAACGTGAACATAGTAATGTATGTAGGGTTGTAGGAGATGCTGCCTTGAATCTTAAATAACGCTCTTTTACCGGATGTGAGAGAAACCGGAAGTCACTAAACAGGAAGTGCACAAATTAAAATATGCGTGCATAAATTTGCATGCAAAATCGTGACACAAAAAAATAAAAAATAACAAGAGTCTCCAAGCAGCTTTTACTCATGCGCATGCGTAAGAAAATTTTATGATATATTTTAAACATGATAAGAAGATGTCCGACCTGGAGATAAGTTACTCCTTTCATTCAGTCATCGTTCCTGCAAACCACGTTGTTTACTATTGAATGTTTTGGAAATGAAGGCTGTACCACAATGAATTGCCAGTGATTCTTCTAAGTCTTATATGTACCAAACGTGAACATAGTAATGTATGTAGGGTTGTAGAAGATGCTGTCGTGACACTTGAGTAACGCTCTTTTACCGGAAGTGACAGTTTCCGGAAGTCACTAAACAGGAAGTGTAAATGGAGAAGACATGAACCGGAAGTACACTATTTAAAATATGCATGCATAAATTTGCATGCAAATTCGTGACACAAAAAATAAAAAAAAAATAACAAGAAAATCGGAGCCGAAACCTTACCTCATGCCGCTTCGCGCATGAGTAATAAAAACATCCACGCTATTTTGTAGATTCTTCAACGTAAGAGAGATTTCAGAAACCTCATGACCAGCCGCATGGGCTTAATCCAGTTAAGAAAATGATCGACGGTTGCTAGCCAAAACGTGTCATCGCTCAAGATGATCTGTCAATGGCTGCTTATTGATTTTCAGTCAGTTATGCAATCTTCCTTCGCTTCATTGGATTGCTGAATCTGGCCATAGTGAACATCATTTCTTCTTCTCAGAACAAAATGAGGTAACAAAATGATTATTTACGACCACGGATAGGTCTAGCTTAGACAAGTTATCTTTCTGACTCCGAAAACGAAGAAATAGTCGATTACATTGAGGGTTATCTTATTTGCGCGCCAATATTTTAATTTTGGCGCGATCGGGAAATCTCCCTATATCCCTCACGTTCGAAAAAATCTGCGCATGCAAGCTTATTTCTATAATGGTTTTAAAATAAATGATTGAAGTTGGTACACTACACATTTGCTGCCTAAGCGACCGAGAAGGTAAGTGCCTTTTCCATATTTATTAGGATTTCAATTTTCAGTGAAGATCAGTAAATATACTAATTCCACGAACTGTGTGCGACCAAATTCAAGCGAATAAATTGCGTTATTTCTCAGTGGATCACTTTTCTCTTGAATTGGCCTGGTTTCCGATTAATTTCAAACAAAAGTAGGCAGAGTTGGTTCACATGTTGTGACTGGTGTGTCGCCGGTGAAAACGAGCAATCGGGTGCATCGCCTTTGCTTTGTGACTAGACTCTGACCCCAGTGGGTTTTTCTAACACCGCATGGCAGTCCTTTTCTCGGGTGTTTCGCCTGTTAAGGAAATTGATCGGGTGTGTCGCCTTCGATCGTCATGCTAGATGAGCTTGCTGGTTTCTGTGAATCCTTCGCATGTTTTTTCTTTTTTTTGATCAAATATTATTAAAACGAAACATTTGGTCGCACGCAGTTTATTGTCGTCGAAAGTGGATTGTTAACCGATACCCGATTATCATCAGATATTCTATAGCTTCGAAGATTCGGAAGCATTACGAAATGTCGGAATTTTTTTACGAATGGCGGGCCATATAAGCAAGGTTTCAGCATAATAACTATTTAAATTATTTTTGCAAAGATGTGAAATAGAACTTCAATAAGGACATGTCGGAAATATTAGCTCCTCTTGTCCATTTGAGCCATCACTGTTGCGTGATTCGAACCCGATTAATCACATCCAGACATCTTCGAAAATGGTTTTCGCCTGTCAACGGTGTACTCTTGTCTGATCGTGAAACAACAGATTTATTCATTTGAGTGACGACCTTAAATGCTGTAGAGTCCAATATGGCGCCCGTTTCTAAGCCATGCGGCTGGTCATGCTTTCGAACGTATTTAACAAATAAAAGTATTTAACTTTTTTAGTTTTCTCTCTCTCTCTCTCTCTCTCTCTCTCTCTCTCTCTCTCTCTCTCTCTCTCTCTCTCTCTCTCTCTCTCTCTCTCTCTCTCTCTCTCTCTCTCTCTCTCTCTCTCTCTCTCTCTCTCTCTCTCTCTCTCTCTCTCTCTCTCTATCTCTCTCTCTCTCTCTCTCTCTCTCTCTCTCTCTCTCTCTCTCTCTCTCTCTCTCTCTCTCTCTCTCTCTCTCTCTCTCTCTCTCTCTCTCTCTCTCTCTCTCTCTCTCTCTCTCTCTTTACCAAGATAAAAAGCTAATAAATGTCCCCACTAAAAACGTAACCTTTCACTTACGTCTAATGGTGGTGTGGACACTAGAAACCCCAGATGGTGAAAACGCTGTAATGGCTGAGGTTCCCGAACTTGTGGGTCCCCCTTGAGCAACCCCCGTTGCTCCTGCTGGGCAGGTTGGGATACAAGGTGGCAGAACAACAGCTGGTGGTGATGTATGCTCCACCAAATGAGGGGGGTGTGGAAGATCTTGTCCATTAATTTGTGGTGCTTCTACTGGCCCAGCAACGCCTCTGCAATTTAAGTCCTTGCTTTGTGTTTCCTCAAGTGGTGCAAGTATAAAGGTGCATCGGTCAAGAACGCTCGGATCACCATTGTAAAAGTCGAGATTTAAAAGACTGATGTCGTGCACACTCTTTTGTTTCATCATTTTTTCGCAAATATACCAGTCTTTGTGTATTGCGTTGAAGAGAAAATTTCGAAAATATCTCATGACACTGAAGATAAAGAATGAGCTGTCCTTATCTGAAATTTTAAGACAAAACGTTTATAAGACAAAGACAATGGTGCCAAGCAATTTTCACTACCCGATAATTTTCATAACCGGGCAGTTGAAAGTATGACGAGGCGCACGGTCCACAAAATGTAAGGTTTTTATAGTTTACGCCCAGGAGCGTCGCTTCTTTAAATGTGCGCTCGGCAACTTTAAAGAGGCAACAATGTTTCTGGTACTTTAAATGTTTAGTTTATGAAAATAAAATGATCGATAGGAATAGAAATAATAAATCTGATATCTTACCAAAAAGCTTCGTTCCGTCTCTTTTTTGAAGAAGGAAGTGATAATTTTTCTGTCTCAAAAAATAACCAGGTAGACATGCAGATTCAAATGAAACAGTGTCTTTTGATTTGCTGACATCTGTAGACAGTGCAGGAACATGAGTAATAAACACGTGACACCATTTGTCCAGGAAAAATTTACCATTCCTCGATCTCCAGCAATCGTTGAGAAAGGAGTCTTCCTGTCCGTATGGTGTGTACATAGAATGAAAGGTATACATCCCATTTGCTACAACTATAGTAAAAAAATAAACGAATAAATGAATGCACGAATAGTGGCGTAGCGTAGTGTAGCGCGGCATAGTGTAGTGTAGTGTAATGTAGTTCAGCGTAGTATAGTGTAGTGTGGTGAAATGCAGTGTAGTTTACTGCAGTGTTGTGCAGTATAGTTCAGTGTGCTGAAGTTCAATGTAGTTTAGTGTAGTGTAGTGTGTAGCGTGTTGTCGAACGTTGATGTATTGTGGTTTGAGATGTCAGGGTGTGTTTTATGCTGTGGTATGCCAGATAGGGTGTGGTATGGTATGGTCTGTTGGGGTATGGTAAGATATGGTATGGTATAGTATGGTATGGTATGGTATGGTATGGTATAGAATCGTATGGTATGGTATGGTACGGTATCGCATGGCATGGTATAGCATGGTATGGTATGGCATGGTATGGTATCGTATGGTGTCGTATCGTATGGTATGGTATCGTATCGTATGGTGTCGTATCGTATGGTATGGTATCTTATGGGCCTCATACTAGGAGTGAAAGGGTTATGAAAAGAAACGGTTTTCTAAAACTAATGGGCCAAAAAGTGCAATTGTCTGAGTGAGTAAACATTGTTATAATTAACAATCTGTCGTTTTATGGTGTACTGCAATAAAAACCGCCAGTGGTAGTTCCTAGAGCTCTCTGTACATTCGAATCGACACTTTATTTTATTGTAATTATTAATTTAGTTAAGGTGCACAGTATTATTGTGTGCCCTTCTACTCTACGGTAAAAGTCGCACACGGGCCACGATGGCCCACACGGCCGGAGCTTAACCCGGTTTCTGTAGCATGAAGCAACTAGGAATATTGCTACTCCCCCCTGGATGGGATGCTAGTCCATCGCAGGGTTACCCCCAGCATTTTGTCGCCGGTACCTGGGTGGAGAGGAAAGTGTGGAGTAAAATTTCTTGTCTAAGGAAACAACACGACGGCAGAGACCAGGCTCGAACCACCGACCTTTAGGTTGAAAGTCCGACGCGCTAACCACTAGACTACCCTGCCTCTACTCTACGGTACTAATAAATAAATATTTTTTAATTACTTTGTATACCCTTTAATAATATCACTTAATATAACATCCTCTATGTGAATATGTATTTTGACTCCACTACACAACAGAAAAAGACATAGTGTCAAGGCAAATAAGTTTATTTTGGAGGGGCTTGGCGAGAACCAACCCTGCAAAGAACATACAATCGGCGACAACTAATTTAAAATTCACGTATTCTCTGGCTTTTACAAAAAACTGTCATCACTGGTCAATCTTGAGCTACATCCCCAATTTAGCACACAGGCGTAGTGTCAGTTAGGCTGCCAGTTTGGCTGGGGAAATAAAACTCCGATCTTTGAATAATACAATCTGCGACAACTAATTTACAATTCAAGTATTCTCTGGATTGCACAAAAAAAAATGCTATCACTGGTCAATCTTGACCTTCATCCCCAATTAAGCACACAGGCTTAGTACCAGTTAGGCTGCCGGTTAGGCTGGGGAAATAAAACTCCGACCTTTGGATCATACAATCTGCGACAACTAATTTACAATTCACGTATTCTCTGGCTTTCACAAAAAAACTGCTATCACTAGTCAATGACCTACATCCCCAATCAAGCACACAGGCTTTGTGCCAGTTAGGCTGCCAGTTATGCTGGGGAAATAAAACTCCGACTTTTGGATCACTGGGACAAGGAACACGTAAGGAGCACACAGGCTGAGCGCCAGTAAGGCTGTGGGACTATCTCTGAAAAAACGGGATCATCTTCCCTTACCTACCCAAAAATGCACGCAGGCAAATAGCCAGTTAGGCTGACAGTAAGGCTAGGGCACAATATCTCGAGCGTAACAGCTGACTTACGACCCTGGCTGGAGGTCTAAAACATGGCCACACTAAGTCGATCTTGACTTTTGTCGCCAACTTTAGTCAGCTGACTTAAGTGTACATTGAAGACTAAATAACCCGGTACGGGTCGGGCTTACGAAAACCTGATAAGTCAAGGAACATGTGCAAAACTGTAACAAACGTACGTACAGATATAGGAAAAAAACGAAGAAAGAACTGAAAACTAGCAGAGTTGAGCTACCGCTTACAACTGAAAAATAAATGCGGTCAGACAGAGGCCAGTAAAAACCTGCCCCAAAAAACCCCGATGGGAAAAAACTGGGCAGGAAATCTGGGTAGAAACCAAGGCTCAAGTTCAAAATGGTTAGAAGTCCTTCCTACGGGACTTGAACAACCCCAAAAAAAACCTAAAGAAAAAATTACGAGGACCAAACAAAGGTTGGTTCTGAAGCCTAGATGAACAACACATGATATACACTACCTTTTATATCCCAGTATGGCTAGCCGTGGTGCCCCTGCCCTAGAAACCAGGCCCTGTCGTATCTTGTGCCGTCAAATATTTATTTCTGTCTTCTTCGCAAGCTCATTCATCGTCAGAAATAGCATTTATTTATGGTTTAAAGAAACCGTATAAAATTAAAAAAAATGAATCAATGTCATCAAACTGACTTTGCCTCTACCTAAAACATATTTTTTAAAGAAATCGATTGCAGAAAAAACTGCTAACCTGTGGAACTTGTTTAACAACTCAATTAATTGTAGAACCAGGATAGCAGAGGCATTTTCCACATTTAAATATTTCAATTAGTAAGCTATAAGTATGCTAGATTAGTTGTATGTAAATAGTTAGATTTCTAAATATTATATTTTGTAAATATAGCTCGTTAATTCAGTTTATCAGTTAAGAACAAACTGCCAGAGAGAGTTTTAATAAACTATTAACTAAAATACTCTTTAGATAACGGCACCAGAGTCACTTTATTAAGTTTTAAGTATGCTGTTAAGAGATTAAAGTAATTATAGGTGAGATGTTATTTTTTTATGATATTAGTATGTATACTGTTTTAACGTTTTAAGAATAATTTAAATTGATGTATGAGAATACATATTAGTTAGAGGTTTAATTTATAGTAAATAGTTTACGGTTATATTGTACAGTAATTTTCTTTTATATAGCAGTTTTATTTTTTATTGAAATTCTACACATGACCACATTAACTTTGCTGTAATTTTATCGTGATAAAATAAATGTTTTCATCATCATCATCATCATAGTCATCATCATCGTCATCACTTACTTTGCCTGGCTCCTCCCGCTTTCCAGACTAGTTTCCTGGCCATGGTCTGCGGATCTTCTCCCGGTTTTGGAATATAGGTTAATGATTCATTCGGACCTCGTGTTGCCAAATTGTCGTAGCCACTAGCACCTGCGTTCTCTCCTCCCGCACTTGCACCTACACTTGCACTGCCAGCAGCTGAAGTAGCCTGTGAGCCACCCGTAACTCCTGCTAACCCTCCGCCAATCGCACTACCAACGCTGGTTGCACCTCCTGTAGCAGCTCCACTCGAAGCACTGCTTCCTGTTGCGGTTCCCCCAACTACACCTGTACCCACACTACTACCTTCTCCGACTCCCACGGAAACACCTCCACCTGCACCTGCAGCTGCACCTGCACCTCCAGCGGCTCCGGTGGCACCAGCAGTCCCGGACACCCCAGCTGTCCCAGCAGTTCCCGCGATCCCAGCAGTTCCAGCCGTCCCTGCACCACCACCAGCTCCTGCGGTCCCTGCACCACCACCAGCTCCTGCGGTCCCTGCGGCTCCTCCGGCCCCTGCGACGCCTGAGATTCCCATTGCACCTGCTGCCCCTGCTGCCATTGATGCACCTGCAGCTCCACTGACTCCCTCCATTCCGGGACCAGTTACTGAAACCACGCTTCCATTCTTGACACTGATCTTGAATCTATGTAAGTTGTCACCATGAAGATCGTTCAGACCATCTTGGAGTGTTCTTGTAATCGTTTCAATGGCTGCTTTTTCGCCGGCTTTTGCCCCTGCCGATGCTCCAGCCTCCATTCCGGCTAGAGAACCAGCCTTGGCGCCTACTTTGGCACCAGTTTTCATGGCCCACCTTGCGCCAAATGATGAACCAGCCTTTGCCCCTGCTGTTGCTGCTACTTTGATTAGAATTGCTTGATAGGTGAAATTTTTCGCTAGAAGTTGAACATGCAAAAATAAGTAATCCTGCACTCCAACATATAAAGTCAAATAGCTCTTTATAACAATTTTTGTTTTCGAGAAAACATCGATGAGCAACCAGGGTTAAAAATATTAAAATTTAAAAAAAAACGTTCTCTGGTTAAAAATTATTTAAAAAGTGAGCTTTGGGCTACCAGTCTGCAGCCTTTAATGAATGATGGAAAAAGGCGCGAATGTAAAAATATACATAGCGAAAAGAAAATGTGTGAAAAATGACATAATAAGTATGTGCAAAGAAAGTGACAAAAGAACGATGAAAATGCTAATTAAAATATTTATGTAAGGGTTAGACAATGACCGCGAGTGTTCTATGGGATATAGTGCCTCGAGCATAGATAGAAGGCCACGAGGGCGTAGCCCGAGTGGCACTTCTATCTAATGCGAGAGGCGCTATATCCCATAGGACACGAGCGTTCATTGTCTAACCGTCTTAGAATATGGTCGTATCCTCGAAGAAGCCATATTTTATGCAGTTTGTATTTATGAGCGTACTTTAATTGTGTCATTCATACTTGTGAATCATGTTTTTATTTTGTTTTGGATGTCGCCGTAATGTTGGTAGAATTTTACGAATAACAATGCTTTTCTTTCTTTGGAGTTTTGTTTATTCTTTGTTGTTTTGATGGCTCATTTGCTCCGGTTATAGCCAGTATACAGAGCTGGAGGTACTTGAGGCCGTCCTTGCCACTCAAGATTTACTTGCTTTTGAGAGCGTAGACATATCCGAGTTCTTGGGGGATGAATTCGATAAAAGTGCACGTTTCCAAAAGCCTACCACAGTGAACGAAATTGAGCAAAGAGAAGGGGACAGAATTCCAAAGAAAACTCGACAAAGTACTGCGTAGTCGGTAAACGTCTAATATCGAGCCTGGGCTGAATTCCGAAACACACAAATTGATTCGCTCCGACGAAGGGCTAGCGCTCGAAACGTCAGCTTTCTCGAATCTTTTTACGGTGGCTAATTTACCTTATCGACTCAGTCGATAAAACCAAATTCTTGTGCTTCACCCCCACCGACGCAGCACCACAGTTTCTCTAGAAACTAACCCCACACAAATTGAAACCCTTGGAGATGAGGCCAAGATTTTTCGTATACCCCATACATTAATTATGCTTTTAGGCAAAGGAAAACAAAAGAATTCATTAGTATGTTCTATATAGAGCTTACTAATGAGTAGTTATTTTACCCCACAATTTCCCTGGGCTTCAAAGCCCCCGCCTCTTTACATAATTTAAGACACTTTATAGGATATAGAGCACACAAATACTGGGCACTGATTGGCTGAGTGGGTGTGACCATTTTCTAATAAATGCTAAAAAATGTTCACTATTTTAAAAGAATTGAATATTGTCTAGGTAACGGTTTGGAATTATTATCAGCGTCAGTTGTCTTGGCAGTATGCCATGACTCGAGGGTTTTTTCCATATGATGCCCGATTTAGGGTGTCAGCTCCATTATACATTGTACACCTCCATTGTATTAGGTAAAATTGTGTATTTTAATATATTCTATAGTATTGTATCCTATTGTATTGTTGTTCTTTTGTGTTCTAATATTCTTTTGTTTTAACAAAAGAATAAGTGTTACCCCTAAATCGCGCATGGTATAGTTTTTTCGCACGCGATAGTCGCCTTTATCATTAACAAGTGCATTTTTAAAGTCAATAGAGCGATTGTTCGACCAAGCATGGTTTGCATTGTTTGATCCTTTAGAACAGTTTTTGACATTCCTGATATGTTCTTTTTTCGAGTAAGAAAACGTCTTCCCGTTTCATTGATGTAATTTCACGAGATATCATTACAAGGGATCCGATAAGTACAACGTTGGTTTGAAGATCAATGGGTGGCCTGAATTTTGGTGAAGGAAATTCCTTTTGTAAGGTTTTGTGGAGTTTAGTGACGACTCTAATTCCATTGTTACGAAGTAATCTTGTGAGTGGTTCGTTGAGGCCACTGATGTTAGGGATGCAAGCAAAATCAAAGCGTGTATTTGCTGGTTCGGCCCACTTGAAAACATACCGACTAATTCTTCTGGCGTGTGAATTGTTTCTCTGGAATGTTTTGACTACACTTCACATCGTGAACTACACTTCACATAACGAAAAGAAACATAAACTCAGCACCACTGCCACTCTTTTAAATCGTGCATCCAACCTTCCAAGCTCAACATATGGAAAAGCTACAGAACTTAAACATGTCATGTCACGGACGCCCTTAAAGCCAATGGCTACCCTCCATTAATCATCTCTAACATCCTGAAGAAGAAACATTCCACAGAAACAATTCCCAATAAGATTCGCCACTAAACCCCACAAAACCTTACAGCAGGAAGTTCCTCCACCAAAATTCAGGCCACCCATTGATCTTCAAACCAACGTTGTTTATCGGATCCCTTGTTATGATTGCTCGTGGAATTACATCGGAGAAACGGGAAGATGTTTTCTAACTCGTAAAAAAGAACACATCAGGAATGTCAAGAACTGTTTTAAAGGATCCAACATCACAAACCGTGCTTGATGGAAAAATCACTCTATGGACTTTAAAAATGCATTTGTTATTGATAAATGCGACTATCGCGTGCGAAAAACGCTCGAGTCATGGCATACTGCCAAGACAACTGACGCTGATAATAATTCTTAACCGTTACCTAGACAATATTCAATTCCTTTAAAACAGTGAACATTATTTTAGCATTTTCCTCGTTCTTTTGTCACTTTCTTCGCACATACTTATTATGTCATTTTTCACACATTTTCTTTTCGCTATATATATTTTTACATTCGCGCCTTTTTTCATCATTCGTTAAAGGCCGCAGACTGGTAGCCGAAAGCTCAGTTTTTAAATAATTTTTTACCAGAGAACGTAAGTAGTCTAACGGGGATGACTAGACGAATTTTATTCATATGTGCACGAGCCCTGAGTTAATGACGTCGGACATGTTTGAACAAGAAAACTGGACAAACCGGTTTTGAGGTAATGAAATGCAGCTCATGTACGTACAGGGGGTCATGTCCGTACAGGGGGAGGGAAAAGTGAATTTAATTACGTTGGCGTGTTACTTTTTTTAAAAATTTTAATAAGAAGGAGGTTTAATATAAATGAGCTTTTTAATAGAGAAGTGTACTGTATGATAATACTTCGATTCCGCCCAACCATCCGAGTGGTGGTGTAAATATATAGGCAAACAAACAATGGAGAGGGTGAAAGCCAATGAGGAGTAACTGTCAAACCAGTTGAAATCAGGTTGATCGGAACTGGTTGTGTTGTTCGTGTAGGAAGACTGCCCTAACAGGTTTTTTTTTCTTCGCTATGATTATTCACCCCCCCCCCCCCCCTCTCTCTCTTTCTCTCTCTCTCTCTCTCTCTCTCTCTCTCTCTCTCTCTCTCTCTCTCTCTCTCTCTCTCTCTCTCTCTCTCTCTCTCTCTCTCTCTCTGAAGGTTGCAACAAAGGACATGACACAATATTTCACGAAATCACAATTGTTTAATTGAGTAAAACAAAAACAAGGATAAAAAGCAGTACTGTTTGTGTTTTTTTTTACAGGTCATCTGCAATTAATTTTGATTAATCTGTTCTGACAAACTGTCTCTGAAGTGCAGGTGTTTTCATCTTATCTTGATGAACTTTTCTAACCAGGTCCGCCACAGTGCATTCTTAGTGTTCTTAAAATTACGGCAAGACATCTATAAAAACACGTTCTTGGCGTTAGCGCGTTTGTGACTAAACACAAACTCATAACATTCATTTGAATTGAATGGCCTTCTCAAGTTATAAGAGAATATTTGTCAACGATAAAATTTAAAACTAAAGAGGTTATTGTAAACAAACAATAAAATCAAGCATGGCTTTAAAGAAAACGCGAGATTTTACATTGCACTTCTTACTAACAACATACGCACCGGGGGGGGGGGGGGAGGGGGATACTCCCGACAATTTGGGATAGGTGTGTGCCGCCAAGGTTCTCAAACCCTGACCCTATTTAAGGGTAGAAAATCGAGATTTGGTACCCTTTTTAAGACCCAATTCAGGCGTGTAGTACAGTTTTAACAGACCATATCTTTTTCGTTTTTCGCGTTGGGGTGGATACTGCAATTTAGTGACCCTATCTAAGGAATATCTAAGGATCACAATACCAAAATACCAAAAAATATACCCTATTTAAGGACTGAGCACCTCAAAAACCCTACCCTATCGGGCGGCACATACCTATATAGTGTATATAAGGGAGTACCCCCCCCCCCCCCCGGGCATACGCTTGGCGTCTGTTACTCCTCACTTGAGCATAATGTAATATTAGCGTGAAACCTTTTTGCATGCGAAAAACAAACATACGACGAAATTTTAAACTACTGTTTGGTTTTAAGTGAACGCGAAATGCATCTATTCAATGCGCTCGGCTCGAACACTTAGAATGCCTAAACGGTTCTTTTACAGAGTTAAACAAAATTCAATTTGTGAACAATATGTACATCACAAGTTTACTTCACGCGAAAGAAAAGTAATTGTTGAATGCTAAACTTTTACATGTAAGCAGTAACAAATGAACGTTTAGCCGCGAACGAATAGACGGTTCTCGGCAAATAAAAGTCTTTGCCTTGAACATAACTTGTGTAAACAGTTCTTTTAAAGCGTTTTTTTTTTGTGAGCGCATGTTTATAGTTTTATTGCTGAAAGGCAAAACTAAGTCAAGGATTCAACTAAACAAGTGTTGCGTTGCCGTGGTAAAGGTTTTTAGTTCAGTATTTTTTTTTAAATTTATTTTCTCCATTTTTTATTATTACATACGTCTTTTTTAAGTTAACAAGATGAGAAAAAAATGGAGAAGGGCAAGATATAGGTAAACTAATTATAAGCCCTATAACTAAATTACATTTTTTTTAATAAAAAGAGAAAACACACTACTAAGAAAGGAATATAAACATAGAAGTAATATAGCTGTTACAAGATTGGTGAGACAGTGATTGATACTGAGCAAAATACTAAAGTATTAGTAAAGTGCTCTTTTGAATTGTTGTTTAGTTTGCTTTTTGCGTATGGACATTGGAATATCATTCCAGTAACAGCATCCAATAATTGTTTGACAAAATTTTTTTTATATTTATTCTGAAGGAACTATGATTTAGGTGTTGTAAGGATGTACTTCGAGTGGCGTAATTATGCTGCTCAGATACAAAGGATATGGTGAGATTACACGGCTTGTTATCTACAATATGATCATAAAATAGTTGGCAAGTATTTAATTTTACAATATCGGAAAGCTTAATAAGGTCAGGTTCACATAATGGGGAGTAATTCGAATTCGAGTTCAGTATTTCGAATATTGGTGGGCGTATTTCGAATATTGGTGGGCGTTACTGAGACTTTGATATAAATTCATAACCTATGCCCGTCATTTTTCATGGTCATGGCTAGCGGAATGCTTCGCGTGCGGCGTCTGAAACATGTGTGTCTGTCGCGCAAGGCTAGCTCACGGGCGCGTATGACGTCGCAAAACATGCGCGTATGACACCACACAACGTCCGGGATCTTAGCGATTTTGAAACCAAAGTGAGGCTTTGTTTTCGCGCGGCTACACGGCCAAATGTCACATCAGCTGGGAAAACACTTTTGATGTTTGTTTAGCGGAGAAAACCGATTCAAATTAAAGTCGTTATTTCCCTGCATTTTTTCGCGGTTTGCTACTCAAGAAAGGGATACTAATTAAGGGATACTCAGAAGTCGCTATAGTGGAAGAAGAAGAGGAACTTCATACGTTTTAATCAATGCTGGAGCAATGCGGGGAGATGTTTCTCACTGAAGAAGCGGAGATGTAAAGAATTTCTTAGTAAAACAAATTACATTTTTCGATGGGAATTTATGTTGATATCAATCTGTGATTGACTTTTTCTTTGTGTCCTGTTAGTTTTGGATAATTGTTTATAAAACGTGCTCAAATTCAGGCCCCGTCCACACGTATCCGGATATTTTTGAATCCGCAATTTTTTTGTTGCGGATTAGAAAATATTCGCGTCCACACGTAGCGTCTTCGAATCGTATTTGCCCGTCCACACGTATCCGGATTCGCTCTAGCAGCCAGGGCTCCTCTTTAAATGTTGTCAAAAAAGCATACGCAAAGGCCAAGTTCAAATCAAAGTTCAACTGTAAACACGTTATTAGACTAGAAACAAGTCCATGTAAATTTGAAGCGAGAACATTCCTGTAATGGTCCTTTTAATGGTCGAATAAAATAACTGATACAAACAAACTACGGCCTCGTTGATACCGACCATGTGCTCGCTATATGCACACAAAGCATGCCGGGAAATATCAATCATCTAGCTATTACATCCCTCTTTTCCTTAACAAAAGAAAACTTAGAACGAAACAAAAAAGAATAAGGTAAAACAAATGACATGGATGCTTTAGAAAAATATGAACTAACATCCAACGTTCTTAAAGTCTTTAGCGTTCACACAAACATAGTTCAAAGTTCTCAAACTCTTTCGAAACAGGCATTAGATTTCTTCGATCAGTCTTTTGGGTCTCCTTATTGTTCGCTTGGGTCTTTCGGAAATGGATGGTGGACCAACAACTCTACTCTTAGCTGATCTACCACTCTGGTCCAACGGGGTTGGCTCTGATGACTTGGTCAGTAACGACGAATTACGTGTGATTGGCGGTTCACCCTCCCTTTTGGCAGTGATCATGGTACCCTTCTTGTCGGCGACGACCAAAGGGTGCGGGTTATAGGGCGTTGACAACTTGTTGGTTTTGGGTTGCCGCACTAGAACGACATCACCTATCTCAATTGCGCTCTTTGGGGCCTGCGTACGCTGGTCAGAGTACATTTTCATGGAGCTTTTGGCTTGGGCGTCTCGAAGACGGACAAACTTGTCATCAGCACGTGTAAACGAACTGACCTCCGGAAACTTAGTTCGCGGTTCGCGCCCAAAGAGTAGGTAATAAGGCGTAAAGGTCGTAGTGGTGTGAGGTGTACACCTGTAGACACGCAGAAATTGATGCATGGCATTTATCCAGCTGTGTCCTTGAACTTTAGCAGCTCGGATTGCTTTCATCAGGGGCTTGTTGAAACTTTCTGCCTGGGCGTTGGCTTGAGGCCACAATGGAGTAATCTTTGTATGTCTGACACCACAACCATTGACGAAACTTTTCCATGCTTGACCGTTGAACGGAGGGCCATTATCGGATTTGATGACCTCAGGATACCCATACGTACAGAAGACTTTGTCGACGACTGGAATTACTGTCTCGGCGGCGGTACTGCGAACAACTTCTACCACGGAGAAACGAGAGTACTCATCGATCATCACAAGTAAGTATTGGCCTGACGGGAGTGGACCACAGAAATCAATACTAAGATTAAGCCAGGGTCCACGCGGAAGATCTGACATGTTCAGCGGCTCAACTCGTCGTCGGGACGTATTTGCTTGACAGGGTATGCATCGCTGGACAGCTTCTGTTACCGCGGCGTCTATTCCGGGGAACCACACTTTGCTGCGAATTAGTGCCTTGGTTTTGCACTCGCCTTGGTGTCCTTCATGCGCTAACTGTACAACTCTTGCTTTAAGCCTCTAAGAATCAGGTTGGCACTGTGATTAACAGTGAGCTCTTCTCGGACATTCCGAAATTGTAGCAGCGCGGAAGGATTGACTGCTGTTGGCTCTTCGTGCAGCTTGACGTCATACCATCTTCCTGTCTGTATCATCTTGATGACGACCTGCAGCGTGCTGTCTTGCTCTGTAGCGAGTTGCACCTCCTCAATAGTGAGAGCGTTGGGGAGTGAAGTCTGGGAGATGAATTGCACATAGTCTTCTGCCATTTTTTCTTGTCTGCTGAACAGGATGTTCTGCTTAGACGGATGTCTTGACATGTAGTCTGCGGGGTTGTCGTGCCCGGGGCGATACTCAGTGACAGCATCATAGGGTTGTAACCTTAGGGCCTATCTCGCGATGCGTAGCGGAGGGTTTGATTTCTTCCAAATACCGGATGGACTAGTGGCTTGTGGTCTGTTACGACTTTGAATGATGCACCACGGACGTAGATATCGAAATGTTCGCATGCCCACACGACTGCTAAAGCTTCGCGTTCTGTTTGCGAGTATCGTGTTTCGACGTCACTAAGTGCGCGACTGCCATACGCGATTGGCTTGTCATCTTGCACAAGAATTCCAGCAAGGCCGACGGGACTGGCGTCTACCAGAATCTTAGTGGGTTTGTCAGGGTCGTAGTAGGGCATTGCGGTGGCTTCTAAAAGAGCATTCTTGACCTGTTCAAATGCTTCAACTTGAGACCTGTCCCAAGTCCATGGTGTCTGACTTCTGGTCAACTTGCGTAGGGGCTCGGTAATTGTCGCGAAATCTTCAATGAAACGGGCACTGTATTGGGCCATTCCCAAGAAGGAACGGAGTTCTGTGGGATTCCGCGGTTCAGCAGCGTCGCGAAGTGCTTTAACTCTACTAGGGGCTGGAGCTATGCCATCTTAAACACTTAATAAATATTCAATAAAATCTCATCTACTTACAGTGTACGTCTCTTCCAATATATGGATCCTTAATAGCCCATTTCCGAGTTGCTCTTGGCCTCCTTTTCAAACCGAGGACAAGTGCAAAACCATTCATATGTATATGACTTTTCTTTCACATGCAAATAAAACTTATATCCATATGAATGGTTTTGCACTTGGCCTCGGTTTGAAAAGGAGGCTAAGAGCAACTCGAAAATGGGCTATTACCCGCTCCTCGAACCACAACGAGTCCGTACACGAGCTAGGGTTTGCATTTCATTATCTCAGGACCGTACCATTCATAATAACACGCCTACGTAATTAAATTCACCTTTCCCTCCCCCCTGTATGAACAAGACCTGCATTTCATTACCTCAAAACCGGTTTGTCCAGTTTTCTTGTTCAAACAGGTCCTACCTCATTAACTCAGCTGCTGCATATATGAATAAAATTCGTCTAGTCATCCCCGGCAGACTAATAACGTTTTTTAAGAATTTAAGATTTTTTGTTTTGCTTAAATCATTCTTTTTGTGCTCTGGGCGTGCTTTA
This sequence comes from Cladopsammia gracilis, assembly GCA_022457155.1. Lineage (NCBI taxonomy): Eukaryota > Metazoa > Cnidaria > Anthozoa > Scleractinia > Dendrophylliidae > Cladopsammia > Cladopsammia gracilis. The sequence continues at coordinate 806,691 of JAJGOT010000028.1, read as the reverse complement.
ACTATTTCTCTTGTTTCCGCTATGACAATAATCCCCTCTATCCAAGAATGAATGCAAATCTCAACATACTGTTTGGATCAATTTTATCGCGTGACATATGAGGTCAAATATTCAAATTTTGCAAAAAAGCAATTTGCCGGCGAATTTTATATTAGTTGATTACTTATTACCGCCATAAATAAGCCTTTCCAGTGATGGCTTAATCTATCTAAACGTTTTGAATGACTTCTGGCTCCTTTTCAAATAGCTGTGAGAAATTGAATACTGTAGAATCCAGAGAACTCGAACCGTCAGGCAAAACACGAAACTGTTCGAGATATATACATATTTGCTATTTGAAAATGGCAAATGTTAACGGCCTGCAATGTTGCAAAAATCATCTTCAAGCTAGCTAGCATTTTGGGTCCATGCCAGTTGGACTGTAAACGTTTTCGACCAAAAATGTTTTATTTTTTAAATAAATCATTGCAAACATAAAAGGACAAAATAAAGACGTTTTAAGAAATATCAGCCTGGGTATATTATTAAAATTTCGGCCAAAACTGCTTCAACTTTTTTACAAAAAAAGGTTCTTATCAAAACATGTATGGTTTGGGTTATTGAATTTGAAATTCATTTCTAATTTTGATTTAATGTTAAATTAAAAAAAAAAACAAGAAAGAAAGAAAGAAACGTTGATTTGCAAAATTACAAAACTTCTTACCGGGTGAAAGAAATGTTGTCCTCAGGAAAAAAGTGGGGATCACTGGGTAAAATGTTCCGTCAGGTGTTTTCACACCAACTTCCAAGTGATCATCTTGATGATCGTCTTTCATTATAGTTTCCATGTAGTAATATTTGCCCTTCTTTAAATTAACCGGGAGAGATTTTTGGTCTGCATACCTGTTGGTCAAGATTTACAATTCAATCCGAAGTTAATCATTTTTAACTAACGAAATGGCATTTGTTATACACATGGAACTGACTGACTGACTGACTAAAATTGACCCTCTCTAATACAGACACCAAAAGGACAGATCCAATTGTCAGTATCAGAGAGGCGTCCTCATTATAGAGGCCAATCCGTTATGATATATGATATGATTATAAAGGCTCCAGTGTATACTTCCAAATTGAATTTCCCACAATCGTCTTGAAGTTACTACTGCCGTATTGCGACGTTAAGCCTGGTTCACACGTGCGACTCAAATGCAAATGCAAGTGCAAATGCAAACGCGTGGAATGGAAAAATTTTCATTTTCTTGCATTTGCATTTGCACTTGCGTTTGCGTTTCACACGTGTGAACCGGGCTCAACGCAAATGCAAGCGCAAACGCAAGGTGAAAAGCACTTGTTCGCTTGCGTTTGCGCTTGCATTTGCATCGCACGTGTGAACCAAGCTGTTATTGATCGAAAAACTGGGGATGTTAAAAACAATGTGAAAAATTAAAAATTAACCAATGTTTAAAATTGGAAATTGTATCTGTTTGGGAACTGTTATCGTTGTAGCGTCCGCAAAAACGATGTTAAGTTTGTATGAATTTCATTTCTGCGGCGGAGATTTAGTGTTGTTCGTACTACAGAGTGTCCGTGTGATGGATGATTTTTTTTTAATAGCGGAACTCCTACGCGATCGAAGGCCGCTAGAGTGGAGCACAATAGTTATAGATCAAAGGCGTCCATGAGCCAACTCGTGAATACAAAACGCTGTAAATAAACGTTTTTCACAAAAATTCACGGTATGTAGAAGTAAACACTTGAGGAACAGATCCATTAAACTTGACTTTTAGCGGCGTCACTGCGGTAAATAACTTTAATGACAAAAATCGCCAGATGATTTTCAGAGTCGAATGTTTTAAGATTTTCTATGTAGGTTGCCAACTTCATTAAATTTCCGTCAAAAAAAAGAAAGAGAGAAAAAAAAAATTAATCGGGTTGCCTCGATGCCAAGCCTACCCGATTTATAAAATGAGTTGTGTTTCTCCGTCACTTTTTGACGCCTATTCTAGAAAGTTCTAGAAAAATTATGTTTTAAGTGTTTTTAAGATGGAAAGGGTGATTCGATAATACACGTATGTGTATAATGCACTTATGTTTATTGGAGTGTGGTAGACAGACTGTTAAGTTTAATTGAGAAGTTTTGATGTCTGTTTATTGAATTTAGAGATGTTAATTAAGTAAATTATGTAAAATTTTTTGCGGCTCGATATAAGAATAATGGATGGCTTGGTTTAAGAGACTGAAAGCCTGCATGGATCACTTTTTGACGATAAGCATAGTATTGTTGAAATGGTCCCGAAAAGGGGGAGTGAGATGGAAGAAATTGTTTCTTTTTATTTTATTTTTTTTTTTTTTTTTTTGTATTTTATTTATTTTTTGTCTATATTACATTTATGAGAGGAAACAACTCTTAGACACATTTACACAATCTAAGTACATGAAAGGAGAAAAAACTGAAAAAAAAATATAAAAATGACAAATGTACGAAAAACTGCTTAAAATAGTATAATTCGATTCAAGCGGCCTTTTTGAGATAAAAAAGTTATGTATTTCGTGACAAAAAATATAAGGAGAAATAATAGCAAGTAAGGGCTCCCACTTCTGATGTGATAACTGAGGTTGTTTTTCTCGCTCGCCATGGAGTGTTCAATTTGGTATGTATTTTAATTCTCTCGAGTAATAACTGTGGAGATAAAATCTTTGTCATTGAGTTGACATAAGTGAAGGAGATATTTGCTTTCCAAGATAAGATAGTTGATCAATTTGCTATTATTTTCTAGATTATCGATTCCAAAAATAACATCTCTAATTTCCAAATGCTTGGTAAGCTTTAGTTTATCTTTACATATCATTTCCACTTCGTTCCAAAATAGTCTAACACTTGGGCATTGGAAAAGAAAGTGTTCAAGAGTTTCGCTATCTGTTGTGCACCAGTCAAAGGAGACTCGACTTTTTTTAAACTTGTAAAGCATATCGTTTGTATCCAAGATCCTATTTAATATTTTGTATTAAAATTCGCGCAGTTTAGTGCTCAAAGTTATTTGAATAGATAAGAGGAATATGGCTTTCCAATTCAGTTGAAAACAATCAGTGTTATAGGTTTCTTCGTATTTTTTTGACCGATGTTGGATTCTTTGCAATTTTCAAGACCAAAATGCGATACAGTGTTTTGGGTTTAACCTTTTCCAGATTGTACTCATCGCGTTGTTAATGTCGAGATAAAAAGTTGTTGAGTTCAACTGTAGCTTATGAATTGATATTAAAATTCCTATTTAAGTTTAAAATATTGTGCCATGTTGGTGGAAACGCATTACATATACTAAACAATAGGAAGATGTCAACGGGGGAGATACTCAGGCGTCGCGATTCCCTTCTCAACACGAGCTCTCCTGTAGTGTCGAAACGTCGCCAACTTTATAGAAACCACATTCAGTGAGTCTTTGCTAAAACCATATTTGTTTTCGATACAGACAGTCTTATTATTCCACAAAATTTCATTTACAATTCCTTTAAATGTAGACGAGTTGTTTTCATTAAGAGAGGATCGTGACATAAGACACTCCTTATAGAAATCGGGGACAGTAATCGACAGCTTTTTGTAGTCAAAATTGCAGTGAAAGAGAAATTTCCCTCTTACGTTTTTTAGGTACGTATCCAAAAAAAAAGACCAGCCTGATGGATAACGATCCAGATGTCTTGATCATTGAATTAATATTAGGCATAGTGAGGCCTGCTTTTTCTATAGGGTTTATCAGTGCCGTTTGTTTCACTTTGTCTTTACCTTTCCATACGAAGGAGAAAATAATTGAATTAACTTTTTGTATTGACTCTTTATTGCATGCAATAAGAGTCGCGCGGTAGAGACTTTTTGGGATAGGAAATGATTTAATGACCTGAATTCTGCCAATCAGCGTGAGTCCTCTCCAACTCCATTCATGTGGAAGTTCTTTGACAGACTTTTCGGTGGATTAAAAAATTCTTTTTAATAAAAAGTGCTTTAGATTTGCGAAAAATACACCTACATTTTTTTTTATTTATTTCTATATTTTATTTACTTCAACCCCCAAGTCATTGTGATGAAGCTCCGTGTTGCCCAGTGGAAGGATTTCGAGTTTCTCACGGTTCATGTTCAATCCCGAGTATCTGCCAAAATGTTTCACACTATCCATGACATTAAAAAAAAGAAGATTTGTCGCTAACGAACGTTGTTATGTCGTCCGCAAAATGAACCAACTTAATCATTTCTGTTTCGTTGATCTTAATGCCTAGTATTTGGCTACTAAAAGCCCGATTTTACCACTCGTAGAGTTCTTGTTCAACTTTGAACACAGGCCAGCGCTCCGGGAAACACCACAGCGAACCCGAGCGCTTTATAGCTAATATATATAGATAGGCTTAGCCTAAGAGCGGAGCTCTTTGAACAGAAACGATGATGATAAGCTTAACTTAGGTGAAAGGTCGGAAGCACAAGAAAAATTAGAATTAAGATTGATGACCAGGATATTAATTTTAGCAATTCTCAAAAACAGTAAGCTTATTACGAGACCGTCTGTACAGAACAGTTAGACTGCACAAATTCCACAAAAGCTCACTGTTTGAGAAATGTGAAACCTCTCTTGAGTAGCAAACCGCGAAAAAAAAGCAGGAAAAAAAAAAAATTTTGCAAACCGTTTCCCTGCTAAACACAACGGTGTTTTTTTTCTTTTAAAATGTTTTAGTTATCAATAACAAATCCCTAAAGTTTACAATATTATCCTGAGAGGCTAGTCATTTCCGGTTACAAGGCATCCTGAGTTAAAGCTAGTCATTTACGGTTACAATAATACAAGGTCAGTTCCGGTTTGCAGTCCTTTCTGGTTTGCACATGATTACTTTAGTCATTTCTGGTAATGAATGATGAGTTGCCAGTAGCTAAATTATTAGAGTCACAAGCTTTGACTGTTGTATTTCACAAATATTCGTATGACACCACAAAGCAGAAAATTTCTGTTCGCGGTTGGGGGGGGGGGGGGTACTCCCATATATGAGCTATATAGGTATGTGCCGCTGTGAAAGGTATGGTTTTCAGGCAGTTTAGTCTGGGATAGGGTATAGTAATCAGATATTTTTGGTCTAGAATAGGGTTTCATTTTCTACGAAACTGATCAGTTGCATGAAGAATTTCGTCTAGACGAGGTTTACTGGCAAATGGCATTTAATAATCGGTAAGGTGTGCTGTATGAAATTTTAATGACCCCTGGTATCTTAGACTGTGATAGTGAATGAGTTTCTGCAAAATAGCGAGTCTAGAAAAGGTCTAGGATAGGGTAGGATTTTTCGGTGTTTAGTCTAGAATATGGTTGCAAAATGCAGCTAAAATGGTCTAGTATAGGTTAAGGGTCTCAGAGTCCCAGCAGCACACCCCGGCCCAAAAATTTGCAAAGTACCCCCCCCCCCCCCCCCCTCCTCGGTCAATTTGCAACTGTGTTGTGATGTTATTCCTTATGTCCCTTACAGTGGCCCGAGAGTTCTCGGTGCTATTGTGAAAAGTTGCTTTATTTCGAAAAACCCATATATACCATAAAGTATGGTCTTAATGAAAAAGCGTGCTCGCATATAATTCTCGTCGACAGCAGAAGTCCATTAGGTAAAAGAAAATAGTCTTAACATTAACTAAAAACCTAGTATTGAGTAGTGCCGATAGGGTGGGAGTGAAAACACCCCACATCCTTCCACAGGTTCAAATTTTAATCTAGCTTGGAAAGGTGTGGTAAACAGTTATCTGGTTCAACATTTGCAGTACCATTGCTAAACCAGACACCCAAGATTCGCATTCTTGACACCCACGTCAGGCCATAAGGAGTGTCCGGACGTTAGCACCAAGCTCCTAATTTCATGGCTTAAGTACTCTTTGCCACATTTAATTTAGTCCCTGTACCTGTCTCGTATTTGTGAAGTAAGGTAAACAATTTGTCTAAAGAAAAAATGTCGTTTACAAAACATGTGGAATTATCCGCATATTGGCGAATTTTAAAACGCTTTCCTCAGGCTTCTGGAAGGAGAAAACCTTCAATAGTATCATCCTTTCTTATACTGGTAGCCAAAACGTCTGCGCATAAAATGTACAAAAGTGGAGACCAGGGATCTCCCTGCCTCACCCCCCACTCGAGTGGAATTTCTTTAGTCAAAAAACCATTAACTATAATTTTCATATTTGCTTGACAGTAGATATGTAGATATTCAGCAAGATACCAGTTTCATTGGTAATATGTATATAATCTAGAGGGTCACGCAAGAGAAATAAATTCTCAAAAATTTTCCTACCGGGGAAGGAACAAGTTTGACCTTCTTGAAATAATCGAGGGTAACACTTTTGAAAGTCTGTTTGTAAGAGCTTTTGAACAAATTTTGTAATGAACATTGAGTAGCGAAATGGCCGGGCCACCAATTTTTGAGGTTTTTATTATCATCTTTCTTGTAAAGTAATCTAGCCACGCTTCCTTACATTGAATCACTGAGAGAATTATTTTCCAAACTAAATTTATAATTTCGAACGGAATAGGGCCTAAAGGATCCCAGAACTTAGCGTTAAATTCTAGTGAGGTAATCCGTCTGAACCGGAGGTTTTCCCTGAAGAACGTTGCATTGGAATGGCTCGTTTTTGCTGCTTTCCTTCCACTTTCAAACTGACAGAAAATATCCAAGACGTTTTTAGTACAAAATAGTCGACATAGCTTCTTAATCTCGAATTTGGTTATTGATGCGATTAATTAGTAATTGAACTTCGTGTCGTTCAATTCAGGGGTAATCGTGCTCGTAATTTCAAATCGTCCTCGCGCTACGCGCTCGGCCGATTTGAAATTACTCGCCCGATTACTCCCTGAATTGTACTCCACTCAGTCCAATTACTATTACTTAGCAATTCTCAAAAAAACAGTATTACCCGACAGTCTACACAGTATATTTAGACCGTAGAAAAGTTCACAAAAACAACTTTTCTCTGTCTAGTCTGCAGTTTCAAATATTAACTATGTACTTGAAACTGGATACGTTAACTGGCTAAACTCGTGTTTTCCGACGACGATTAGAACCACTGAGAAACCGTCTTTGCTTTGATGCAAATCCCTTTCAAAACGACTAAAGAAAGACACGTACACACAGGTAAATACTTTTTATAATATAATATATTAGTAGCGGAGCACTTGCCAGGCCGAAGGCCTGGCTGCGCAGCTCCATACTCATAGAACCTACGCCGTGATTTTTCATGGTCATGGCTAGCGGAATGTTTCGCGGGCGCGTGTCCGCCCGCCGGCCGCCCGCCGTGTTGGAACAACATCCGGGATCTTGAAAGCAAGGCTTTGTTTTTCGCGCGGCCACACAGCCGTGAGTTTGGTAAACACTTTAGTTGTTTTCTTGTGCCTAGCGGAGAATTAAACTCGTTATTTTTCTGCATTTTTTCGCGGTTTGCTACTCAAGACAGGGATACCAATTAAGGTATACTCAGAAGCCGCTTTAGTGGAAAAAGACGAGCTTTCAGGGATAAAATCTTGCTTCGAGGAACTTCATGTATTACATTTTTATCAATGCGGGAGATGATTTCAGAACCAGAAGCGGAGATTTGAATTTCCAAGCAAGCGAGGAACTTAAAGGTAAAACAGATTACAGTTTTCGATGAGAATTTATGTTGATATCAATCTGTGAGTGACTTGTTATTAGTGTTATTGTTAGTTTTGGCGAATTGATTTTAAAACGTGCCTATCTCTTGAATTTCATCGAAGAAAGCTTGAACTCGATGAGCTATAATTACATGGTACGCGTTTTGCTTTTAAACGTAAACTAATGGAGATTTGAATAAATTTTTTCGAAAGAAGATTGTGTTGTCCATTTTTATGTGTTTGTTCATTCATTAGATAGATTGAAAAGCGATTTTATGTAAACAAAACAAGACTTGATTTTATAGTACAGTTCTATCTTCACTCGCATCGTTTATGCAAATATGTTTGTGTATTTTTGCAATTTTTGATTTTCAAATCAGTTTCTCGGGCAATTTTTGACAAACATAAACTGTATTTTATTCGGAAACTAGTGGTACTATTTATTCTTGACAGAGAAAAGTTGTTTTTGTGAACTTTTGTACGGTCTATAAAAATGTACTGTGCAGACGGTCGCGTAATACTGTTTTTGAGAATTGCTAAAATTGAAAATAGCCCCTTCGTCAATCTTAATTCTTGTGCTTCCAACCTTTCACCTTAGTTAAGTTTCACCTTAGTTAAGCTTGTTCAAAGTGCGACGCTGTTAGGCTTGGGCTATCTATATATATTATTTTATAGCTATAAAGCGCTCGGGTTTGCTGTGGTGTTTCCCGGAGCGCTGGCCTGTGTTCGAAGTTGAACAAGAACTCTACGAGTGGTAAAATCGGGCTTTTAGTAGCCAAATACTAGGCATTAAGATCAACGAAACAGAAATGATTAAGTTGGTTCATGTTGCGGACGACATAACAACGTTCGTTAGCGACAAATCTTCTTTTTTTTAATGTCATGGATAGTGTGAAACATTTTGGCAGATACTCGGAATTGAACATGAACCGTGAGAAACTCAAAATCCTTCCACTGGGCAACTTGGAGCTTCATCACAATGACTTGGCGGTTGAAGTAAATAAAATATAGAAATAAATAAAAAAAAATGTAGGTGTATTTTTCGCAAATCTAAAGCACTGTTTATTAAAAAGAATTTTTTAATCCATCGAAAAGTCTGTCAAAGAACTTCTACATGGATGGAGCTGAGAGGACTCACGCTGATTGGCAGAATTCAGGTCATTAAATCATTTGCTATCCCAAAAATTCTCTACCGCGCGACTCTTATTGCATGCAATAAAGAGTCAATACAAAAATTAAATTCAATTATTTTCTTCTTCGTATGGAAAGGTAAAGACAAAGTGAAACAAACGGAACTGATAAACCTATAGAAAAAGCAGGCCTCATTATGCCTGATATTAATTCAATGATCACGACACAAAGAGTTATGTGTATAAAAAGATATCTGGATCGTTATCCATCAAGCTGGTCTTCTTTTTTGGATTCGTACCTAAAACACGTAGGAGGGAACTGAATCCCCGACCGACGACGTGTTGCTGTATGTATTCGAACGATAAAACCATTCTTTTAACAAAAATATCCTCCAGGGAAATATATACCATCCTCGTGTCCAAACGTTCGATCACTCCCACAGCAAAGAAAAAATACGATGAAGCTTATGCCTCCGAGTACGATTTGAACTGGGAATTTATCTACTGTAATGCGTTTAAATGCACAATTGACACCAAGACGCGTGAATTTCAGTATAAGATTTTGAACAGAATATTGCCTTTAAATGATTTTCTTTTTAAAATTGGAAAGATTGACTCTCCTCTCTGTACCTTCTGCCAATCTTCGAAGGAAACTGTGCCACTTATTTTTCAGTTGTCCGTTGGTTTCAAGTTTCTGGCACTCAATTAAGCATTTATTGGAAGATTACGAAATCGAAAGAAGTGAGGTGATTTTCGGAATTACTAAAGCAGTTGAAAATGCACTACTTAAAAATCACGTAATTCTTATTTCCAAACAGTATATATTTAGGTGCAGACTCAACGGTTCCCTCCCTTGTAAAGTTGTGTTCAATCAATATCTGAAAGTAGTTTATGAATCTGAAAGTTCAATAGCTAAAAGAAAAAACAAACTATTGGACGACAAGTTACCCCTCCCCCTCTTCTCTAATCGTTTTTATTTTTGTCATGTATTGTTTGTGTTTCTACACTGTAATTCGACTTAACGGAAAACAGAAAAGGATTGCATTATTTGTATGTAATGTACTGTAAATAGTTCATTGCAAGTAATGCACTGTAATTTGTCTATTGTCTACATACAGTAAGAAGTGTATCGTATTGTACTATATTATTAGTAAGTAGTGTGTTGTATTGTATTATATTATTAGCAAAATGTTGCAAAAAAATTTAAAAAAATACAAAAAAAGAAGATTTAAAAAATAGCCCGGTCGTCAATATTAATTCTTGTGCTTCCGACCTTTCACCTCAGTTAAGTTTATCATCGGCTTTCTGTTCATAGAGCGACGCTGTTAGGCCCAGCCTATCTATCTATCTATCTATCTATCTATCTATATATAAATATATAAAAAACTAGTTAAAAAGACCGAAAATGGACAACTTTTGGTATAAAAAATATAAAAATTGAGTTTAAAAACGTTTCGGTCTCTCGACCTTCATCAGTTATACAGACAAGTTACACATGAGACTTAAATACGGTTACAACAATGACTTAATGTTAAACTACTGATAAATTACGTAACAAAAATAAAAATCATATTTTTGTTACGTAATTTATCAGTAGTTTAACATTAAGTCATTGTTGTAACCGTATTTAAGTCTCATGTGTAACTTGTCTGTATAACTGATGAAGGTCGAGAGACCGAAACGTTTTTAAACTCAATTTTTATATTTTTTATACCAAAAGTTGTCCATTTTCGGTCTTTTTAACTAGTTTTTTATTATATCCACCGAATCCGAACTGTAAATCCATTATTGTGATCCTTTTGGTATGACATCTTTCGTTGGCTCAGGCAGCACCTTCAAAACCGTCTATATATAAATATATATATATATATATATATATATATATATATATATATATATATATATATATTTATATATATACTGAGATTTACCCACAAGAAAACTATGAGATAAAAATCGTCCCTTCACGTACGACAAGCCAGCCTATTGGCCTGCGGCTCGTGTGCCACTTTTTTGTTCTTACCACATTTTGACGTCATCTGTGATCTATAACTGAACAGACACACGGCCAAATGGAATCTACTTGTTAAATATATATATATATATACAGCAGTTTGCAAAAATTTTGAATTCCCCCCCCCCCCCCCCACCGAAAAAAAAAATATATATATATCATTATATCCCAACTCTCTAACAATGCTATATATCTGGATATAATGATATTTTTTTTTGGGGGGGGGGGGTCAAAATTTTTGCAAACTGCTATATAAATATATATATATATATATATATATATATATATATATATATATATATATATATATATATTATACAAATTGAAGATTGTACTATTTGGAACAGTTCAGTGCCTTGTTTTCTCTTTAAACTTCCCTTTTTGGGTAATTCATGATACTTAGTAGTTACCATATTTTATTTCATTGTTTCTTAACGTGTCTTGGTGTGGTGTGGTTTTGGGATGAGGGATAGGGAAACAAAATATATAGACTAATGGAAAACATTCAGCTTACCTATCATATTCATATGGGGAAGTAGGAAATCCTCCGTCTATGTCACAAATTTTCGTCTTTCCGTCAGGCTTCTCATTGGTGCTAATATATAGCTCGCTACCGGCGTTTGATGCTAAAACAGAGGTTGTTAAAATGCAGTTTTATCACAATATTTTGGACGAGATCATTTTACATACATACATACATACATACTTTGGTCTACTTTATTACCTTTCCCCAAAGGGGCTTTTCAAAGATAATTAAAACTAACTAACAAGAATAATCGCAAATATAACTAATTTTGTTAATAGTCTCAAATTTATTAATTAGGTACTATTTTGCATATTCTGAGAAAATATGCAACCATTTTAAACACATGGCACATTCCACATACGTTCGCTTACTTGTCAAAAATATTGTGGGAAATTATTTTGTGACTTTCCGTTGGAGTGGTTTAATTTCTCGTGCGAGACTCCAGAGTCATGGCGGGGCGTGCGTAGAAACCCGTGCGTTTCTCGAAAGTCCCGAAAACGTTTCGGGACCGAAAGCTAGTCTTTAAATTCAGATTCTAACGAATGGCGTTAAAGTTTTTAACCCGCAAACCAGCCAACCTCGTGTAGTAAACGTAAGATCTAATGCTTAGCTTTTAAAATTACCAAAAACCACATCTTTGTTAGTAAACATTTTGTGTATAACATAACTTTTCGGGCCCAAAAAGTGTCCGGGACTTTCGACTTTCGACTTTCGCCTGCAGAACAATGCTGTCAAAATGCTTCAAGAACCATAGATTATGTTATCACGTGATTGACCTCGGTGGGATTCGAACCCACGACCTCCGGATTAGATCTTCCGTCGCTCTACCGCTTGGGTAATAAGGTGTAATACCGCTTGGGTAATACCGCTTGGGTAATAAGGTGGTAATTCGTGGCAATGAGAATGTGAAGGGTACAAATAAATGTCGAGCCACGTAGCACTGGTGATACAGAGTTAATTCTCTGATGCCTTGTTTGTATCACCAGTGGTACGTGGCTCAACATTTATTTGTACCCTTCACATTCTCATTGCCACGAATTACCACCTTATTACCCACGATCTGCTCCCGTACGGCCTCGTGGCCCAAGCGGTAGAGCGACGGAAGATCTAATCCGGAGGTCGTGGGTTCGAATCCCACCGAGGTCGAAGATATTTCTCTTTCCCTCGTGTGGTCCTTCATTTCCTTACTGGGGCTAACGCTCAGTACAGGGAAATTTATGGGTTTACCTTAGCACTATAATTTACAGAGTTAATTCTCTGATGCCTTGTTTGATCAAGACGAAGTTGGTGATGCGCTTTACGCTCAGCGCTCAGCGTAATTTCGGTTCAAAAGGACACGTAGCAGTGAAATCAGTAGTAATTGGATGTTTCAAGAATGTGAACCTATTTTCCCGTATAACTTAAAGAAGCTATGTCATTGTGATTTTGAGGTTTCTGGGTTAAAACTGCCCAGATTAAAACTAAGTACATTTGACGTACACGAAATGGTAACAGAACACGAAGAGGGTGATATCAAGTGAATTTTCTAAGAGAAAATAAATCAGAATCAGAATCTTAAGAAGATTTCCAAAACGAAAGCGATAAACTTGAAAAATTAGCCCAATTTTTTCAAGACGCAATCCACTTTCACATGTAGCAGCTCTTCGTAAGGTCTCACACCATTGGTTCGGAGAACAATAGAACAAACAACCCAACAATGGGCTCTAGACCTAAAAACAATAGAAGCTGTGTTTTACAAGGCCAATGAAAATAGAGGTTTCGGAGAGCTGCTACACTACTGCACTTTCATCCTGTCCATTTGCAGCCCAAGCCACTTTAAAATAAAAATAATAGCAAAATAATAAATAAAGTAATAATAGTAAAGTAATAATAGTAAAAATAATATTTTTACAGCTTACATGAAAATAAAAAAAATAGACTCATATTTTTGGGTTTTTACTGACATAAAGATGTTTTCTGGCTTTTTAAAGTTACACTAAAAATGGTGAAATAACCCATTTCACTTTAGCAGAAACTTTTTTAACAAAGCAATGCCTTACAGAGAAAAAAGTAGTGATTTCCGTCCTGAAGTGGCACAAAATACGTTCTTCCACGAGCGCCAAAGAAGTCTCCCCACTTCTGAGGTTGCATGAATGTGGGAACACACATTGTTAAAGTCGGCAAGTTTGGATAGCGGGCGTCCAATAGGAGGAATTTGACACGTTTGTAATCTATCCTGTCCCATTTTTCTAAGTACACGCCGTTGGTCACTAAAATACAAGTAACAAATGATAACTGGGTTAAGTTTCTATAAAAATTGTGGTTCTGTGTCCATTCGGAAGTGGAACACGTAGTTTTAATAACAAAAGAAAAACCTGGATCGCATCATACAAGAAAACGTCCAATTACATTTTTCACAGATGTTTGCTTTCAACTATCGCTGGAGTGTAGCCTTTGTCGACTTGTGGAATGGGTATACTAATAATATCTCTAAAAATAGCTTGTAGACTGTCCCCTGGCTGAAGTGTTTTGGTCATAATTCACTCGATGGTCAACTTCATTTGTATAAAATGGAGAAGAAACTTGGCTTTGTCAAAGACCTGAATCACCTAATTCTTGTTGCCAAGCAGTTCTTATTCAACTGCGCCCTACATAACAAGAAAAATATCAATTTGCGGATTTTTTCATCGCTGTTAGGAATAAAATGAACTAATTAACTAATTAATTAACTAATTAATTAACTAACAAAAAATAGAAAAATACAGCGATGTTCGTGCAAATTATTACAACCGAAGTTTTTTTCGGTTCGATATGACCAGCTCGGAATAATTAACATATCACCAAAGTTGTGTGCATGCTTTGTTTTAATGTTTTATGCAATATTGGTAGTGTGTATAATATATTATACCTTTAATGTTAGTTAAAGGCCCAGTATCATCCAAAATGCATTGCGTGCCCAATGCCTCGACGATTGAATTTAACGTAGTCGAAAATTCCCGAAAGAGCCGATCACGAACGAGCTCGTCATTTGAAAACAAAAACAAACAAACAAACGCAAAGCCGAATGGGTGATACTGGGCTTTTAAGTAACGCAAAGTACTTGCTTTGATAAGTATTATACTTTGGTCCTGATAACGTAAATAAATATATAAAGAAGCAACAGCTCACCGAGTTTCCTTTAGACTCTTTTTGAAAGCGAGGCTTAGTGCAAAACGATTCATAAGAATATGCGGTTTGTTTCACATGCAAATAAAACTTAATTCTATATGAATGATGTTGCACTTGACCTCGGTTTGAAAAAGAGGCAAAAGGCAATCAGAATGTTAAAAAATGCGTAGGCCATATCGACTTGTGAAAAAGGCATATTTAATAGCGGAGCTCTAGCGAGCCAAAGGACCGCTTGCGAAGCTCCATACTCATAGAACCATAGTCATGGCTAGCGGAATGTTTCGCGAACGCGTACGATCTCGTATAGGGTTAGCTCGCGGGGGCGCACGACATTGTGCAGGGTTAGCTCGCGGACGAGTACGAAGTCGCACAGGGTTAGCTCGCGAGCGCGTACGACGTAGTGCAACATCCGTGATTTTAGGAATTTTGAAATTAAAACGAGGCTTTATTTTTCGCGCACTTTCCGCGGCTACACGGTCGATTTAACGTCAGCTACATTAAATACTTTTGTCGTGTTTAGCGGAGAAAACGATTCACAAAATCGTTTTTCCCTGCATTTTTTCACGGTTTGCTCTCAAGACAGATTTGACATTTCTCAAACAGTGGTCAAGACGGCATTTGTGGCTGCGCATCTCTGCAAGTCTGTCTTAGAACAAATGGATGCAGAAAATCCTGGTTTTGCCGATGCTTTCTGAATGTGTGGACTTCTGAACTGTGAATTAAATGTTGACGTTTCTCTAACTTTTCAAGCGATTTCCTGGAATTTGCGGTACAGTAAATTCAATTCTGTTCTGTATTGTGTATTTGTGGCGCCCATTTTAAACGGTTTAATGCAGTTATAACTAAAAAGGCGTTCTAGAAAATGAGAATTCAGGGAGCTCCGCTGTTAGGCTATATTAATAATCTAAACGAGAATGCACTAGTAATTCCATGCAGTTTCAGTGTTTCACCTCTCAAGAAATTAGACAAGCAACTCAGTGATGAAAATATAGCTTTCTTTTCCCAAGACTTGGTAAAACGTTCCGCGATAGAAGGCGTTTGTCATTTATTTTACTTACTGCCACATAGTGGATCGTTATTGCCAAATGTTCGCCGCCTTCTTATCAGCTCATGTTTGCCTTCTAGTATTTAAAAAAACACAGACCATTAGTGTTATACATGTAGGAAGAAAAATCAATAGACCATCAATAGAGCAATGGTATATAAAACTTCACAGAAAGAAGAAAACCTGGGATTGGTTTAACAACAACATTAACTGCAGTAACAACCAGTTATTTTTGTCACACTCGCAAAAAGTACCAAAATAGAATTACGTTTATCAATTGTAGAAGTCATTCATTTACAGAACATGCACCAAAAACTAAATGCTTTACTTGTTCATTTGTGATATCATAGAAAGGTTAAATGTATTTACTGTAGATTGACCGATTTTAACTAAGGTAGGTCGAGACAGAACTCGGTTTTGTAGACCCAGCAGTATTGGGAGCCTCTTTTTCTGTTAAAACCTATCAAAACAGCAAGTAGTATAAAAGTCAGCGAAAGGAGAAATTTGAGATTGGTTCAACATCAAGCCATTGTGCAAGTCATTCCTTTGAAGACATGTACCCTGAATAACTAATATTTTAATTAAAGCAGTGATGTAATGGGTTTTCAATCATCGTATGGTACACGATTTATTAACAACCAAATGATAATCACAACCTCATACGAGAGAAAATATTGAGTAAATATCTACCCAAACGATTTCACTATTAAAATTGGGTTTCTCGAAACTTTGAGATTAACCTTCATTAATATAATAGTGTTTGGTCTTATGATACGGGATGTAAAATGGGCTGGTTTTGGTTTCCTTAGAGTCTAGGCTTCAAGTAGTAATGAAAATGTTTAAGTTTCACCAATACTATGGCACTAAGTGTAAACAATGACATATAGTTCTACAAACGTAAACAAAAAAAAAATTAAACGGCGATAAAATCACTTGACTTACCTGCTAGCATGTGTCGTTTTCCGTTGTGCTCTCCCCCTTTTGACAATTGGATAAGCAAGGCATATGCAATGCAGTGTAAATATGCTGTCAAATACTTCATCGCACTTGTTTAGTAGTCAAACAGGGAAGTTTTGCGATAAGCTTTTAATGATAACTCACTCTTGTGCGACGAACGCTAAAAAGACAATACCACCTGTTGACCTGCCTTCGCATCAATCAGTTGAGTACCTGTCTTCCTTTATTCATTTTTCCCTTATGGTTCGTTTGCCTTTTCTCTTCCAGGTGTTTATGTTCTTTCACCACCATTCGTTGTTTTTTTTTTCTTTTTTGCCGTATGTCTGTGTTTTTTCTTTATTTTTAAGGAAGGATCTTGCAATTTGACGTGTTTTTATGGATCGAAAATTTGCATGTTTCTAAATCGAACTGTGTTACCTCAACTAAAGTATATTTGTATGTTTTGTTTTTTCTCACTTACATCTTTTTAACAGCTATGAGAAAAGCCTAAAACACCTTCGATATTAGATAAGAGTATTAGGTGACAGGAGAAAAAGACCAGACGTTTTTTATTTTATTTTTTATTTTATTTTTTTTATTTGTCTATCTGCTGGAAGAAATGCACTGTTCGAAAACCACAAATAATGCATGGTCGGCGGAGTGGGGATATAGGACAGTTTTTAGTTGCTTCTCCACTGCGAAAGCAGGAGTTGCCACTCTTTTCAACAATAATTTTAGCTTCCAGATTCAACACATTTATTCTAAGCCAAATGGAAGATTACACGTTACCCGAATAATGTGAATGCAAGTTGAATCACGGGCAATAGGAAAAGAGCATTTCTACTAAATAAAGTTTAATTTGTCTGAAATAAACGTATATTACTCACATTTCAGTAGTTCTGTGTCTTTTCTGGCCGTTTCAACCCATATATTTTGTGGACAAAGCTTGCAGAATGCTGCGTACGATTCATAAATAGCGCCAGCATTAGCACTGTAAGTCTTGGTAACCAAGCGCTTTTTTTTCCGAATCCCAGACGCGGGCGCTAAGAAAATGGTGTTGTCACTTAAATTTAAATAACTGGGTGGGAAAAGGTTCGGTCGTTACTAGGAGATATGGACTATTGGCCAATCGCTGAGTTGAAAAGACAATGGCAATTATTTTTGAAAATCGTGTTGAGCTGGTAAGAGCAAAAATCCATGTCAAACCACCTGCTAGAAACAAAACTGTGACGAAATTGCTTACATTTCAGCAGTCCTTTGGCTTTTCTGGTCGTTTCTACTCATATATTTTGTGGACAATGCTTGCAGAAGTCTTGAAACGTCTGTTTAGTTTGTCTAATGTTATGTGACTAGATTGTCCAGGAGCTGAATTTGTACGGAGGGCTTTTAACTTCCAATAGAGGAGGGAAAATTAACCGTCGTATGTTCACTTTCTCCACAAAACCTATAATTTTAATATCATTTGACGTTGTTGTTTTGCAGGTAACGGCAAGGAAATGTACCAAATGTAAAACGCACGAGCAGACTGAGGCATTGTTTTCGCTGATTAAACCTATTGTTTTGTGCCATTCTCGCTGTCGTCGCGGTCGTCGTTGCTTTCAGTTCTTGCTTGTTTGTTTATTAGGGAATTTAAAAGTTCCATAATAAACAAAAAAAAACTAAACGAAAAAATAGAAAATGCCTTTACTCTATGGAGAAGTTGGATAATTTGCTCTCATTTGTTGTATTGTAACTTGAGTGAAAACTGCAAAGTCCGTTGTCAAGCTTATTACTCGTGGCGAAGCACACGAGTTGTAAAATTAATCCGGCTATGGGTTTTCTTCTTTTCTTTCGTGTTACATTAGCGCATGCAAATTTATGCACGCATATTTTAGTTTATGTCGACGACTTTATGGCTCTCAGCCATGAAATATATACCGTGTGTTGACAGTGACAAGCAAAAGAAAGAACTAAAGCGTATAATTGCACGTTTTCAAGACAATGCAAGGCGTTCATGGATGGATAGGACCGTTTGATATTGTGTTCGCCGCTTATTCCTGTGGGATTTTTGTTCCGGCAAGTTTTGTGTTTTATGTAACTTGCAATTTGCTTAGCGATCGAGCTTTGAAGTGTCGGCTACTGAATGTAGTGAATGTGGTGTAGTCTTACTTTTAAACCCGTGTATACGCGCAAGCGTAATGAACGGGTTATCGGAAACGGTGGCTCAATAAAATTCACTCACTCACTCACTCACTCACTCGCTCCTTCCATCAGCTGTAAACTTAGGGAGTAATGCTTTTGTTACGAATACGTTTCGTAACAAGAACAACGTGAATCTAGCGATAACAATAATAAATTTGATTTAAACGAGTAGACAACAATAAGCTTATAGATGTTTCGCATTTGGAGTTTTTGGTAAATCGATTTAAAAGGATTTTTCAACCGAGACACGCGTTTTGATGCGTATCTACCTTAAAATAATAAAATTTAGTCCTAATTGTCCAAGTTTCTCGACAGTGTAGTGGATAGAGGTTGTGGCTTAGTCCCGGACGACCCGAGTTCAAGTCACGGTCGACTCCTTTTTTTCTTTTCTTTTTTTTTTTCTTTCTTCGGACTGGCATTATGAAAGTGATGTACTGTTTATTTTCTTCGATCGTCAAAAATCCTTAAGTTTATTATTTTTTTTTAAAAGAAATATCGAACCGTGTCAGTGTGAAAACGTAAGCTTAGGGCAATATGGCGTTACGCGTTAGCATTTCTTCTTCGCGGGTTGGTCCTTTGCAGATTTCACTTTTATTTTTATAGTTTGGGACCATAGGTCTTTGCAGATCCCGACCGATGTGCTATGTTTTTTAAGCATAGTTATTTCGGTTCATGCGTTTAAATGTTCAGATCGGCTTTCTCCATCTACATTTCTCTTTGCGAGAAATCTTTGCGACACTATGGGCTCTTTGTTCCTCGGAACACGTGATGTTGCAGCGCGTGATCCGAGTGACAAGTGACTGCATAGTACGGAACTTGATATGGTGAACGGGTCATTGTGAAATATATTTGCGCTGGCTTTCTTGCTGGCGACATTTAGTTCGCTACACCGTGCTGATGAGTTGTTATAACAACGAAACGGCTGCCCACGGTTGCGATCCTACTTTATCGGTTTCTGTCGTGATGGTGTCTCGCAAAGTCTATTTTCTTATCGCGTAGTCAGATCAGCCCCGCAGTTTTTTGTAAAAAATAACAGCCAAGCTAAGATTCTGAGACGCCCGGTGGTAAAGAACAACAGCTTCCAAGATAAAACATAGAACATTAGAAGATCCAAAAGAGAATTCGAAGCCATCAAATGCAAGGCAAACGATGATATCATTATTATAAAAAAAAAACATGATAAGAATGAACTTTATAGAAGTGTCTACAACAACAACAACACACACTTTATTACCATACTTTACGAAGAACATTTTTAAAAGAGAATTAAAAACAAAAATAGGTAATAATACTCAGGATAACTAAAAAGCTAATCGAACTGAGTAACAATAAATAATATACAGTAGTCTTCTAGCAGACCATTGGTCCACTTATCAGGGACATTGTACTCTTAATAATGGGCTATACGGGGATCCTCCGCCCGAAAGGGGTACCTTTGTACTTTGTTGAGTACCCCCCATCCCCCCTCCCCCTACCCGGGGATCAAGACACCCGTTACGGACGCGTACTCTGAAGCTCAAAACACATCCAACGGTTTTTTGTCGTGAATGGGATGCTGTTGGCATATTTTACTTTACATTGTATATTTCTAATTTTATCATTGTATTTATAATTGCCTCTGAAAATCTCTTTGGGGAAGTGGTAATAATAAAGTATGTATTTTTTTGTTAATTTTTATTTCGTTTACATCGTCTTCTATGCCGGGTATTTGTCCGATCCTCGCTAACAACAGTGCACCGGACAAGAAGGAAGGCACTCCACAGAATCTGTACAGCTGCTTGGGCAAGCTACAAAAGAATACGTGTCGCTTTAAAAACTTACTGAAACGTGTGCACCCTACATATTTTGAGACTCTTTTGATTGGTATCAAATGTGTAAAGACCGGTGAGAAAAATTCCGAGAATGCAGTTTCATTTTTATAAAGTAACAAACGCCGGTTTGTCTGTCTTTGAGTCGCAATTTTAGGTTGAAGTCAAATGAGATTTAAATAAAATATCTTAAGGTGGTTCGATACAGTTTTCTGGAGACCATATCAACATTTTTCAATCGGCTTTTAAGCGGCCTTCTCCGAGTCAGATCAACGTGAAATTTTCAACACTAACTGGTTTTGAATTAAAGTTTGGCAAGATATATTTTCTGGTGAAATCGATATTACCATGACGACGATAAACAAGAAACTTAGAAATCAGTAAAAGTGAAATTTAGCGCGTTTAAGATTTCGCATTGAAAATCCCACATAGGCATCTTAATATATGGTATATGGCATATGTATTTTGCAAAAATAAAAAAATTCTGTATGTTTGAATTAAAATTAATCGTAATAACATTTTAAACCTTACTATTTGTGTACTGGTATTAAATTGATCGAGAGATTAACACTGGTTTTGTTAAATTACTTAATGATAATGTCAAAAAGTAGCTTGATGTTATGTTTGTAAACCTTGAAAGTTTTGTTCACTTTCTCTTTTGCGATCATGAGAACTACCTTTTTTCCTAACATCGCTTCATGTGCAATTTTTGGATAATTCTCGATTTTAATGGCTTTTGCAAAAATCTGAGAAACGGCTAGACGGATTTTTTTAAAACATTCACTGTGCATGCTTACCGATGTGCAAAATAATATCTGAAAGTTTCATTGACATTGATTCACTGGAATGCCTTTAAATTTAAAGACGTACGAACCGGCCGAAAAAATGGCGTTACAAAATTTACTTTTTTAAGTTATGCTTAATATGATTTCAAATCAATGCGCACTGCATTCCTCCGTGATTGAAACATTGCAATGTACGCTCGTTGATGCAAATTTCTTTGCATCTGTTTTCTTTTGCGCTCAAAACGCCTGCTGTAAAAACGTTTTCAAAACGCAAAAAGGCATTTATTGCTCAAAACAAGAAGCTGTACACAGCTTGAACTCGTGGCGCCTTTAACTCATTGCAGCATTGATTCCCAAGTGATTTGAGTGCTTTTACAGAGAAACATAAGCTTAAAATTATGTCTAATCAAAGGCTCCTAAGAGCCAACCCGAGAAGAAGAAATGCTAACGCGTAACGCGTAACGCAATATTGCCGTAAGCTTACGTTTTCACACTGACACAGTTCGATGTCGTGAATACGACTTATTGGGATTACTGGAGAAAAGTCATCGTAAACTTTAGGAACACTGTCACTGGTTGACATGCGCCGGTTCTCGTCTGATCACCGATGTTAAGCCCTGTCGGGCGAGGTTAGTACTTGGATGGGTGACCGCTTGGGAATACCTCGTGTCGTAGGCTTATCATTTTCCTCCATTTTTCTTTCCTTCACTCCCTTTCATTTTTCATTTTTTTGGTTCCGTCGAGGAGCCACTCGTCCTGAGGAGGGCAAACTGAAGCCAAACGGTCATGAAAACATAGCATACCTTCGACGATATTCCAACTACAACAAATGGGCGACGAAGTTTGTCCGTAATTTTCATTTTCGCTAGTAAACACATTCTTTCGTGTTAATACTAGCTACGCATAGAGGAAGGTTTTAAGGTTTGGTAAAATATATTGATACGTGGATCTGCAACATAAGGGAAGTAGTCATAACATGTACAATCTAAGAGTACCCACCTTGTGTAGGGTAGGAAAACGTCCCCGATGGTTGTTTCATATTCACGACTTGGCTCGAAAGGAGCCTTTGATTTTAAATTAAACGTAAGGATTTTTGACGAACGAAAAAAAAAGTACATCACTTTCATAATGTCCAGTTCGAAAAAAGAAAAAAAAATGGAAAAAAAAAAAGAAAAACAGAAGGGAGATTTTATGAAGATTCGAACTCGGGCCGCCCGGGACTAGGCCACAAACTCAATCACTGCGCTGTCCAAGAGCACATACTACCTACGAACTAAATTTTATTATTTTAAGCTAGATACGCATCAGAACGCGTGTTTCGATTGCAAAATCCTTTTAGATCGATTTTAATGTTGCACTAAAAACTACAAATGCGAAACATCTGAAAGCTTATTGTTGTCTATATTCGTTTACATCAAATTAATTATTGTTATCGTTGGATTCACGTTGAATTCCTGTTACGAAACGTGTTCGTAACAAAGTGATGGAAGGAGCGAGTGAGTGAGTGAGTGAGTGAGAAAGTGAATTTTATTTAAACACCCTTGCCGATAACCTGTTCATCATGCTTTCACGTATACACGGGTTTAAAAGTAAGACTACACTGCATTCACTAGATTCAGTAGCTGACACTTAAGCTCGACCCGGACCTCGATCGCTAAGCAAATGGCAAGTTTAATATAACTTATAAAACACAGAACTTGCCAGAGCAAAAATCCCACAGGAATAAGCGGCGAACACAATATCAAACGATCCTATCCATCCATGAACGCCTTGAATTGTCTTGAAAGTGTGCAGTTGTACGCAGTAGTTCTTTACTGCAGATTCAGGTTGAGCGTTTAACGGTCTGAGTTGTCGCGTTCGTTGTAACGGTTGGTTGATTGCGTTGCGAGGCAAAATGACAGCCGTTGCTAGGCGGGAATGACGACGTTCTTTCTTTCTACAAACGCGCTGTATTCTAGGATCATCAGGTCTTCCTCAACAAAAAATACTAGAGTTATTCTTTTTGTAGAATAGTAGGAGTATTCTATCTTGATTTCAATCGCCATGACACTGGTAACATCCAAGACGCGAATAACTCTTCTAAAAAAGAAATCGCTAGACGAGCGACATGATTTTTCCCAGACAGAACGTCGTCATTCCCGCCTAGCAACAGCTGTCATTTTGCCTCGCAACGCAATCAATCAACCGTGACAACGAACGCGACAACTCAGACCGTTAAACGCTCAACCTGAATCCGCAGTATCTTGCTTCTCGAGTACACACACGGAGAGATTTTACGGTATGTATTTCATGGCCGAAAGCCATATAGTCGTCGATATAGACTTAAATATGCGTGCATAAATTTGCATGCGCTAATGTGACACGAAAAAAAAAAACAAGAAAAGTCAACGCCGGATTTACAACTCGTGTGCTTCGCTACGAGTAATAATCCTAACAAGAGACTTAAGGGAATCTGGAAAGTAGCAAGGAGAGTAATAAGGTACAATCATGCTCGAATATAGATAATAAAAGATGCACAGCAGATCACAACGAAAGTATAAATCACGGAGGAATGCAGTGCGTATTGATTTGAAATCATTATTAAGCATAACTTAAAAAAGTAAATTTGTAACGCCATTTTTTCGGCCGGCTCGTACGTCGTCTTCATCTTCAAATTTGAAGGCGTTCCAGTGAATCAATGTCAATGAAACTTTCAGATAATATTTTGCACATCGGTAAGCATGCACAGTGAATGTTTAAAAAAATCCATCTAGCCGTTTCTCAGATTTTTGCAAAAGCCATTAAAATCGAAAATTACCCAAAAATTGCACATGAAGCGATGTTAGGAAAAAAGGTAATTCTCAAGATCGCAAAAGAGAAAGTAAACAAAACTTTCAATGTTTACAAACATAACATCAAGCTACTTTTTGACATTATCATTAAGTAATTTTACGAAACCAGTGTTAATCTCTCGATCAATTTAATACCAGAACACAAATAGTAAGGTTTGAAATGTTATTGCGATTTATTTTAATTCAAACATATAGAATTTGTTTATTCTTGCAAAATATATATGCCATATATCATATTTTAAGATGCCTATGTAGGATTTTCAATGCGAAATCTTAAACGCGCTAAATTTCACTTTTACTGATTTCTAAGTTTCTTGTTTATCGTCGTCATGGTAATATCGATTTTACCAGAAAATATATCTTGCCAAACTTTAATTCAAAACCAGTTAGTGGTGAAAATTTCACGTTGATCTGACTCGGAAAAGGCCGCTTAAAAGCCGATTGAAAAATGTTGATATGGTCTCCAGAAAACTGTATCGAACCACCTTCCAATTCTAGTTTACAATTCGACGGCAAAATGAGAGTGATTCAATGTGTTATTTATAAACATTTTTCGGGAGTTTTATTCCTGTTTTTTACTTTATTTGTACGAGCACTGCATACATACATGCATACACGCATAAAGACATGTAAAGAAAATATATCATTACCATGAACGGAGTGGGGTGTATTCAAATTATAGTAGTGATAGTGGAAGTGTACGGATCCACTGTCTGTTAGCATAAAAAAATCAACTTGGAACATTAATTGGATAAAAGACGAGCAAAGAAAAGTAGGACAAGAAGATTGTGATAATAAAAGGTCTTCAAGCCTGGTGTACAAGTAGAGAGGTAAATTCATTAAAATTTAATGCCGATGGACAGTACAATATAGGTACCTTATAAATTACAATATAGGTTCAATATAGAGCCGCCCCTGAGATGGATGGATGGATGGGTGGGTGGGTGGGTGGATGGATGGATGGATGGGTGGATGGATGGATGGATGGATGGGTGGGTGGGTGGGTGGGTGGATGGATGGATGGATGGAGAGATAGATATCCTTTATTTCAACAAGGTAACCCATTCAGCTACGAGGCTGGTATCCAAAGGGGCCATGAATACGTTAAAATAAAGGTATACATGTACAATAACAAAAAATATATCAGGTATAATATAACAACAACATAGGAAAAGAGATGATGATGATGATGATGATGATTATAACTTTATATAAACTCGGATTGTTGGGGCTGATTAGGTCCCTAGCAATAGCATGCTAACAGGCCGAGTAAGGAAAGTGTTACATATAAAAACAACTTATAAATAAATAAATGATTAATTATAAATAATAAAGTAAATAAAGACTTAAAAAAATGCCAATGGAGGCAATTTTACCTGTACAGCGGTTGCCATTAACACGCGACCAATCTCTCTTCATCCCAAAAAGTCAAACTTGAGGACGGTTTGGTGTGGACGTCAATCACAGAAAAGCCGACTGGATTTCGAGTAATTTTACAAAAAAGAAATAGTAAACATTTTAAAACAACTAAATTTAAAGTCAATTCCAGTTTAAGGGACCGAATACTTGGCGAATTTCAGCCCGGTAGGCGGGCTGGAATTTTATTGCGATTACAAGACGAATTTCAGCCCGGGCTGACAGCGCCGTTATTCCACTGAAACCTGCTAGCCGCCATCTTGTTTCACTGAAAACAAATCATTGCGCATGTCCCACTGCACTTCTTTATCCAGGTGGACTCGCTTTCCAGCGCGGACTGAAATTTTATTCTGATTACATGACGTTTTTCAGCCCGTTTGCCCCGGCTGAAATTCAACCCGGGCTCAAACTTTCTTCATGTAATCGCAAACGTCGTTTTAAGAAGATTTGTTCAAGAAATCGGGCCGAAATCTCAGCCCACCTAACCGGGCTGAAATTCGCCATGTAATCGGCCCCTAAAAAAGAAGATTTCATTCAACATGATCAAAAATTGTCGCTGCGTGCAGCCGAAGCTTTGTGATTGTGATCCGCCTACTATTCATCATGCATCACTGAGGGTCTGATTACACGGCGAATTTCAGCCCGGTAGGCGGGCTGGAATTTTGTTGCGATTACATGACGAATTTCAGCCCGGGCTGACAGCCCACACCGCCATCCTCAAAAACCGGGCTGGAAATGTCAGCCCCGGCTGAAATTCAGCCCCGGGCTGAAACTTTCTTCATGTAATCGCAAACGTCGTTTTAAGAAGATCTGTTTAAGATCAGCCCGCCTAACCGGACTGAAATTTGCCATGTAATCGGCCCCTAAGTTGCAAATTATCACGTGCAGTGAAATTTAAAAGTTTTATTCTAAAAATACGGTTTCTGCAAATGGCAGGTTTTCTTTTTGTTTAAACTGGCTTGGAAATAAAGTTTGATTAAGTTTTTCCTTATCTCAGTGGCTAAAATTGTCGATCTTTTAGCTCTGTTTGCTTGAAATCCTGTTTTGAAGGTGGTGGGTCGTGTGTTATTGGTAACCGCTGTAAACCCAAACAGAACTGTACAGCACTACAAATGGAATTTTAAAAAGTTTACGTCCCACCGTATACTATAAATCGTTCAACGCTTGGCGTATTCTTCAGAGAAAAAAAACGCTAACAGCAATGTAATGTCTTAAAACTATATGGGGTTCAGCATATCGCGGCCATGATTTTTCGTTGCTATGTAACGGAAACAAAAACGATTTGAACATATTAGATTTAAACATAATTGTCTACATAAACAATTCTTCAGATAAAACGCTACGAAAATATTTCTACACTGACCATAAAAGTTCGTTGCTATTTATAATATAATTAAAATAAACTTGAACTCATTCATTACAAGAGGCACCAATGCATCAATGCAGTGTCTCAAATAGACCATTTTCGATATTTTTAAATTCATACTTGGCTCCGAGGCTTGGGGGAATAAAGCGAAAGAAATTAATAATTCAACGCTGAACCTCAATGTGATTTCTTTTGTTTTATTCCCCCAAACCTCGAAGCCAAGTATGAATTTTATTATATCGAAAATGGTCTATTCGGCTTAGTCTATTGTTATAGCAGTTCGTTATTATTCAATGGAAATAGGAGCAAGCTGGAAATGTCGAGCTCGTACTTCTGGCAATTGTCACAGGTGACGTTGTCATTCCCATTCGGACCCTCAAAATTGGCCTATCCTTCTCAGCATTTGGACTTGAAGATCACTGGGTTCGAGAATGTGAAAACAAGCGTCTGCTTCATCATTTTTATGACCAAGCAAAGCCATGGCTCCAAAGTCGCGGGTGTTTCTTGGTGTTGCGGAAGCCATTGTTGGTTAGCTTTTGTGTTGTTCAGTGTCTTTTCAATCTTTTGTTTTACGTCATTTGGTGATCACACCATCCGCAACACCAAGAAACTACCAAAGTCGCAACATGCTTGATATATTTTCTCAGTACAGTACATGAAATTACAGCCAATCTTTGATACATTTTTTATAACGTTACTGGAAATATTGTCAATCATTCCATGCAAAACTTCCCAGTCAATTTCACACTATCGTAGCGGGATTACTTGCGGTCTACGTCGGGGATTACTGTTTCGCGATCGGAAATTATTTGCGGTCAATATGAGGAACATTTCTTTTTAAATGTTAAAAAGAAATGGATACTTACCCCTTTTATTTGAGTTAATATAGTTGGTAATAATTGTTATATATTTAACTATTATAGCGCGAAAGCGCGCGTGATATCGCCTAATACTTAGCCGACGAGGCCGTAGGCCGAGTCGGCTAAAATTAGGCGATATCACGCAAGCTTGAGCGCTATAATAGTTTTATAATTCAACACATTGATAACAAAGCACAGTTTGAAGAAAAAATATCGCCGACAAGCCTTTTATTTAAAAAAAAAAAGCTTACAGATGTTTTACCGCGCGAAACTTGCAACATCACACAGTTCATGAATGAAAGTGGCGCCTTTGTCAATATTTTTGTGCAAGCTTGAACACTATAACTGTTTTATAATTCAACAAATTGATAACAAATCACAGTTTCGAGAAAAAAATCATATATATCAGATATACAACCTTTCAATTAAGTAAAAAGGCTAACTACAATATTTTACATCGCACCATTTCTTAAACAACAAGCAGTGAATGCCGAAACTTTTGCCAAGCTAAAATTAATTTAGCGTACACAATCAGTTGACAGTTTCTACGAAGAGCTTCGTCTACTCAAAGAATGGGACAGAGTAGTGTCTACAAGAATTAAAACAAAGTAAAATGACAGAGAATGTCTTAGTTACAAGTGTTTCGTATCTTAAAAAGTTCAATTCAGAATCAAAACAAACTGAACAAACACACGGCTACGAACCTAAACATAGCGGCGAAATTCGAAAAGAACTGCAGCGTGGACAGTAAGCTTACAAAAATTCACAGCTAAAGGATACAAGAAACGGTTAAAACTTCGTACCTGTAGTTGATTTGGCTTTTTAGTCCCTTCCATAAGCACCAAATTTTCAAACATCGAAGTACGAGCTGAGTCGATCAATGTTGTTTACAAATTTGGAATGCTCGTTTTTTAGCTCCCACAACCGTAATGACGAGATCAGAAACTTTTCTGAGGAAACATCAAGTCTATATCATATTCCAGAGGTGATTACCAAAGGAATTTCACGAAAATTGTGCTCCTTCATTCACTTCTTGTTGAGCGATTAAACTTTGAACCAGTTTTCATTCAGCTACGCCAAGAAACACTGCGACCGCGACAACGCGAAAATTTCGCGCTTTTGTCCAATCATGTGAACAGTATTTTTCTCTTTTCTTTTCTTCTCTTTTTTCTTTCTTTTCCCTTTTTTAACTAATAGTTCACGCACTTTTTCGCCAAAAAACATGAAATTGCAGGCAGCAGTCATTTTCACTTTCCTTCAAAATGCGAAATTTACCGCCATCGCTGGTTATATGTCATGTAGACATAACATATATCGATAACTTTTTTACCATATTTGGGCAGTGTATCAATGTGTTGAATTATAAAATGATATAGTTGTACAATGTATGTATTACCTATTATGTTTATCTGTTCACTCTATTGTCTGTATATTGTTGTGTAATTTAAATGTCACATTGTATTATTATTTTTTGTTTGTCAATAAAGTCAGAATAAAAAAAAATGGGGAACATTTGCGATTTGGAGATCATTTCCAGCCGGTATTCATTTGCGGTGCTGTACAGAATAATACTATTGTTATAATTACTAGTAAATATAGCAATAATGCCCCTGCTATCCATGAAAGCTGTGCTTAATATTGGCTATCATAGCTGAAGGTGTTTAGAGAAAGTTTGCCCTCGGAGTCCCTTAGCCAAATAACTTGAAATTTCACTACAGACAGCGATACAATGCAATACAATACAATTTTTGTACAGGATCAAGACCATTAAGTCGTGAATAAATTAGCATATTTGCTGGATGGTACATACAAAAATAAGGAAACAAAGGAACATTAATTCGAAAACAAACCATCAACAATTAGCATATGAATGGAATGTTTCTACTGACCTCTTTCCGACGATAGAGCTCCTTCAACTGAAGAAGAAGCTGGAAATAGAGAAGGGGATTGAGCGACAGGAGGAGCCTGGGGAGGAGGAACAGGATATGCTGCTGGAGGAGATGGGGCTGCATGGGATGCAGCAGATAGTGATGAGGAAAGATGTGGAGTGGATTGGGGGAATGGAGGGGATGGAAGATATGGTGATTGTTGTTGTAGTGGTGGAGCAAATTGTGAGGGAGAAGAGGAGGGAGGAGATGTGACTAGCAGGGCTTCCGGTGCGTTTGGTGGAGTAAGACCTGTGGAGCAAGAAAAAAACCCTAAGTTACCATTTTTATTTAAGTGAGAAACTCTCCATGTGGACAAAGATATATGTAAGCTACAGACAGTTGCTAAATTGTTGAGACATTTTCATATTTGTTTTCTAGTAAAATAAGACCAACATAAAAAAAAAATAAAGAAAAAACTCAATTCATTAACTCACTGTATCCCCCTTTCAAAGTTTTTGCTGTTAGACTATAAATATATTCTAAAAAATGTTTTCAAATATAGCGCTAAAAATTAGTTTCTCAGACGTTTCGAGGCTGCTGCCTCTTCATGAGTGAGTTTAAACGCAACTGTCAAAAAAAGTATATGCGCGTGCTAAATTTAAAATCCCTAACAACTCAAAAAAAGCTTGCGTAAGGCGCGCGCGCACATACAGTTCTACTGAAATTTGAATTCGACATTGAGCCCATTGGGGCGCAGAGTTCTGTGGTTGAATATCAGTTGGGCCTCCCTTTGGCGTCTGGTTTTTAAACTCCAGGGTCCGGAGACAATGACCGAAACCAGCATATCATCAACGTTGTGTCCGTCTGATATGAAATGTTGTGCGACCGGAAGTTCCTTGCCAGATGCGTCTTTCTCCTTTTTCTTGGTCACCGAGAGGCAATGTTCTCTGAACCTTTCTGCCAATAGTCGCTCAGTTTCACCAATGCAGACCTTATCACACACTCGGCAGGAGATGGCATACACAAGGTTGTGGTGTATGCCATCTCCTGCCGAGTGTGTGATAAGGTCTACATTGGTGAAACTGAGCGACTATTGGCAGAAAGGTTCAGAGAACATCGCCTCTCGGTGACCAAGAAAAAGGAGAAAGACGCATCTGGCAAGGAACTTCCGGTCGCACAACATTTCATATCAGACGGACACAACGTTGATGATATGCTGGTTTCGGTCATTGTCTCCGGACCCTGGAGTTTAAAAACCAGACGCCAAAGGGAGGCCCAACTGATATTCAACCACAGAACTCTGCGCCCCAATGGGCTCAATGTCGAATTCAAATTTCAGTAGAACTGTATGTGCGCGCGCGCCTTACGCAAGCTTTTTTTGAGTTGTTAGGGATTTTAAATTTAGCACGCGCATATACTTTTTTTGACAGTTGCGTTTAAACTCACTCATGAAGAGGCAGCAGCCTCGAAACGTCTGAGAAACTAATTTTTAGCGCTATATTTGAAAACATTTTTTAGTCTACATTCACGATAACGCGCTACACAGATTTATGCGCATATCATGTGCATCTTTTGATTATAAATATATTCCACAATTTAAGAGTTTCGCTTTTCGTGATTGAAAGGCATGCTACAGATTTTTGTGATGGATGATTCATTCATTAGTAGAGCGTCAGTCGGCAGAGCGTAAGGTTGTCGGTTCGAATCCCGGCCGAACCAACACTCAAAGTCTCAGAGTCTTATAGCAAAGATGCTACCTTTGCTATAAAATCTGCAAATGGTTAGACCTTCTAGAAATAGCGGTTCCGTCTCCGATGGGGACGTAAAAGAACCACTTAGGGCAAAACAAAACCCTGGCTGTGACCGCCCTCAATGCCATACATTGTTCATGGGTGGGGTGGGGGAGATGAGATCAACAATGGCCCGATAGCGGTTGCCTGAGGCGCCTTCATGAGCTGACGTCCGATCTCATTCTCATAAGTGCATGTAAAACGCCATGTGACATGTGACATGTGAGCTATATAAGTTATTTAACCATTCATTCGGGACCAACTTAATAAGGCTTAAGAAATTAACTAACCTTTTCCGGCAGTCACTGACACATTCATAAAGTTAGCACATTCAGAATCCACTTGTTTTGAAATTTCTGGTTTCCCATCTAAAAGGATTTCTCGTTTTCCATCTGGGTCTTCTGCATAGAACGTCACGTGACTATGTAGCTCCGGTCTGTCTATCAAAAGTTTCAATTTAAAGCCAGATCCAGTCACAAGATATCCCTCGCGTTTAAAAGAAGAGTACAGTTTAAATGGCTTTAATGGAAATCCCAAGTCATTAACGAAGTTCAACGCAACGCACATCTCTGAAATAAAAAATCGTGTAGCTGCATCATTGCGTTCTCCTTTTCGTAAACCTCTCCGGCGGCTGGTTATGAACCAACTTAACCGAATCTTGTACCAAAATTTTTACTTTAAAATTACTGCGGTTTGACACATTGCAGGATCATTTGTGGTGGCTATATATAGCCTAACTTCAACTCCAGCATCAGCACTGCACTGATGAGGTCCAGAAGGCCGAAACAGTACTGTCTGCAGTGAGATATGCTCCTTGGCTCATGCCTTGTTGAGCACTCTATCTGGAGTGTATCATCGTCCCTAGCGCGCATGCGTAGCTCACCAGTTTGAGCACTCTGGTACTCTGGCATGGTACGATGATGCCACATGTGTGGGATCATCAGCACCTTTGCAATACCTTTATCTAGATACATGTATAACGCTAACAGGCATCCTCACACAAAACTAAACCTTCCACTTACGTCTAATGGTGGTGCGAACTCTAGAAACCCCAGGTGGTGAAAACGTTGTAACGGTTGAGGTGCCTGCACTTGTGGGTCCCACTTGAGCTTCCCCCATTGCTCCTGCTGAGCAGACTGGCATACAAGGTGGCAGAACACCTGCTGGCGGTGATGTACGTTCCACCAAATGAGGGGAGTGCGGAAGATCTTGTCCATTAATTTCTGGAGCTTCTATTGGCCCAGCAACGCCTCTACAATTCATAAACTTGCTTTGCGTTTCCTGAATTGGTCTAACTATAAAGGCACATCGATCAAGGACGTCCGGTTCACCATCGTAAAAGTCGAGTTCTAGTTCAACGATATCGTGCACACTTCTTTGTATTGTCTCTTTTTCGCAGATATACCAGTCTTTGTGCATCGAATTAAAGAGAAGATTTCGAGATAACTTCATGACACTGAAGATAAAAAATGAGCTGTCTTTATCTGAAATTAAAAGACATAACTTCTCTAAGACAAAGACAAGGGTGGACGCAAAATATTGTGAAGAAATTGCCAAGCAATAACTTTCATAACCGGGCTGTCGAAAGTATGATGCGAGTTACCCGGTTAAAAAAATGTAAGGGTTTCATCTTTTATGCCCCGGAACGTCCCTACATGTACTTTAAATGTTCTTAAGGTATCAGTATACGTGGTTTGACGATGTTAAGTTGTAGTAATTTTAAGCACCCATGTCACAAGAAAACCCCAACAATCTATCCTCTGAATGCCTAATAAATGTAGAATCGCTTGATGTCTTTGTAAGTTAAAAAAATAAATATGGAATATTGAAGAAAGAAGGCAGAAATTAAATCACGAAATTACACGAAAACTAAAGTTTGTCAAAACACATATACTGCAGATACCTTAAGGTTTTTCCCTCCAGTTTCCAGGCAGCCGCACCGAACATTTTTGAGCGGCCGTTTAACAAACTTTCCTTCATTGAAGTTTATAAGAGTGTAACAATTTTGTAAATTGCATTTCGTAACCTTGGAGAGATAAACGAGAAACATCGAAATCACTTGAGCCTAAATTCCGAACGATTGCAATGGCATCTAGAAAAACCAAAACTATTACGATAATCTATGGCATATGGCAAACAAAATATCTCAAAACTAGAAACTTTTGTCGAGTCGATTTTGAGTAAATCAGAAAAAATATTTCGAACTTGTGATGCATGCTTATGAGTGCATCCATAAGTTGCTCAATTGAGTTTATAAAAGTTTAATTTCTCAATCTCAAATTTACGCCAAAATGTGTGTTTAGTGTATGAGATGAAACTATGAAAGTTTGAAAGCGATTCTCGTTTTAGTTTTGGAGATTCGATTTTGTATAAGAAACCATAGTTTTTTTACTGAGTCCTTGATATCGTAGTTTTATTGCTTTTCTAAATATTTCAAAAACCGCGGGATATATTTTTTTAAACTATTATGGTCGTTTCTTTATAATATGAACATGGTCCCGAAGTTTCACCTTGATTGAAACATTGCAACATGGTCAAATAAAATAATAAAGTTCACCTAAAACGCGATTGAGACTTTGCTTTGATTGCACGGTTGAAGGCGCACTTACACGCACGCGTACACTTCACCTGAATTAACTGACACGTCTTTTTGCGCCTTCAACCGTGCAATCAAAGCACAAAGTCTCAATCGCGTTTTAGATGAACTTTATTACCCATACGCGAAGCGGCATGAGGTAAGGTTCGGCTCCGTTTTTCTTCTTCTTATTATTATTTTTATTTTTTGTCACGATTTTGCATGCAAATTTATGCACGCATATATATATATATATATTTAACGCGAGAGATATTTACTTTAACATTCCACAATCACAAATTACAGGTTACAGCTAAGATTTACAAAACCATATCTACATTATAGGCTATAAATTATATATTTACACGAGACGTACAGATATATAGTATTTAAGGTTACAGTGTACCTTCAGATCGAAAATTTATTGAAAAATTTTTTTGGGCGTTAAAATAAAGTTTACAGAATGAACTTTCATCCAAAAAAAAAAGTATCGAAAAATAGTGAAAATTGACGGAGAAATGACAGTATAACGTTTGTGGGCGGAGTTTGTTTATTAAGGGATATGTTTTTTTAAGCGCCGTTTTCTCAAAGTTAATTTTTCGCTTGCTGGGGAAATTTTAAAGAGCTACAACTCAAAGGGAATTTGTTCGATTTTCCTCAAATTTGGACAGAAGCTAGGCTAACATATAATCAACAAAAAGGTGTCGGCGAATTTCTTAATTCCGAAAACTTTTTCGTCAAGAGCCATTTCCGTGCGATCATTCCAATTTTTTTTCTCCCCTTTTCGAAAATATTCTGTAACTTTTCACTGCAATTGAATATGGAAAATCGCCGACACGTTTTTTTAGCGCTTCGTGTCCGGAAACCCAAGAACAAATCAAATTAGCAAAATATAATAACCGCTTTGAGTTATAGCGTTTTAAAGCTGATTCGGACGTTCGAATTTAGACGTAAAAAATTCGACAATTCATTTTATTACCAAATGGTTTCCATATTTAGATAGCCAGCTCTATAAGCTTTAATTTGATATCTGGGTTTAGGTATATTAAGTGTAATCTTAAGATGCTAGAGCTGTTATACTGGAGACACCCCCGAAGGTACACTGTAATTAACCTTAAACAAAAGAAAGGGAAAAAACGGAAAAAAGACAACAATGAAACTAAAAATTCGTCAGCCGCATTACACTATTACATATTTAATATGTCACAATTTTCAATACTGTACTGTTCAAATAACTTCGTTAAGAATTCATCTAGTTCAGGTTTTTTTGTCAGGTTTTTACAAGTGTATAAATATTTCTTTTGCAATAAAATCAATAGACGCAGTCTGCATTTATGGGAATTTGACAATTCGGATGGAATGGAATCTTCCAATGTGTTGAATAAAATTTGCTTATTTGAAAGTTGTATCTTTGTGTTATGATAATCATTAAACCATCTTAAAGTCTTCGTAAAGAAATTAGTCGATTCGTTACAATGTATAAAAGTATGTTCTATTGAGTCTGGATCGAAGCAGAAAGAGCATGCATCATCAACGATCAAATTATACTTCTTCAGTTCTTTCTTAGTCGGGATTATCCTGTGCAGGATTTTAAAAGAAAAATGTCTAAGATTGTTGTCCTTAGATGACTTATATATTTCCGCAAAGCATTTGACCCAGTCACGATCAGTAAATTCCGGGAGGTATCTATTCCAGGACCTAACAGCGGTCGGCTCTACAGCAAGTTTTTCTATAAACAGTTTATAGTAGTTTTTACAGCGCATTTTAGATAACACTAATGTTCTATCCTCCAACTGATGGTATTCTGAATGTGCACGGAGCAGATCAGGGGTGGGAGAATCAAATGCCTTTCTCTTCAGATCAGGAGGGATGACAGCAATTAGTTGAAAATAATGCAAAAAATTCACTTTAATTTCGAATTTATTTTGGAAGTCTTCGAGCGTCAGAAATTTCCCTTCTGAATTTAACAAATCACTTATAAAATAAATTCCCAAAAAACACAATTGTTTTCCATAGCTATTTTCCTATTATTTCAGAGAATGAGATCACTTTTGTTGTCTTTTGAATAATTAGTCAATTCTTGAAAGTAGTCTAGAAATTCACGATAAAATGAGGGTAAATTTTTATCGAGATTTGTCGTATTATAATTACATTTAAGAAGAAAGAGTAAGCCCCCATATTTATCGAAATATTAATTCGGTATGGCTTTCCAGTTGTCGTTGGAATCACTGAACAGTCTACCTATCCAGGCCAAGCGAAGAGATTTCACCATAATTCTAAAGTTTACAAAATTAAGGCCACCTTCTGACAGAGGCTGGCAGACAACTTTTCTCTTGATTTTATTCATTTTGTTTTTCCACAAAAAAGAAAAGAGGTGGCTTTCAGCTGTCCGTATTACTATATCAGGGAGACTAAGCATTGACGCATTGTAGATTAATTAAGAGGCACCTAGCGTTTTGGCTAAAAGGGGTTTACCATATAACGTAAGGTCTCGTCTCTGCCACAGATTAAGTTTGATTTTCATATTTCGAATTTTAACAAAAAAGTTGGCATCATTATTTTTATCTACATTGTACGACAAATGTGCTCCAAGTATTTTAATTGGATCTTTAATACTGCGAAAATCCAAAATTTTGGTGTTTTTCTGTTTCGAAACACCAATCCACATTGCTTTGGTTTTTTCTTATTTAATTTTAAGCCAGATATGTTTCCGAAACTTTCAACTATTTGCAAAGAACATTTGAGAGAGTTTGTGTCTTTAGATATCAGAGTGGTGTAGTCGGCAAATTGTGAAATTTTTGCCTCCTGATGGTTGGGGAGACTTATACCTCTACAAGTTGGCTCTTGTCGAATTCTCAAAGCTAGTAATTCTACAGACAATATAAATAAAAATGGGCTCAGCGGACACCCCTGACGACCTCCTCTTGAGACTTCGAAATAATTGGTCATGAAACCAGCGTTCATCACTGCTGTCTCGACGTTATTATAAAGAATAGAGAACCACCTGCTGATAGATGGCCCAAAATTAAATACATCTAAACTTTTCTTTATGAAGCTCCACTCTATAGAATCAAATGCTTTTTCAAAGTCAATAAATAGTAAAATTCCAGACATTTTTTTGGTGTCTGTATATTCCATCAAATCATTTAAAAGTCTTATGTTCTGACCGATATATCTATCTTTGACAAATCCTGTTTGGTCTGAGTGAATTATTTTGGATAGAAAAGGTTCTATTCGTTTGGCAATACTCTTCGCAAGGATTTTGAGTCAACGTTAAGCAGTGTTATGGGACGCCAGCCAGTTAGTTCTGATCAGTCACTGTCACTTTTAGGGATTAAAGATATTATTCCTCTTCTCTGAGAAACTGAAAGGCTTCCTTTTTGAAAAGCTTCGTTATAAATTGTGAACTTCCGGTTGATAGCTTTGCCATTTACACTTCCTGTTTAGTGACTTCCGGCTACTCTCACTTCCGGTAAAACACCGTTACTTAAGTGTCACGACAGCGTGTCTTTCAACCCTACTTACGTTACTAATGTTCACGTTTGGTATATATAAGACTAAAAAGAATAACTGGCTTCATTGTGGTTCAGCCTTCATTTCCAAAATATTCAATAGTAAACAACATGGTTTGCAGGAACGATGACTGAATGAAAGGAGTAATTCTTCTCCACGTCGGATATCTTCTTATCATGTTTAAAATATATCATAAAACTTTCTTACGCATGTGCATGAGAATAGGCTGCTTGGAGCCTCTTGTATACTTTATTTGATCATGTTGCAATATTTCAATCAAGATGAAACTTCGAGACCGAATGTTGTTCATATAAAAAAGAATTATCATAAAAGTTTAAAATAAATCTAGCTCGCGGTTTTGAAAATATGTAGAAAAGCGCTAAAACTACAATATTAAGGACTCAGTAAAAAACGATGGTTTCCTATAGAAAGTCGAATCTCCAAAACTTAAACGAGAACGCTTTCAAACTTTCATTGTTCATCTCATACACTAAACACATATTTTGGCGTAATTTGAGATTGAGAAATTAAACTTTTATAAGCTTAATTGAGCAACTTATGGATGCGCTCACACGCATGCAAAATCACAAGTTCGAAAAGTTTTTCCGATTTACTCAAAATCGGCTTGACAAAAGTTTCTAGTTTTTAGATATTTTGTTTGCCATATGCCATAGATTATCGTAATAGCTTTGGTTTTTCTAGATGCCATCGCAATCGCTCGGAATTTAGGCTCAAGTAATTTCAATGTTTCTCGTTTTATCTCCCCAAAGTTACAGCCATGCTCCGTCACGCGTGACTAGTAATCCACAAGATTGAAATGAACATTTGAAAATTTATATATTATATATATATATATATATATATATATATATATATATATATATATATATATATATATTGTTTTATCACCACAGCTCTGTTTCGTATGGCCAAAAGACTCATCAGGTAATATCAACGATAGACCGTTACAATAACTGGCTATAAAAACGGGAATGCAGTTACTATGAGATATAAAATACTATGTGATTGCTATTTATAATTTGGGAGATTGTGTTACTTTATTATAAAGTTCTTGAGGAAGTATCTGTTTCCGTGGGGGCATGAACTTGCTAACTCATTTCGCTTGTTTAGACTGCAGAGATCCTTTTTACAGATGATTATGAATTTTTCAAAAAGACATAAATTACATTTCTTAGTAATGTTGTTGTGAGGTTTGCATTGTTTGATGATTTTCCACTTTAGGTTAAAAGGCTTGTTGTTGTCTTTGAGTGTCCACGTGTGCTTTGATATAATACAATAATACAATATTGTCTTTGAGTGTCCACATGTGCTTTGATATAATACAATAATACAATATTGTCTTTGAGTGTCCACGTGTGCTTTGATATAATACAATAATACAATATTGTCTTTGAGTGTCCACATGTGCTTTGATATAATACAATAATACAATATTTAGACAAAATTTCTTGAGACAGTTACTCGAGTTTCACGTCGAGAATCAGACGCCATGAAAAACTTGAACAAGCAAATCGCGAGAATGGTGACTTGTTTTTAAGCATCTGTGGAGTGAAGAACGTAACGGATTGACGGATGTGAAGATTCAGATAATAGACAGGGTGAATGGAGAAACAGAATTGAGGGAAAATGGGCGTGTAAGCTGAAACATTTGAGCCCGTATGGTCCCAATGATAATGATTTTTTCTTTGATCAAAACAAGCGCTCTAGGCGCACGTAACAGTATTAGTTTATTAGCGCGTGCGTACGTCCGGGATTGTTTATTGTTGCGCGCTCGTGATTAAGTGCGTGGTCTAGTTTTTTGATTTGTCCGTGCTCGCGATTGTTTATTCGACAGTTTTAAAAGTATTATGGCGCGTGCTTTTGTAACGACCATTTTACCCTGATGAAGGCTGTTGAATGCAGCCGAAATATAGGTATTGACAAAATTTACAATTTGTTTTCATTTGTGATAGTATAACCGTGGAACTTGTGAGGGGTCTCGCAAACAATGCAGATCCTTAACCAACATCAAATGCTTGCTGGAGGATCTGATTATTACGTCAGCATGTCATGTGTTTTCTTTCCGTTGAGCTTTTTAAATTTCGAATGTTGTAACAGTTAATATATTCCTCAGATGCCCCTGATGAAGACCGTTACGGTCGAAACGTCGAGCGAATAAACTAGCACTCTTGACCCTGATATTTTCGTTTAATATATATATATATATATATATATATAATATATATATATATAACTATTATAGCGTGAAAGCGCTCGTGATATCGCCTAATTCTTAGCCGACGTATGTCTCTTTGGAGGATGATGTTGTGACTTCAGCTTGGTAAATGATGTTTGTGTCGTTGCATTTTCCGTTCATGGGGCACGTGCTTGGGTTCCGGCAGTTACAATTACTATCTTGGGTGAGATCAGACTTATTAATTTGTGATTTGTTGTGGTTGGATATAATCGATTTTATATTATTCATGCAGCTGTAGCTCAATTTAAGCGTATTCCGGTTGAAAATCTTGTGGAGTGGATTTGATTTGGGAAAATGTTGATCATACGTCGGACTTTGTGACACAGCGTTTAAATTAAGATACAGAAATCATGTATGCTCATTTAGAAATGAAAAATACAAGCATGCAACAGAATTAAGCAAATACATCTGGAGCTAAAAAGAAAGAGACGTCATTTACAACATCAAATGGCGTAAGATTAAACAAGCAAGATCGTATTCAAATGTAAACAAGCGTTGTAATTTATGTTTATGGGAAAAATATTTCATCACATGCAGACCCGAAATGTCAACACTGAACAATAGAAGCGAACTCCTATCTACTTGTAGACATTCTAAGAACTGTATTCGTTTAGTTAACCAATCACATCTCCGCACGTCACGCCATTAGGTATTGTTCTGTAATTTCAAATTTTGTATGTATTCTATGTATCCGTTATTGTAAGCAGTTGCCTGATGATTGCTTCGTAAGAAGCATGAAACTCTGAGTAGCAGTGAATAAATGTCTTCGACCAAGTAATCCATCTCTACAAATATATATATAAAACAAATAACAAATTAAAGTAACAAATTGAGGTCGTCATCGACTATAAGAGTGCTCAATAGTAAAACTGGAGCTATATGTAGATATGCGGAGCGAGCTGGACTATATGATCTTCGACATTTATAGTGCTACTCGGAGTTACATGCTTTTTCCAAAGCAATCATCATGCAACTGCCAAAATTAGCTACATGTAAAGATATGGGGAGAACTTAGAACAATGCTTACATAAATCGTGTGACATTTCAGGCGAAATATAAATCCACTCCCCAAGGAAATAAATTACAAATTAGTGTGGGAAGGAAAATATGGACAACTAATTGAGATATGGGGAGAACTTAGAACAATGCTTACATAGATCGTGTGACATTTCAGGCGAAATATAAATAGCTGCAGTTTTCAACAGGAATTTTTTGGAGTGCCTTCAGCTCGATATAAGTTCGTTTCTATCGTTCAAAGTGGACATTTTAAATAAAATATTTTTCCAGAAA
Organism: Cladopsammia gracilis; assembly: GCA_022457155.1. Classification (NCBI taxonomy): domain Eukaryota; kingdom Metazoa; phylum Cnidaria; class Anthozoa; order Scleractinia; family Dendrophylliidae; genus Cladopsammia; species Cladopsammia gracilis. The sequence goes on along the minus strand of JAJGOT010000028.1, from coordinate 765,740 downwards.
ATTCCTGTTGAGAACCGCAGCTATTTAGATTTCGCCGGAAATGTCACACGATCTATGTAAGCATTGTTCTAAGTTCTCTGAGTGCGCTCTCTATATGTTAACATGTCATAGTTAAGTTTTGTCATTTGCCTGATGATTGCTTTGTAAAAAGCATGTAACTCCGAGTAGCATAATAAATGTCGAAGATCATATAGTCCAGCTCCGCATATACCGATCGGAATAGAAGTAATAAATTTGATAACTTACCAAAAAGCTTCGTCCCGTCTCTTTTTTGGAGAAGGAAGTGATAGTTTTTCTGTCTTAAAAAATAACCAGGTAGACATACAGATTCAAATGAAACAGTGTCTCGTGATTTGCTGGCATCTGCAGACAATGCAGGAATACGAGCAATAAACACGTGACACCATTTGTCCAGGAATAATTTACCATTCCTTGATCTCCAGCAATCGTTGAGGAAGAAGTCTTCCTGCTGGTACGGTACGACCATTGAATGAAAGGTATACAGCCCATTTGCTACAACTGTAGTAAAAATGACACGATTGTATAAATACGTAGTTCATTTTAGTATGGTGTGTAGCAGGTTATTGTTGTAGTGTAGTGTAGTGTAGTGTAGTGTAGTGTAGTGTAGCGTAGCGTAGCGTAGCGTAGCGTAGCGTAGCGTAGCGTAGCGTAGCGTAGCGTAGCGTAGTGTAGCGTAGTGTAGTGTAGTGTAGTGTAGTGTAGTGTAGTGTAGTGTAGTGTAGTGTAGTGTAGTGTAGTGTAGTGTAGTGTAGTGTAGTGTAGTGTAGTGTAGTGAGTAATGAGAAGAAACGTTTTCCTACAACAAGAAGGTAAATGGGTGCAATTGCCTTAGTGAGTAAACATCACCATGTATTATTAACACTGTGTATTTTCATAGCGTCGTATATGATGACAATTGGAACTTATAGAGTGGCAACTCCCGAACCAAGAAAGCCTTAAACTGTTTTTGTTTCTTTTCTCTTTAGGCACTGACGTAAAACAACATTGATCAAGTCAAGTACATGTCATTATATACGTTGATTGAATCAGAAATGTTTCAATTTCAATTTCAATCAGAAATGTTTCCAATTTTCTCTATCTGCAGATTGTCATAAAAATACTATCAGTGGTAGTTCCTACACCTATCTATACAACAACAGCAACGTTTATTTGTACTGTAAATTACAGAGCTGTATACATAATATATAGTACACACGAATCAATGTCAACAAACTGACTTACGTTGCCTGGCTGCTCCTCCCGCTTTCCAGATTAGTTTTCTGGCCATGGTCTGCGCATCCTCTCCCGGTTTTGGAATATAGGTTAATGGTTCATTCGTACCTCGTGCTGCCACATTGCCGAAGCCACCAGCATTCCCTCCTTCCACACCTGCACTTGCAGTGCCAGCCGCTGAAGTAACCTGTGAGCTACCCGTAACTCCTGCTAATCCTCCGCCAATCGCACTACCAACGCTGGTTGCACCTCCTGTAGCAGCTCCACCCGAAGCACTACTTCCTGTTCCGGTCCCTCCAACTACACCTGTACCCACAGTACTACCTTCTCCGACACCCGCACCTGCACCTCCAGCAGCTCCGGCGGATCCAGCAGTCCCGGATACCCCAGCAGTCCCGGAAACCCCAGCTGTCCCAGCAGTTCCCGCGATTCCAGCAGTTCCAGCAGTCCCTGCACGACCACCAGCTCCTGCGGCCCCTGCGGCTCCTCTGGCCCCTGCGACGCCTGAGACCCCTGTTGCACCTGCTGCCCCTGCTGCAACTGATGCACCTGCAGCTCCACTGATTCCCTCCATTCCGGGACCGGTTACTGAAACCACGCTTCCATTCTTGACATTGATCTTAAATCTATGTAAGTTGTCACCATGAAGATCGTTCAGACCATCTTGGAGCGTTCTTGTAATCGTTTCAATGGCTGCTTTTTCGCCAGCACTTGCCCCTGCCGATGCTCCAGCCTCCATTCCGGCTAGAGCACCAGCCTTGGCGCCTAATTTGGCACCAGTTTTCATGGCCCACCTTGCACCAAATGATGAACCAGCCTTTGCCCCTGCTGTTGCTGCTATTTTGATTAGAATAGCTTGATAGGTGAAATTTTGTGCTAGAAGTTGAACATGCAAAAATAAGTAATTCTGCATTCCAACATAGAAAGTCAAACAGCTCTTAACAACATGGTTTCAATTGTTTTACTTGTGCACTGAGAAAAAACTGATACTCGTGCTTAAATTGCTTCTGAAACCATTCTTGCGTACATGACACTAATCAACTTCACTATAGCTTAGGTTTTAAAGTTTTTCACTAAAATATATTTGATCGTCAATTGCTTCAGCCACTTAGATTTCTTTAAAGTATCAGCCAGCCAACAAAATCCTGGTTTTCGCAATTGGAGAATTTTAGATGCTGGGAAAAATCTCATCCAAATATTTCAGGTAGAATTTTACTTCTGCGGAAAGTTATTCGATACAAAATTTTTTTTCTTAATTGACTGCTGATAAGACCTACCATGTTTGATTAACAAGTCACATGATATCAAAGCACATACTAAGCGATTAATTGTATTAGAAATAATTCGGTTTCGAATTTTTTTTTACGAATTCATGATTAGTTAAAGTTTCAGTGTGAATGTCTCCAAAGAACGCATTCAATAAATGCCAAATTGTTGTCAGATAAACTTTACTGAATATCTCTTTTCATTTTAACGTTAGATTTTTTTCCACAGGGAGTGTTAATCGGCTGTCCTTCCTAAGTTTAGCTGCAAATAAAAGAACGACAAGCGCATTTGTCAAAAATCGGAGACACGGTTTTTTTAGACAAACGTGTCAAAAACCGAATGCGGTGTTAATCGTTTTCAGCCTTTCATATTGGGTGGGCGTGGAAGTTAATTTACGAAGGCATGTACCGCAGCAAAAAGCTAATAACTCTTTACACACATTAAACTTTTGCCTTTTTAAACTAATGACCCACAATCTGGTGCTATTAAGCTTTCAAAACATTTACGGTTTAACGGGGGTTTGTAAAAACAAAAGGCTCTAGAGCGATCCGCACGCAGACGTTCCTTAATACCTTACTCAAGATAAACTTTTCCATGAATGAAAAACTCAACATTCCATTTGAATCAATCTTATCAATCTTTTTCCTGAATACAAATCTCAACATCCCATTTGAATCAATCTTATCATGTGACATTTGACGTAAAAATATTTAAATTTTGCAAAAAGGCAAATTACCGGAAAATTTTAGTTGATCATATATTACATAAATAAGAGTTTCCAATAAAATGTTTCAATAGAATGAGTATTTTCGACAACTCGAAGCGTCGTCAGGGGAAACACAAAATAAACTAAAGAAACGGTAATTGCAAAATTACAAAACTTCTTACCGGGTGAAAGAAATGTTGTCCTCAGGAACACAGAGGGGATCACTGGGTAAAATGTTCCGTCAGGTGTTTTCAAACCAACTTCCAAGTGATCATTTTGATGATCGTCTTTCATTATAGTTTCCATGTAATAATATTTTCCCTTCTTTAAAGAAACCGCGAGAGATTTTTGACCCATATACCTGTGTGTCAAGATTTACGCATCAATCCAACAGTTAGTCATTTATTACTAACGAAATGACCTTTGCTATACTGTTTCAAGCGCTCCTCCACATATATATACTGATTTATATACCGATATTTATATACTTATTTTCAAAAACATAGCTATTTGAGAAATATATATCATATATATATATATACCTTTTGTATTCCCATCAAAAACGTCACCTATTTGATGGGAATATAAAAGGTATATATAAGATATATATTTCTCAAATAGTTATTTTTTTGAAAATAAGTATATATATATATATATATATATACACCCTTTTGCAAAAATATTGACACCTCAAAATATATATAAATATATAATCGTCCTTTGTGTTTATATCGCATACGTGACGATAGGCGGCAAACAGTTCTCGAGGTGGGTAGAATAGAGTTTGTAAAATGCTACTGTACCCACCTTAAGGTGATTCCTCAGTATTGCACTGCGCATCCTGTACTGCGCATAACACACGTAATAGTCCTTTCTTGGCAGCCAGTTGATAACAACACTCTTTTTTGTGAATGGTTTTTAAAACACGCAGCTGGAAATTTAATTGTCTTACGAGTATTTTTCAAAAAGAGAATTACGCGGTTGAGCAAAATGAGCGCGCGCACATTTTTGAGGATGGAATGTTTTTTTATCAAAGGCCCGCAAGCTCGTTAGAAAATACGATTGTCTTTTTGTCTCTAACGAGCATGGTGACTTATATTTTTTATTGCATCATTTTGATGTTAAATTAATGCCTTTTAAGTTAAGAAAGTTAAAAAAAATTCCTCGACAGGAAAAAAAGATATCGATAAAAACGTTCTCAAATCAGTTACTCGTGGGAGCAAATTGATGACCTTGAAAACATGGACGCGAGGAACGTTTTGAGTCCGTGTCATTTGAAGTTGTGTGACGTTTTTATAAATTTTATTTTAAAGTGTTCCCATATGGTGGAGACTTTAACCTATCACGTTTTTTGGAAGAATTGTAAACTTTGCTTTCACGGGTTACCGGGAAAAGAAACATGAACCGATCAAATAATGACGTGCGTGATCGGTATTGCTAGAGGCATAAATGGGGCAACATTGGTCCATTATATCTCTTTACCGAGCATGGTGACCTATCTTTTTTATTGAATTTTTCGAAACAACTTATGGTAGGGAGCTGTTAGGGAAAATTAAAAAAAAATCGTTCGACATCTTTTATTTCTGAGGAATCACCTTAAAAACTATTTGCCGCCTATCATTACGTATGCGATATAAACACAAAGGACGAATATATATTTATATATATTTTTAAGTGTCAATATTTTTGCAAAAGGGTGTTTATATATATATATATATATATATATATATATATATATATATATATATATATTGTTGTTGTTGCGTGGTCGTCCTAGAAAGTCGGGACGCCGGTACGAATCCCGATCAGGACAATTTTTAGGGTTTTCACTTTGTGTTTATTTATTCTTTATTTGACTGGTTTAAGTTCATTTATATATATATATATAAGCTGAATGGTAGAACACTCGCACCAGTGCTGTTACTTAAATAACTAACAGACTGACTGACTGGCTGACGAAAGATAAACCTTTCTTATAGGGACACCAAAAGGACAGAGTCAATTGTCAGTATTAGAGAGGCGTCCATATTATAAAGGCTCCATTATACTACCAAATTAAATTACCCACACTTGCTTTTAACTTGCTGCTGGATGATACAATATGTATCAATCATTGGATTCTATTGGAAAGTACATAATAAAATATCGATTATTAATAGTACATACAAAAAGCCCTTATTGAGCAAAAAATTAACAATTAACAATTTTGTCTCTCAAGGCAAAATGAATCGTGTCGCAGCCGCCTAACTTAGACTTGTCTGGCTGAATAGCTTATGTCAATATTATAACGTCATATAAGTTCATTAGTCCTGCATTTTGGATTCGCCATCTTTGATTTCTGGATTTCTCTAAAACCTCTTAAAAACGTCTAGATTGACCCAAAAATAATAAAACGAATAATAATGCAAAGTTGGAAAAACATGTAGAACTCAACTGCAAGAGTATTAAAGGACCCGAGTCAGCCACACCTTCGTTTTTGTTGACATACATGTATGGGAGTTTTGGTATTATATTACACGTGGCGCGTCACCAAAGCTAAAAGCAATCGTCGCGAAAGGTCAGAGGCGAGATATTTAAAAATATCGTCATAAAAGGTGACAGGCCCAGCACAAATCCTGCTCGTCGCAAAAATAGCATTTCACCCCGACTTTAGAATAGGGTTACCCCACGTTAACATGCCTGAGAGATTTTTTATCTTTTAGATCAAATTAAGATATTACCGGACGTTGTTCTCAACGTTGCCGATTCTTGATCTTAGGAAAAAGTCTCTGATACTAACAGGAGATATTTACACGTATTTACGCTTTCCCGAGCCGTTTAGAATATTGAGTTACGTCGTCGTTTGTTTGTTAGCTGTGGGCATAACAATATTGTTTCTTTCGCGCATAGTTTGCAAGATCAGTAGTAGTCGCTGAATGCTACGATCACATCATAGTTTGAAAAAAATCTGTAGGTGGGGTTCAGAGCCACCTTAAATTTTCGAAAATTTAAGGTGGCTTTGAACCCCACCTAAAGAAGTTTTTTAAACTTTGCCAAAAGTTGCATCTTATCCTACTGATCAAAATAAGACAATAAAAAATGGGTTCACCGAGTCATTTTTCAGTGATTAACACTTAAAGCTAAAATTAAGGGTGTTTTCAGCACGTTATATTGTTGCTATAGTAACATATTGTGTCACAAAAATGATAACAACGTGTTCATCAATCATTGGGCATTCGTTTGATATCATGATTGTAGCACCAACTGATAAAGAGTGGTTTTAATGACCTATCAAAATCTAAGTCTTGGAAAGTGCTGGAAACTGTTGGGAACCACCTTAAATTGTTCAAAGAATTTAAAAGCGAAACTAGACGATATTCATATCATATCATATCAGATATTCAATCACAGCTTTACTAGTAAAGTTAAGAGAAAACGTTTAGTATAGGTTTGTAAACACTAACCAATGAACAAATTTAGGTGGCTATGACATCAAAATTTGTTACCATGGCAATGTTAAAAAGAGGCCTAAAAGACCCCATTTTCAACCTTTTAAGGCTAATAACTTCAAAGCTGCTTGGTAAAATTTTTATATTTTTATAATTGTTTTCGTGTTATAAACATAACAAACATTTGTGCCAAATTTTAAAAAAAAATCTGTACATAGGATTCAGAGATATGTCATTTTTACATAAAGTTAAGGTAGCTGAACTCTATGAACAGAATTTTTGAAAAAATTGTTGTTTCTCTTGCCAATTAAACAAAAATATGTCGATAACAAGAACTTTCACCGTGTAGTTTATAAGTTATTAGCCTCAAATGGTCCAAAATAACGTATTCTTGAACTCTTTTCGCGTTGCCATGGCAACGAATGATGAGATCATTTGGATACCACTTTGTTGACTGACAAAAGATTGACTGGTTTCAAGTAAAAGATTTTTAGCTACACCATCGGGCTAGCTGTAATGGAATGCAAAAGACGAGAGGGCTGAACAATATGCAGCCGCCTTAAGGCCAAAGTCTCCTTGCATTGCTTCTTTGCGCGTCTTTAGAGCGACATCTTTTTAGGGCGAGGGATAGGGAGACTAAAGTCGCCTACACACGACAAATTGGCAAGTTTGGCGCTAGAAAACTCACTGACGTTGTTGTGTGTGAAGGTGTCAGCAGCAGCTTATTGGCAAATTGTTGGCGACAAACTCGAGGATAGAAGAGGAGATAAAACAACGAGCGTGGGATTGGATTGGCCACACACTGAGGAGACCAGACAGATACGTGGCCAAGAGGGCCCTTGAGTGGAACTCACAGGGGAAGCGCAAAAGAGGGAGACCCCGGCACACCTGGAGGCTCACGAGAATGTCAGAGTTGGAGGAGAGAAGACTTACGTGGTGTGAGGCAAAGAACACTGCACAAAACCGGGTCAGATGGCAAGCATTAGTGGAGGCACTATGTTCCATCAGGAACAAAGAGAACTGAAGAAACTCGCACTTGACATGTGAATTTGCTGCAACGTCCGTTGTGCAACCTCGTTTCGCAATCATCTCTCTTCCTCCCCCAAGAAGAGAGTACCCTGAGAGGCAAGGTTTGGATGTGTGAAATTTTGTCGTGTCAAACCGCACGAGATTGTAAACGTTTCTGAGCCTGCCAACAAAAGTTTGCCAACTTAAGTTTGTCGCGCGAAAGCGCCTTAAAATATGAATAATTATAAACTGTCAGCTCACCTATCATATTCATAAGGGTAAGTGGCAAATCCTCCGTCTACTGCACTGATCTCCGTCTTTGTGTCAGGCTTCTCATTGGTGCTAATATATAATTTGCTACCGGCGTCTGATGCTAAAACAGAGGTTGTTTAAATGCGGTTTAATTTTGTCAAGCTTTTCTTTTCAAAGGACGAGATTATATTGTTAACTCGAATTTTGCATTAATTACGTATTTTTCTGCTGTATATGCTACTGAGAAAACACAGGGCACACACCACAGGGACTCTGCTCAAGATTTTAGCTACTCGTCAAGAGACTGCAAAACAGTGTTTTTTTTTTTCGTTGGTCATACGAATGCTCGAGGTCTTTGAATAAAGGTCTCAAGCAAATGTGTGAATACGGAGAGTGGCACTGGGACTCGTGTGAACCTGGCGAGCAGCGAAAACTAGAAATGATTGTTTTACAGTCTAACTCGTCAATGACATTGCGAGAAATTATTTTGCGAATTTCCGTTGGAGTGGCTAAATTTCTCGTGCGAGAATCCAGAGTAAAAAAAAATAGTTGTAGATTAATTCACGTGGGACAGATATTTGCTAAGAAAATTCGGAATATATACAAATGTACGAGTCTGTCTGATATTTTTTATTACAGTCTCAGCACGGTTGGGCAGTATAAGGCAGCAACGTTGGCCATTAACGATATAAGACACCTTTCAACTCTGATTTCTTAATGTGCGCCTTATCTCAAGCCATAATCCCTTCGAGGGTCAAATGTTGTCAATAAGGCAAAGTCAATGATACGATTTACGCTCAGAAAAGGTCGCTTCAAACATTAACGAAAGTCTTTAGCAAACCGCTCAGCGGTGTTTCGCTTCAAGGCGACGCGTAGTGACATCAATGGCATATCACTTATTAAACTTACAGTAAACACAATCGTATTTAACATAACAATGACTTACAGAGAAAAAAGTAGTGGTTCCCGGTCTGAAGTGGCACAAAATACGTTCTTCCGCGAGCACCAAAGAAGTCTCCCCACTTCTGAGGTTGCTCAAATGTGGAAACACACATTGCAAAGCTCGGCAGGTTTGGATAGCGAGGGTCCGCCAGGAGGAATTTGACACGTTTGTAATCTATTCTGTCCCATCTCTCAAAATAAACGCCGTTGGTTACTGAAACAAAATTCAAAATACCGTTGTATTTGTACATTGTGTATGAACTATTGTTAAGCTGGCCAAATTAAAAAGGAGATTGTTAAATGTGCCGAATGTGAGATTCATTTGGAACGAAAAGTCATCGCGTGGAAAGAATCGATGATACCAATGTGACCATTTAGAAGAATCGAAGGTCAACTTTGGACCATTATATTTTCGTAGCGGGAATAGAAGAAGGGGGTGGGGTGGACTAAATGTTGTGCACGGATATTGTTTTTCTCTGTGCACAATATTTGTTTTCTTTTGCAAAAGCTGTGCATCCAATTCTTGTTTTTGTTGTTGTTCTTGTTGGTAAGTGACCAACCTCCTTCTCAAAAATGGAATGCCTAACAAATATTCGTCACCTTCAAAGACTCAACCTTGAAGGCCATTGACAGGAAATTAAAACATCGAATTTAACAAACAAACTAGGGTAATTTTTTATTAAAATTATGATGATGCGTCGTTGAGAAAGTGGAACACATCACGTTTTCATGAAAATCAAAGAAATTCTATCAATAAGCTAACTCGTGATTACGAAACAACTTTTGGATCTTCCCCTCCCCTATATGTTTTTCTCCAGCGGTCCCCCATTTCCTCCGTCCAACTTCCAGCCTTCCCTCCCGTCCCTTCCTCCTACGCCATCGCCATTACATACCGCGGGCTCAACCGATCGACCGAGTGAAGATTACTTTTGAATATTTTCCCGGAACTCGTTCAACGCTTGGCGTATTCACGAGTTAAAAAGAAACATCTAAATCGTATATACCTAATTCAATAAAGGTTGCTTTGGCAATTGGTCATTGGTAATTGGGCTTTGGCATTTGGGCATACGGAACACAATGCAATGTTTTGCTTGAGTGACCGCCAAACAATAGCTTCCCAATGCCCAATGACCAAAGCAACCTTTATTGAATTAGGTTTATATATAGAAAAACAATTTGTCAACAGCACATTTCAATTAGAATGTTAAAAAATGCGTAGCCAATGTGAGCTTGTGGAATGGGTATATTAATAATCTAAAGGAGAATTCACTAGTAACTCTATGCAGTTTCGGTGTTTCACCTCTAAAGCAATCATACAAGCAAGTGAGTGATTAAAATAGTTTTCTTTTCCAAGGCCTGGTGAAACGTTTCGCGAGGGAAGGGGTTTGTCATTTATTTTAACTCACTGCCACATGGTGGATCCGTACTGCCAAATGTTCGCCGCCTTCTTATCAGCTCATGTTTGCCTTCTAGTATTTAAAATACACAGATCATTAGTGTAATACATGTAGGAAGAAAAAAATATATTTACTGTAGGTTGACTGATTTCACTCAGGTAATGGCAGGTCGAGACAGAACTCGATCTTGTAGACCCAGCGCTTCTGGAAGGCTCGGCGTTTTTTTGTTAAAACCTATCAATATGTCATCAATAGAGCAATGGTATATAAAAAGTCACAGAAAAAGGAATACATGAGATTGGTTTAACAACAACAATAACAACCATTTTTATTTTTGCCACACTTGCATAAAGTACCAAAATAGAATTACGTTTATCAATTGTAGAAGTCATTCCTACCCTTTGAATCCTGAGCGCGCATTGACGCGCGCTCACAAAATGGTGTACATTTTGTCCCGAAAAAGGACTACAGTGTAAAAGGCCCTATATTAAGAGGACATTTTCATGAATTTGTCTATTCTTCGCTTTCGATCGATATTCGCTTATCCCACTGAATTTTTTCGCCTTTTTTCGAGTTGTGTTTACGTTTACCTTTAAAAATGGCGTATTACTTGGATTTGGACTTGGAAAATATTGAAGAAATTTGTCGTGTGGTCTTGGATGCGCCCGATAGTAGCGATAGTTCGTGAGATGATTTGTTGGAGGACATCGACGATGATTTTGACAACAACGGCAAGTCAGAAGTTGCCGAAATATCACGCGCCGATGACCAAGAAGTGCAAGCAAGCATTTCAACAACCACGACACATAGGGCTTCAGCTAGAAGACGAGGCCGGGCACAAGCACATACTAAACAGGGTCCGCTTACTCAGTGGAGTGCAATAAATGAAAGATACGATGTTGTTTACCCGGATTTCATAGGCCACGAACATGGGCCAACATTCCATTTTGAAATAGATAGTGCTCCAGTTGTCTTCTTTGACAAGTTGTTTATAAACGAACTATGGGAATTATACTTGCACTTGCACTTCCATTTACATACTTTTCTGTACAGCAGTGATCAGAAAAGAAGAATCTTTCTGCCAAAGAGATGCTTTTTACATTTCACCACCATTTTGAATTTATAATTTTTATGGGTTAATCATTAGCTCTTAGTTAATATTTGTTTGGAAAATGCCAAGAAGTCTTCATTCCAAACATATATGGTTGTATATACTTATACTGAAAAGGGAAGCTGTCAGAGCCTATTTAATGCATGTATATCAAAACTAGACAAAAAATTCCCCCCTAAAAAAACTCAGGAGTCAAAAAACAACTAATGTTTTTTGTTCACTGCAGAGGGAGCAAGCAACATAAGCTGGATTTGAGAGAAAATATGTTACCTAGTAGGAATTCTTGAATTCGTCACTTTTTAACAATTTGTGTGATTAAATTTAACAAGAGGCTCCAAGTACCCTATACTCATGCGCATGCTTAAGAAAGTTTTATGATATATTTTAAATAAGGGACGGACCATTTAATTGTTTTTTTTTTGGGGGGGGGGGGGGCGGGGGGGGGGGCTGAGCAATTACCAAAAAACAATTCCTTCATGTTGATTGAAGCTACCAATTTTTCTGTACTCGCTTTGAATATTTAATTTATTCATAACCGATCAAACCCAAAGTGTTGTCGCAAATACACTTCGTTTCATGCAAATTTCGTGTGAAATGTACTTCGATCGCACGCTGTTTTCTCGTGATCATGAATCTAAAATATTTGTTCTAAAGGTCAAAACTATTTAATGAAATTCTTATTTAATTGAATGAAAATGTCTTTCCCTTGAATAAATAGTTAAACGCTTATCAGAATTCAGTGATTTTCTGCTTCCAGAAGGCTTAGCGATTTATTTATCCTAATTGCAGCGCGGAGCGCTGCTGTCTGCGAATTATATCATAAACATCACAAAATAATATTTAAATTCAGCAACCTGCTTTATTATATCTAGTGTTTTCTAAAATTCCCGACTTTTCCTGTGTATATAGAATGCCATTCTTATCCGTAAAGGTGATTCGCATAATGTTTTCGCGAATCAAAAAAATCTTGAAAGCAAACTTTATTTCAGAAAGCGCTATTTAACGTAATTATATTTACTAGCGTGCCTTTACCGTGATTATTGGCTTCACAAAAAAACATTCAAACAAGTTTGATCACAATTTGCCTTTACACGGGAAAAAGAACAACGAATTCTCTCAGTTGAAAGTTTTATTCAAATATCTATTAGTTTAGTCTCAAGAGCAAACCGCATTAAACACATCAAGGAAACTGTCGGAAACGCAAGCAAATTTGTTTTGTACATGTCGAAGAATTTCTCGTGTGGCCGAGTTTTCTAAATATTTCTCCAAAACCACTGATAATACAAGGAAACAATCTATGAAATGTTTCTTACAAAGTAAATGGACATTCAAAAATGTTATTTTCTTTACCGTAGTTTTCCAGGAATGCTTGAAAATTCTTAGTAAAGTCTGCCGCTTCGCGCATCGAGTATGAATTCGGAAGGAAGACATGTCCCGCTTTGTGATAAATGGATGCTGATCCTCACAGGAAGATTCCATCGCTTTCAGCTCTCTAACTGCCACTTCAAAGACATACAAATCAACTTAAGGACTGTTTCTTTCCATTTTGAAGTCTTAAAAGGCGTGTTTACATTTTGGTAATGGAAAATGAACGTCTGAAAAATTGAAGTGTAGAGTAAGAGGCCATATTTGTTTGACACGAATGACAAACCGGTTCTCTCTAGTCTCCCCCTTAAACCCAGACATGTGCGCAGTAGGCGGATTCTGATTGGATTAACCTTCCTGAAGCCTTTTATAACAATAGGGGACAAACATAACTTTCTCCTCTCAACGAATTTTGCGTGACACACTAAAGAATACACTGAGATACGTTTTCTGTACTCGCTTTGAATATATCATTTATTGATTCCCGATCAAATACACACTCGTATTTTATTTCCCAAACCCTGACTTCTTTTCCGTTACATTTGAAAAGACTACTTTTAAAAGCAACAAGAGGCTCCTAGCAGCCTTTACTCATGCGCATGCGTAAGTTAGTTTTATGATATATTTTAAAAATGATAAGAAGGTGTCCAACATGGCGAAGAGTACTCTTTTCATTCAGTCATCGTTCCTGCAAACCACGTTGTTTACTATTAATTGTTTTGGAAATGAAGGCTGTACCACAGTGAAGAGAATGATTCTTCTAAGTCTTATATATACCAAACATGAACATTGCTAATGTAAGTAGGGTTGTAGGAGACGCTGTCGTGACACTTGAGTAACGCTCTTTTACCGGAAGTGAGGGTAGCCGGAAGTCATTAAACAGGAAGTGCAGTGGCAAAGCAATAAACCGGAAGTGTACAATTTAAAATATACGTGCATAAATTTGCATGCAAAATCGTGACCCAAAAAAAAAAAATAGTAATAAAAATAACAAGAAAAACGGAGCCGAAACCTTACCTCATGCCGCTACGCGCATGAGTAATGAGATCAGTAAACGACCGGGCTATTTTTCAATTTTAGCGAATCTCAAAAACAGAATTACGCGGCTATCTGTCAGAGTTCAAAAAAACTTTTTGTCAGTCTAGAACAACTAGTATGACTAATTTTCGAATAAAATGCACCTGTTGTGTATCCGAAATTGTCCGAGAAACTGATTTGGAAATGAAAATTGAAAAACATACACAGACATCTTTCCGTAAGGCGGCGCGTGTGAATTTAGAATTCTAAAATTAAGTCTTGTTTTGTTTACATAATATCAGATAGCATTACGACTGAATTTGAGCACGTTTTATAAACATTTCTCGAAAAACTAACGAGAACACAAAGAAAAAGCCAATTACAAATTGATATCAACATAAATTCGCATCAAAATTGTAATTTGTTTTACGGTAAAGTCCCTCGGCTTTATTCGGCTGCTTAAAAATTATTTAAAAGTCCGCTTCTTCAAAAGAAACATCGCCCCGCATTGATAAAAACGTATGAAATTCCTCAAAGCAATATTTCGTCGCTTAACGCTCTGCTTTTCTCCACTACAGCGGCTTCTGAGTATTCTTTAAAAGCTTTCTAGCCTCTTTCCATTTTGGATATTTTAAATGTGTGTTTTACTCCGATAAGACAAAACTATGGTTTTCAAAACCGAGCACATGCCGAGCGCGGCAGCCATTTTTGTAGAATTTGTATGTGACCTAACGACCCGTTAATAATAAAATATGCGTGCATAACTTTGCATGCAAAATCGTGACACAAAAAATAATAATAATAAGAAAAAAAAAAGAAAAACGAAGGGCATTTTTTAACTCATTGCGCTTTGCGCATGAGTAACAAGAGGCTCCAGGTAGCCTATACGCAAGCGCATTAGACGCTAAGACGCGTTGATTTAAGATATCAATTTTTCTGTATTCGCTTAAAGGGACATCGTCACCTATTTTTAGTATCACTTTGAAAAGCCAAAAAACATATTTATTTGAATGGAAACCTTAAAATAATGGTCCAGTTTTGTTAATAAATACTCTATCAGTGCACAGAAACTAGTATTAGTTATCTTTGGCTACGGATGGCCAGGATGGAAATGGATTGCAACTTGAAAAAAATGGCCAATTTTTTCAAGTTCCTCCCAAGAGTCGTGGAAAAATCGCAGAAAAACTTATTATGGTTTGTTCTTCCTTGAAGAAACCACTTGATGTTATCTTCTTGGTGTTCTAAAAGCAATTTGATGCTTGAGCAAAGGTACTTTGCCATATATTTAGTGCATTTTGACCAAAACACAGCAAAATCTGCGTGACAATGCCCCTATAAATTTATTGATTCTCGATCAAATTCACACTCGTCTTTCACTTACTAAACGTGAATTATTTCTGTTACATTTGAAAAGACTACTTTTAATAGCAATGAAATCAGTAAAATTCGACATTAATATGACAGGCATTCCACAGTCCATAATAGTGGCTAAGTGGTGTTTAAAACGTATTTCAGAAAACAAATTTAAAAAGTATTAAAAACTGAGGGAGAAAAACTTGTTTTTTGAGATTTCTCTGTTTAAAATTTCTGACTGACAGCTGTCGATCTTCATCAAAATTTGGTCAGACTGACGGTTTAGTCCGACGGCTATGCCATGCTGATGAGTCCTGTCCATGGCTTCCACTTCTGGGGTGATATGCCTGTGCGCATGCGTAAGGTATTGGCCATTCCGCGGAGATGTGTCGGGTGACCATTGCATTCAGATGGTTTATCTAGTAATAATGTTATAATAGGTCTTAAATCTTAAACCGAGGGCGCATGATTTAAAACCTGTAGCAAAATGTTTAGCAATCAAGTAGTTATCGCGAGAAAATATCAACCCAAACGATTGCACTATTTTAATAAAAAGCCAGTTTCTATTACCTTAGACTTTAAACAAGGACCCGCGCTATAAAAAGGGATAGCTCCTCTCCGTCTTTGTCACGCCATATCTGTTTTAACGGTTTATTCAAGATACAAGACGAAGCGAGAAAGAAGAAGGTGAACAGTGTGAAGTTGATATTTTAAGAAATAAAGCCAAACATAGCCTTTAAAAAAATAATTAAAGTTTACAGTGCGATTCAACCGTATCAGCGAGTACTTTGAATAAATATCCGTTTTTCAGAATGTAAATTCGCATTTCCCGCCATTAACCATTCCCGCCAATGCGTCAAAACTCCCAGCCGCGCTCAGACTCCCCTCTGCTTTACCTTTTGTCTTGAGCCTTCATTATCTGTGGATCTTGGTCTATTACATCCTGGCATGCTCAGATAAAATATAAGACAATCCTTCGTTTGTTGACGATTCGATTCGTGATGGAGGAAGTTAGTTATCTTTCCGTGATGCAACTTCCATCTTGAATTGAGCCGTCTTGCGCGCTTTGCTGTCGTTGCCCCTTCTCGATTCGGTTTCTGTATCTTTTAATGCGCTGCTTCATTTTATTCAAATAGCTGAACCTTCAAACAAAAGAGAAAAATCGATGGCCGTTCGCGCACCTCGAGTAAGATGCACCATTCAAGTGGAGGTCGAACCTGGAATGGAGGAACATTTGGATCGAATGTAACCTCGTATTCAACGAGTGAAAAGTGCTCTAGCGATTCATGCTCGGACCCCTCTAGGCAATTTGTTAACGATGGAACGCTTGTTGGATGCATTCGATGAAGTAGAACAAAGTGAAATGGTAAGTTCAGCTGTAGGTTGTTCAAATGCGCTTTCAGGATGCTGGTTTCGTGAAACGTCTACCGCGGCTTGATTGTCAACCCGGCTGGATAATAATAGGTCTTCGTACCTTTTTCTACTGATGTTGGCAATTTCTAAACTTTCAGTCCGCCATTGTTTCAACAACAAGGCAAAGTCGTCGCAACTGTAATTTCTAAAGTAGGTATTTCAAATTAGGCTGAAATACAGCTCGTCTCAGCCAATCAGATTTCCGAAATTTCCCAGTCACTAGTATAACTTTTGATATATGCGTCTAGGAAGCGTATAGTAGAATTTTATATAGCATGTATCCGGAAGCCCAAACTTAAACATTCCATCATCCTGTAGATCATACTCTATTCCAAGAAGAATTGGAGATACTTTCAGGTTCACAATGAAAATAATATTGAAGATCATTTCGAAGTCAATTTGGCGGATCCTTTCGGAACTGGCGATCACTTAGGGGCCTGGCGTGCGTTGCTCGGAAGTCCTGATAACTCTCTAGAATGGTAAGATTTAGCCCTCAAACCAGCGCTGACTTGTTTCGTCAAGTTAGAATTTTATTGCTTAGATTTCTATGCCAACTAAATTTGAATATTTAATGTAAACATTGCATAAAATACCTTACCGGGTCCGAAAAGTTATCGGGACTTTCGAAAAACGGGCCTCTGGATGTTTTCTGAAACTGTGCGGGTATCGATATATCGATATATTGATACTGAGGAAACACCTGCTTAAACGATTTCACTAAAGCAGGTTTCTCATATCTTTGCAAAAAAAGGTCAATAATACGATAGTGTTACATGAGTATTTAAATGTGTTGGTCTTGATAACCGTTCTTTTCTAGTTAAAATGTTATAGCAAATCGTCAAATGTCCAAAGACAGAATCTCTCTTTTGAAACATGCGTCTAGGAAGCGAGAAATTTGCATTGTTAATTTTGTTTTTAAAAAATCGTTCAATTGAATTAGAAGTTAACTTTGTTAATAATAAATACGTAAAAGCGCATGTGTTCGGGAATCAAATCTCTTGAATTTCCTTTGCTTTAGACTTTCCATTTTCAACTGAATCAAGCACCACTCCCAAGATAATTGAAAACACCTTCGGGGTCACAATGAAAGAAAAATTGGGACCATTTGAGGTCGAGATCATGGTATCATTTCGGAGTCGCAATCATTTCGGGGACCGTACAGATATCTGAAAGTCCACAATCAAAACTTTCCCTAGAGTCCCGGTCTCAAGTACTAACGAATATGTTTGATGTTGTTGTTTATTCACTGAGTGCATAAAATAGATTATGAGATAGACAAACGTCAACAAAATCAATTCAAATGGCGATAAAATCACTTGTCTTACCTGTTGGCGTATGTCGTTTTCTGCTCTGTTGTCCCCCTTTTGTCAATGAGATAAGCAAGGTGTATAAATTGCAGCAAAAATAGAATGTCAAATACTTCATTGGTTGTTTTTCGTGGTCAGACAGGGAAGTTTGGCAGTTAACTTCAAGTTTTTCACTCTTGTGAAACAAAAACTAAAAAGGCAGACCACCTGCTGGACACGCTGGCGTCACTTGATTCAGGCTACCGGTATTCGTTTGCCTTTATTCTTCCAGGTAAGTAAGGTAATTATTAACCTGGGTAGCTACAGTCTTTTCGATCGCTTCCGATGCAAATTTCAGGTTGGGAATAGGACGATAATTAGAATTTCTTCATGCTCTGGAGAATTCTTTTTCAATAAAAGCGTGCGGAGAACCATTTTCAAACCACTTGACATAACAGCACTTCGCAAGGAGAGATAATTACTAATCGGGTAGTATTCATCTCTGATGCCGCAGTGGCGAATCCAGACTTCATCGTATGGGACGGGAGGGGGATCGAAATAGGGGGAAGGGCGGGTATTGTGCACGCACTCGAAGCTAGGTGGGGATCAAGGTCACATGATTTCTTAGAGATGTTACCAATAAGTTTCATCAGTTGTTCTTCTGTAACTGTGATGAACTAAACTGGAAAGACTGTATTGCTTATTCCTTTTTATCGCATCAGAAGAAGCGTATTTAAATTTTGAGTGACTAGTGCAAGAGTAGAATCCACGGTCCTGTTAGGGTAAATTCCGACGAACGATCGACGTCGAAACAGCGACATCAAGGAAGTGAAAGGACGACCATCGAATTGCCAAACTTGGAGCGTCGGATTCGCGATCTAGCGAAATTGCAAAATGAAGAGGTTTAAAATTCAGATGATTTCGTTCGAGCATAGTTAATCGAGAGACTGGTTATGAAACCTTGCAGACTTCAATGGCGATAACAAAGAAGCTACAATTTATGTTGAACCGTACGTGACCGTGCACATCTTTTGTTTTTTGATCACACCCTATGACTGAATAACTTAATAGCACCACATGATTTCTATTGGTCAGTTGCTCGAACAAAAGATCAACATCTATTGTGTTGTGCACGGTCAAGACCGAAAAAGATAACAAAAAAATCGAACAAAGACAATTCTCAGGTTTGACAACCAGTCTCTCGATTAACTATGGTTCTAGGAACGAGAACGCTATCCTATTCTAGTGTTGGGTGTCCTGTGTAGTAGCCGGATTGAATTCAGCTGTTTTTCTGATTCGACGCCAACGGTCTCTGTCATACGGCAAGTGAAATACGTTTTGGTTGGCTGTAATTCTTTTATGCCTTTCCCACCAGGCTATTTCTTACGAGTATAATAGCGGAGCACTCGCCGGGCCCAAGGCCCGACTGCGCAGCCCCATACTCATAGAACTTATGCCCGTCATTTTTCATGGTCATGGCTAGCGCAATGTTTCGCGGGCGCGTGTGTGCCCGCCCGTGTTGGAACAACATCCGGGATCTTAGCAATTTTGAAAGCAAACCGAGGAGTACTGAAGCTTTGTTTTTCGCGCGGCCACATAGCCGTGAGCTCGGTAAACACTTTAGTTGGATTGTTGTGTTTAGTGGAGAATTAAAGTCGTTATTTCCCTGCAGTTTTTCGCGGTTTCCTACTCAAGACAGGGATACTAATTAAGGGATACTCAGAAGCCGCTTTAGTGGAAAAAGAAGAGCTTTCAAAGATAAAATCTTGCTTTGAGGAACTTCATATTATCAATACTGGAGCAATGCAATGCAATGTTTTTTATTACGGATTTCAGAACCGAAGAAGTTTTAACGAATTTCCAAGCAGTCCAGTTCTTTAAAGGTAAAATAAATCACATTTTCGATGATAATTTATGTTAATATCAATTTTTGATTGACTTTTCCATTGTGTTCTCTTAAGTTTTGGAGACATGTTTATGAAACGTGTTCAAATTAAGTCGTGTTGTTATCTTGAATTTCATCGAGGACAGCTCTGCCTTGATGCGCTATAAATGGAACGTGTTTTGCTTTTAAGCATTAAATTAATGGAGATTTGAATAAAATTTTTCGAAAGAAGATTGTATTGTCTGTTTTTATATCTTTGTTCATTCATTACATAGATTAAAAAAGCGATTTTATGTAAACAAAACAAGACTTAGATTTTCTGTCTTCACTCGCGTCGCCTTATGCAAATAAGCTTATGTTTGTGTACTTTTGCAATTTTGATTTCCAAATCAGTTTCTCGGGCAATTTTTGGCAAATAAAAACTGTATTTTATTCGGAAAGTAGTCGTACTAGTTATTCTAGACAGAAAAAAGTTGTTTTGTGAACTTTGGTACGGTCTAAATGTACTGTGCAGACGGTCGGGTAATACTGTTCTTGAGAATTGCTAAAATTGAAAATAGCCCGGTCGTTAATCTTAATTCTTGTGCTTCCAACCTTTCACCTTAGTTAAGTTTCACCTTAGTTAATTAAATATAAGCTTGTTCAAAGTGCGACGCTGTTAAGCTTGTCCTATCTTAAATTTATATATTATACATTTACAGACAAGTGCTGTGTTGACTGGGCTTGTTTACTGGGCAAAATATGTAAGTTTACTCACACACCACGATCTGGAGTAAAATGGCTGAGGGAAATCCCAAAGCCGCTTTTATTAAAATAACCAATTTGTAATTCATAAGAAATATCTTAAAATCTGTTAGAAATATTTTGGCCCAGTGAAGGTGAGGGCCACCAAAACGCGCAACGCGAGACGGCTTACAAACTACATTCACGCTAACAACATGGCCAGGATCAGGGGAGGAGGTGGGAGTTCAAATGCAATCGTACTACAGTGGAACCTCGATATAACGATATCCCCGGTATAACGATGAATATACCATTAGGCTTTTACACAAGTTGCTCGGCAACTTTTTGGCAACTTTTGGCCTTTCGAGCAACTTTTGAGCAACTTATGGTTTCGAGCATTTTTTCGGCAACTTATGGTCTTTCGTCGAAAGACCATAAGTCGCCGAGCAACTTGTGTAAAAGCCTATATACCATGTCCCGGCAAAAGTTACAGTAAAATGTATGGGACAGAACCCCGATATGACGATCTTCGATATAACGATATTCCCGATACAACGATGAGAATTTACCGCACCGAGCGTAAAATCTTTCCCGAGATAACGATATTACAGTATCAGGACACAGTTACAATTTAAGCAAAACAGTGATTGAACCTACGCCCCTGACTCCTGTGCAAGCTACTGAAGCTGTAAAGGCAATAAGAGATTTTATTATTACGTTGGACGATTCAGGCGAACGAGAGAGAGAATTCTCCTCCTCTCTTTCAGCAATGGAGAATGCGTTTTCAAGATTGCAAGTAAAACAAATGAGGCAAACCAAACTAGAAGAGTACTTTAACTAATGAACAAGTGTCTGTTAAAAAAGAAAAACAATGAACACGCGAAACTCGATAAGTAGAGACGATCTGCACAGTCGCAACTTCAAATGTTAAAGTTTAGTTTTGTTTCCCTTTGACGATTCACACCACAGACTGTTGTGTAACCTTGAAAACGTTTAATGCTTTGCAAATAGTTTAAGGACATTGCTGCATGTTTGAAACGTTAAATTTCTGAACCATTTGATACTCATCACAAGTTTAATTAAATAATATATAGTAAAAAAGTACATGTTAATTTTACCCCGATATAACGATACTTTCGGCTATTTTACGGCAATATCGTTATATCGGGAGTCTCGAAATAACGATACCTCGATATAACGATATAATTTCACTGCTACCTTGGCATATCGCTATATCGGGGTTCCAGTGTAAATGGATAAAAATTTCGAGAGAATGCTCAAAAACATGTGAGAGGTTACCATGCAAAAACCTAGAGGGGAACAACGGATTGACATCCCCTTCCTACCCCTCCGACGTGACATGAGTTACGTGACATTTATTCAACTATAATAAGCCCAGTGGGATGAAAACATACATTTTCTATTCGCAAGCAAATATTCCATTTCTGTTTCGGATCCAACAATCTTCCCCGTGACTTATGCCTGCATGTTTTCAGGTATTTAAATACAGACGGCTGCATCACGGTGTTCCTTTCTTTGCTTTATCTTATCATTGCTATTTACTAAAAAAATTGCCGTTTGTTTATGATTTTGTTCAGATTTGAGGATCGTGCAAGCTTATGTTTGAATCACATCATCTTTATTACATCTGTGCTGCTGTTTGTCAAATATTCAATGTTATTCGCTTATACATGTAGTTTATCCAGAAATATTTGCATGTATGTAAATACGAACCGGAATAAAAAAGTCACGACTATAAAAAAGTAACGCAGCTGTGAACTGTTTCTTCCGTATCACAACTGTAACACTAAAACAAAATGTTTGCGAGTTGATTGCACTCTCAAGTGACGGTAAACAAAAATATTTATCAGGGTGTAAATCGACATCTACATTGCTTCTTTCAATTCAGCTGTTCCAAACATGTCAAATGCACTGTTAATACCTGATTACTACTAGTCCGTAAAAGATGGTTTTCACTCATTTGACATTCAGTCCTGTGGGACTCAAATGACAAAAGCCATGGCGGCCATGTCGGTGCACATAACAAAAGAAGTTAATTTAAATTCTAGCTTTTGTAGGTGTGCACTAACATGGCCTCCGTGACGTAACATGAAAACCACCCATACAAACTACGTCGAGTAACTTTCTACATTCACCTTATCTCCGAATTAAAGGGACAATGTCACGAGGGCGCATGGTGGGAAAAGGCGGTGGAGGGAAAAGAACCAATTCGGGACGGAAGAGGAAGTTCGAGGATCAAGCAGAATATAAGATGGCGTGGTCTAGAAACCACAAACGAATATATTTGGAAAATCGGATATTTAGGTCGTGGCTTCAGGCTAAATTCGATGCCGGGTATCCCGGCGTAGTCAATCGATAAAAATCGATATCGGAAAATCAATCGATAAATCGATAGCTATCGATAAATTGATGTTAAACGATATCGATTTTATCGATCAATCGATAAAATTCGATACTCACACGCCGACGAAGTGTTAATTTTATCGATTGTATCGATTGTATCGATTTTATCGGATTCATCGATCGCTATAGAATCGATAAAAAATTATCCTGTTTCCGTTGAGGGAGCGTTTGATTGTGACTCTTCAAATGAAGATTTTAAAGGCGGCAATGAAAAAGAGAACTGTCTGTTCGTGAAAGGGCAAAGTGCGCATGGCTACCGATAACGTTTTTGCGACTCTGGAAAGCTTGGCTAAAGATGGAAGAATACCCTGTTGAAAATTATTTTATAACAGGCCAAACCTATGATGACATAATTTTGGCTGGGCACTGTATTATTATTTCAATGAAACTATTTGCTACACACTACCCAACATTACCTTACGAGCCCTGGATGTTCGGTTCTGATTCTTGCGAGGTTCTCTTCTCAAGTCTCAGGGGCTTTTGTCGAGGGAACCCTAACCTAACCTTGATGGACATGATGGACTTTGCCAGAAGGATCCAAAAACTCAAAGAACTTAATCAACGGCCTTTCTGTGAAACGGTTAACAACAAATGGCCTTCAGATATTGATCACGAACTAATTCTAGGATTACAGTATGCGGAGAAGGAAGCTATTAAGACTGCTGAACTGTTAGGCATGATTGAAAGTCTAGAAAAAGGACACGTGTTGACTAGGACATCAGATGGGGATATTGCGATGTTGAATCCTGATACAGATGTTTATCCTGTTAACTCGGTAGATACACCCGATGAAACAAACATCTTGGAAGTAGAAGATTTACTTAACATCGAAAACGACCTATTGCTTAACGCCATAGATGAAAATCAAAATGAGGTCAGTACAGCTTTGATTAATGTTGCAGTTTCGGCGAGACAAAATTCCGCTGCTGATAAAGTAGAAAACGTGAACGATGATGAGGACGACGACGATGAAGACTCGCCTTCAAATTGTTTTTTCTACAATTCAGCAAAGTGCCGTTACAGAGACAGTACGTTCAAGGCTCCCAAAAAAACAGAATGGCTTGGGTGTGAATTTCCTGGATGCAAAAAGTGGTTTCACCAAGTGTGTCTAGGACTCAAATTCACGACACAACAAGAAAAAGAGTCATATACCTATTATTGCAAGGACCATCCCACAGCATATTACTCCTCTGAAAACAAGGTGGTCACCAGTAAATGTGATAAAAATATGCTAGAGACTGATTCGCCAACCATTAGCAAAAGAGCCCGTGTCTTATCTGGTAACAACAACAGTGGACAAGACTTTAGGACAACTAACCCTAACTACATAGAGCACAATGGAACCTATTTCCATATTTCTGAGTTTTTGTCTATTATGCAAGGGAAAGTTTACATGCCATCCACTTCAAGAAATGCCCGGTGGATGGCGGTCTCTAAGGTTAATTATTATGACAACATTGATAAAATTGCAGCATCAACAAATCAGGAAAATATGCATTACAACGCATATGCCGCTTTCTGGATGGGCGATCAAGGTCTTGTCATAGGGAAGGTAGTTCGAATGCACTGCAGTCCTACTACCAAGAGTGCATACCCAATTCTGCAATGGAAGAAGGACGATCCAAAAAGTAATGTTGTAACATGCTGTGTTAACGTCGCCCCGATAGATGTTACATCAGACAGCTGGAGTTTACAACTCAAACACCGTTTCGTATTCTGTCCGATGAAAGCGCTGCTCGCTCAACTCCGCGTCATCGATCGCGAGCGGGGGCTAGAGGTCGATACAAATGATGTGGTAAAGATAACAAGCATGCTACCGCAACTTCGCGAGGCAGAAAAAAAAAGGAAGGAAGATGAGGTAAAAGAGAAGGAAGAAAGTGTGCGAAAAAGAAAAGAGGGACCTCCAGAGGAGATGAGCGTTGTCCTGTTAAAGGAAGTGTTGAAGGAAATGGGCATAAGTGTGAGGAATAGCTCGACAAAGTCTCAGCTTGTAGAAAAGGTTAAACAGGCACGCGCTGGCCAGCTAGAAGAAACGTCGTCTACAGGTACAACCCGAACTGCATCACACGGGGGCTTCAGTGACTTCAGTGACTACGACGACAAAAGATATGTACAGCCTTGCCTTTATTTGCTGTTCCATGACCCAACGGAAAAACGCCGTGTTTTGTTTATTATCTTGATGTGTATCATATACTCGCTTATTCAGATGTTTTCTGAGTTTTCAAATCATCAGTTACTTTCAATAATTTATCAGTTTTTCTTGTCACTTTACTTTTTATTTTACTTTGTTGCTGAGTTCATCATTCACATTGTTTTACTGATTTATAAAGCAATTCTAAGTCTGTTAATTGATATGATTTTTGCAGCTGCAAGAGTTTCGCTTGTGGAAACTGTACGGAACATTGAAACTTAGTTGCTTCAAGTATTTGAAAGTCGGTGAAGCTAAATGTTACAGTTTTGTTAATGTTCAAGTTAATTTACATGTAAAAACACATGTATGGAATGTCAATAAATGTTGTTATCGTTGGTTTTTAGTGCCTATCACAAGCTATATTGCTTTTTATTTAACGTTAAGATCACGAGCCCGAGGGCGTGTAGATCATTTGTTCATATCTTTCAGCAAAAAATGGCTGGGTAAAAAAGGTCAAAAGAGCATGAGCGTGCGATTGTGTTACATCAGCAAATAAAAGAAAAACAGTGGAATAATCAACCAGGGATCTAAAGCGGATTTCATATACAATACACGCTTGGTATTACTAAAAAGTTTGTGGAAAAGATGCAACAATTTTTATCGATTACGAACAGGGAAGTTGTTATAAGTGTTTCAGCGAGCTCTTTAATATCTTTTGGTGTTTCCGCTTCGTAAAAGGGCACGTTAATTCAGTTTCGATAAAATTCGATATAATCGATAAAATCAATAGCCCTAATTGGAAAATCGATAATTATCGAATACTCACAACGAAATCCTTTATCGATTTTTATCGAATTTCGAAAAAATTAATCGATTTTTATCGATTGTTATCGAATGCTATCGATTATCGATATTATCGATTGACTACGCCGGGCGGGTATGAAGCTTCCAGTGACAGCGACGTTGTCGTTGGAATATCGTCGAAGGTATGCTATGTTTTTATGACTTTGGCTTCAGTTTTTGCCCTCCTCAGGACGAGTGGCTCCTTGACGGAACCAAAAAAATGAAAAATGAAAGGAAGTAAAGGAAAGAAAAATGATGAGCCTACGACACGAGGTATTCCCAGGCGGTCACCCATCCAAGTACTAACCTCTCCCGACAGGGCTTAACTTCGGTGATCGGACGAGAACCGGCGCATGTCAAGCGTACTTTTTTATGACAATGTTTGTATAAGTTTTAACTTATTTAGTTCGTAATTATTTAATGTTATTTTTATTCTTGCAAAGATAGTAACAACTTTAATTTCTTGTACTTTTATGCATAGTATTACACTTTTAAACTATTTTGTATTTAAATATTAAGTTAACATATACAGTTCATCACTTTTTCATTTTTTTATATGTTTGGATAATTTATCTCATTTATAAACTCGAGTTCACGGGGATTCCGTAGACAGCAATTGCTTTAACTGAAGGGATCACCCTGGTTTGATTAAAGTCTTTATCTGCTTGTCCTTTTCATGTGAAACAACGGTGTTATTCTTTTCTACATGAATTTCTCTTCTTCGTAGTGTGCATAACATGTCTGCATGAACGAATGCGTTGTTTTATGCATTAAGTCTCGCATTAAGTTAAGCATTTTACGTTTTAAGTCCAGGTTTAAACATTTTCTAACAAAAAGAGAAATTCATTTTAATGTTACGTGACCATCTACTTCATCGTCTATTTGTTCGTTCAAGTTTCGCTTGCAACAGTGCAAGGGACAAGTGGGTTGGCACTCCAATGATTCCGTACAGCTGCTTGGGCAAGCTACAAAAACAGATAATGCAAGGTTATCATTCAAAATTCTAAAACAATCTTTCATCATCGCTATATTTTAATTGGTATCAAAATGTGTAAAAGAACGAGTTCTGGAAGTTTATCTCGAGTTTGTAACCAAATATAGTATGAACCGGTAATTAGCAAGAATTTACAACGGTGATAAAGAACAAACATATTCTATGTTATTACTTAGTCAGTCATAGTTGCTATTTAAGTTTTGTTGTCAACTTGACTTGTGTTGCTTCAATGTGTGCATTCGGTTATTAATTTATGTGAACATGCATGTAAGTGGTGGCACGGTGGTGTAGTGGCTAGCGCATCGGACTTTTCAACCTGAAAGTCGGTGGTTCGAAGCCTGGTTTCCTTAGACAAGAAACTTTACTTCACACTGTCTCTCTCCACCCAGGTGTATAATTGGGTACCGGCGACAAAATGCTGGTAATAAATTCTTAATTTTTTTTTCAGCGTTTTCAAAGAGGTTGTTCATAGCGTTTCCCTCTTCTTGTGCTTGGAATCACGGCGTTGCTGTAAAAGACGTATCGAACAACGGAGAAATGAAATGGCAGAAATGGGGACACCAAGGAAAATATCTGGTCGAACGGAAACGATTTTAACATTCCTTTAGTCATTTCTTGTCAATAAACTGGGTAAACATTTAATTTTACCTCTGTGCAATGCCGAGAAAGCACACAGATTAATATTGTATTCATTTCGTGACAGAAACTCAGATTTTTTCCTTGTCCGACGCTCGTGGCAACATCAACATAACATCTTTCTCATTTCATTTGATGAACTTAAAATTTACCATATTTCATTATTCATGACTAGACATGACGTTTTCGACATTGCCGATCCTAGCAGTACGCAGGACGCGTATCATGTATAAATCTAATAAATGGCCTAGCTTACCAGTAGTCTCTCGTAGCTCAGTTGTTAGAGTATTCGACAGGTGTACGGCAGTTCATGGGTCCCATTCCTGTCGGGGAATTTTTCTTTATCGCCACTCGTGATACGATGAACATTAAATCTTTATTTTAAAACCGAGTTTAAAATTTATGATCTTTTTTTTTATTTACGAAGAACATGTTCTGTTCCTACGAGACATTAAGATTTATATAATTATTATTCCTGATATATACCATTGTATATCATAAGTACAATTTATAGCGGAGCACTTGCCAGGCCGAAGGCCTGGCTGCGCAGCTCCATACTCATAGAACCTGTGCCGTGATTTTTCATGGTCATGGCTAGCGGAATGTTTCGCGGGCGCGTGTGTGCCCGCCCGTGTTGGAACAACATCCGGGATCTTAGCAATTTTGTTTTTCGCGCGGCCACACAGCCGTGAGCTCGGTAAACACTTTAGTTGTTTTGTTGTGTCTAGCGGAGAATTAAACTCGTTATTTTCCTGCATTTTTTCGCGGTTTGCTACTCAAGACAGGGATACTAATTAAGGTATACTCAGAAGCCGCTTTAGTGGAAAAAGACGAGCTTTCAGGGATAAAATCTTGCTTCGAGGAACTTCATGTATTACGTTTTTATCAATGCAGGAGATGTTTGTTTTCTACGGATTTCAGAACCAGAAGCGGAGATTACAGATTACAGATTACAGTTTTCGATGAGAATTTATGTTGATATCAATCTGTGAGTGACTTTTTATTAGTGTTATTGTTAGTTTTGGAGAATTGATTTTAAAACGTGCCTAAATTTAGTTGTATCGATCTCTTGAATTTCATCGAAGAAAGCTTGAACTCGATGAGCTATAATTAAATGGTACGCGTTTTGCTTTTAAACGTAAACTAATGGAGATTTGAATAAATTTTTCCGAAAGAAGATTGTGTTGTCCATTTTTATGTGTTTGTTCATTCATTAGATAGATTGAAAAGCGATTTTATGTAAACAAAACAAGACTTTGATTTTATAGTACAGTTCTATCTTCACTCGCATCGCCTTATGCAAATATGTTTGTGTATTTTTGCAATTTTGATTTTCAAATCAGTTTCTCGGGCAATTTTTGACAAACATAAACTGTATTTTATTCGGAAACTAGTGATACTATTTATTCTAGACAGAGAAAAGTTGTTTTTGTGAACTTTTGTACTGTGTAGTACTGTACTGTACTGTACTGTACTGTGCAGACAGTCGCGTAATACTGTTTTTGAGAATTGCTGAAATTGAAAATAGCCCGTTCGTCAATCTTAATTCTTGTGCTTCCAACCTTTCACCTTAGTTAAGTTTCACCTTAGTTAAGCTTGTTCAAAGTGCGACGCTGTTAGGCTTGGGCTATGTATATATATTAAGAAAATACAATTACCTTGTACGGGAACGGACACCTTCGATTTATAGTAGTGGTAACGATAGCGAAGAGGACCATTTTTTGTAAAGATAGAGGATCATAAAGTTATATTCGTTATTAGCCATTTAATATTTAATACCCTGCGAGCAGAGCCCAACCTGGAACCCATCTGAAACATCGAAGGGGTCACTGCAAGCATGTAACCAAGTGAATTAATAAAACGATACAGAACAACAAAATATTACACACTTGTTTAGACATTCATTTTATCAATGTTTTTGCTCACCACTTTTCGAGGACGGTGGTGGAGGTGGCTGAGCAGCGGGCAGAGCATGGGGTTGAAAAGCTGGATATGCTGCGGTGGGGGAGGATAGAGCAGAAGGTGATGGTGCTGGCGGTGCTGCCGGAGCGGGCGGTGCTGCCGGAGCGGGTAGTGCGAATTGTTGAGGAAACGAGGAGTGTAGGCCAGGAAGAATCGGAGCACTGGTGACTGGCAGGACCTGAGATGCATTTGGTGGAGTGAGACCTGTGGAGTAAGATAAAAAATCTAAACTGATAAAGCTAAAGCTGGCAAACTCGTGTTGAAAAACTATAACACCAAACATTTCCACACAATGTAACATCTTTCACAGGATCCTCCTTTCTTGAGAGAGGAAAATAGAATACCCTGGAAAAGGAAACTCCATAAACAGAAGTTGAAGCAAATGTTCACAAGTCAAATACGAATTCCCTAACTTAAAAAAGTTGGCGAGAATAGAAACAAGTTTTGTTTGTCGCCAACAGTTTGCCAGCAGTTTATGTGACTTTCACACACACCAACTTGTGTTTGCAAACACGAGTTTGCTAAGTTTAGTTTGTCGTGTGAATGCGCCTTAACCCTATTCGGCCTGCCCATGACTTCCTTAATGTGTATTCAAACGCCATCAAACTTTGTGACTTTTCCTAAAATTTATCTGGCAACAATTTGATATGACATTTTTTATCACGTGACTTGATGTTTCCATGGCAACAAGATTTTGACAGCCATGTATGTTTATTGGTATAACTTTTGTATTTTTAAGCCATTTAACGTTTATTTATTGGTTTTCATTAATTTTGGCTGAATTTGGACGGTTTTTAAGAGGTTTTAAAAAATTTAGAAATCCAAGATGGCGGCCGCATAACAAACTACCTAATAACTACGTCATATGACGTCATCTTTCCATTGTGCTGTCCGCAAAGGAGACAGCTTTGGACGTACTATGTACCCTCTAGGTTTCATTGTCATAGCCTTAATGTGTGCCCCCCCCCCCCCCCCCCCCCGCCCCCGCCCCAGGCTCAGAAACTCAAAAAGCCCAGGCTGAATAGGGTTAAAACCCTTTTTTCATACAATTTGGCTTATGGACGTTAGACTGGAAGCTATACATTCAACAAAAACATTAATTGTCGCATCCAAAAACTCGGCAAAACTACAAACCACCGGCTTTGGAATACCCCTTTCCCCATTTAACTGGAGTGATTGTTTGCCATAAAGATCTACCATCTTTATTTATCACCACACGTGCACATGACGCTTTCCACATTGCTGTAATCCTGTCATATATGTCATATATAAACCTAGCTCGAGGCCTTGTTTGCCACTAGCCTTTCCTAACTCGGAGCACGGAGATCACGGGTCCATTCCTGTCGGGTCTCAGATTTTTTCTTTCTTTCACACTCATGACATGATGAACATTATATCTTTCTCAAGAGCTTTTGCTTTTTTGTTCGGTAGATAAAAATAAATGCATTTTTAAATTCTTCAGAGCAAACAAACATACCGGTTAAAAGCGTTTTAACTTTAAGACACATAACCTGGTGCGGCTGTAACTGACACATCCATAAAATCAGCACAGTTAGAAACTACTGCCTTTGAAATACTTGGTTCTCCATCTAAAAGGAGTATTTGTTTTCCCTTCGGGTCTTCCGCATAGAATGACACATAACTATGCAGCTCCGGTCTGTCTATCAGGAGTTTCAGCTTAAAGCCATTTCCAGTGACAAGATATCCCTCGTATTTAAGAGAAGAGTAAAGTTCAAATGGAAAGCTAAAGTCGTTGACGAAGTTCAACGCGACGCACTTCTCTGCAAGAATAAAGAGGCGAAATAATCATAATTGCAAGCTTTCTTTGGATATTAGCAATCATTTTAGTCCCATCCGGTCATGATGAATCTCCCACCTGTTTAGTATACATACATACATACATACATACATACATACACACATACATACACACATACACGCATGCACGGATACACACATATTTAAAGAATCTTTTATTCAATATTTTTCCTATGTGGTGGCAATTGGCGACATAATTAACAAATAGGTTCCATTTGGCCATGTGTCTGTTCAGTTATAGATCACAGATGACGTCAAAATGTTTTATAAGAGCAAAATTACGAATTTGCCTAGTAGCGCTCGACTGTTCGAAGATTTATTCCAGTTTAGGTATTTTTCAAATCGTCAAGAACACTTTTCGTCTTGGTTTCTTCTTTTTCTTGCTCGCAAACAGCTCCTGCTAAGTGAACATTTTTTAAGGATTTCACTTGCTCAATCCAGAATAATCTCGCAAACATTTTCAAAACTGTACGCCATGTTGGACAAAACAAAGCAAACAATTTTTCTATTACGTCAGCCGTGCGTCTGTACTCTGATAAATCATAGGCAACGACCAATCACAGAGCGCGTAGTATTCAGTTCATTGTACAACACCATTTTGTTAATTCGACGGGACAGTGTCCTTATAAAAGACCAATTGGTTTGTCTTTAGTCATCTTAATGTCCAGATTTCCCGAGAGAATATACCAACTGTTTTGATTATCACAAACGAGGCATATGAATGAGACATATGTAAACTGCGGATAGAGAATGTATTGTTACGATTTTCAACTTAAGTAATTGCAAAGAAGCGTTCAATATCTTTTTTAGGCTTTTTTTGCGATTGCTCAAATTGCAAACACAACTGCCAGGATAGTTTTTTTTTTTAGATGATTTGATTGCGATAATATAGTAAGTTACTGACTTTAGTGACTTACGTCTACCTGAGGTAGAAACACTTGAAATCTCAGGTTGTGAAAACGTTGTAACAGCTGAGGTGTCCGTACTTGAGGGTCCCTCTTGAGTTCCGACCATTGTTCCTGTCGGGCAGTCTGGCATACAAGCTGGCAGAACAACCTCTGGCTGTGGTGTATGTGGAACCAAATGAGGAGGGTGTGGAAGATGTTGCCCAGTAATTTCTGGAGTTTCTATTGGCGCAGCAACATTTTTGCAGCTTTTAAACTTGTTCTCGCTTGCCAGAATTGGTCGAACTACAAAGCTACAGCGTCGAAGAACGTCTGGTTCACCATTGTAAAAGTCGAGAAATAGTGCCCAGGCGTCGTGAACTTTAATGGCCGTTTTCGTTACCTCTTCTTCGCAAATATACCAGTCGTGATGATGCATTGCGTTAAAAAAAAGATTTCGAGTATATTTCATAACGTTGTAAACATTGAATGAAGCTTCCTTATCTGAAAATGTAAAGTTTAAACTTCAGTCAGGGCAAAAACATAGGTGAAAGCTCATATTAGGCAATTTTTACTAGCCTATAACTTACTTTTTGCAAGTGTGGTGATTATGCAATAAAAATAATAAGTAAATAAATAAATAAATAATTTATTCACTTAATATAGCGCCCTTTAACATTAAAATGATCAAAAGCGCTTTACACAAGTTTTATACTAATAACAATTTAATCATGATTAATACTAATTTGATACTAAAAATGCACAATTGACCACCCCCAAAAAATTACTCATTGTAGGCTAAATTAAAAATAATAATAATAATAATAATAATAATAATATTAATAAAAGTAATAATAATATTAATAATAAGGATTTTATTTCTTTCCTTTTTCATTTTTGTAACAAGTTAAACAGTAGATTTTCCGTCTGAGGTTGGTAACGGATCGCCACCCAACCACAGCTTATATATATCTGGGCATCCAGACGTTTACACTGCTATAATAATAATAATAACTGCCTAATAACTGCCTACGAATAAGTCTGCCCATGTACACAGTGGTGCAAAGTTGTTTTTCTACGAATAATTGTTATGCTCCCTTCCCTTAGAATGAAAAAAAAACTCGGTGATCGAATGATAAAGCAATATTGAACTCGGCTATCACAATATTTTGCTCAACCTCGTACAATAATTTATAATTAAAAACTAATCATAGTAATTACAATATGAAATACCTTTATTAAAGATATATAATATATAAATGAATGCAACAAGACACCAGGAACACACAACCAATATAAAGCTTTAATCACATGTTTCCGAAACTGAGCAGCCAGAGTTAAGTCACGAGTGGCTTGCTTTAAGCTTCAGGTGCTAAACGGACAATTCCACATACACATTGATGGCACCTCTATAAAAAAAGCTTCTTTAACCCTTTGACTCATATGCGCGCTTTTAGGCGCTGTTTAGGATCATACATATTGTATCATTTGCAACGTCATCAGTTTTAATCGTCCGAAGATATTTTTGACAATTATCGGATAGAGTAGGAGGAAGTCTTGCTAAACATACTCAAATAAGACCGATTGGATGAATTGAACCGGAGTTTTACGCAAAAAAAAAGAAACTCGGAATTTTATGTGGCAAAATCAAAGGAAAATGTTCCCTTCCCACCGACGGGTACTTGATGATAAAAAATTCCACATTCCGCGACGTTTAGGTGAAAATTTTACAATGCCAAGGAAGACTATTTAAAGGCAAACAAAACTGACAAAAAGGACACTAAAAGAACGGGATTGAGAATAATAAAGAAAAAGTCAAGACAAGTCCTGTTTTTCTCGTTCAAAACCTATGCCGAACTCAAATTCTCAAATTCTTCTACAAATGGCAGAAGGGTTTAGCTTCCGGGCTGCAAACGATCTTTTTTGACTATTCGGCCTCAATCTGGCTAGATGATGGCCATAATGGCCTCTTCAAGTCTACAAGCAAATGGATCTTTAGAAGGGAGGGGGCATATAACCGGAATCTTACTGTATGCATCCTGACGGTGGAATATTTTGCAAGAGAATCGGACTCTCTCGGCAGGCTAGTAAGTTATATGATCTATCTTATGTATCCAATGACAAGCTGGCGCACTGTTCACTATACTCTTTTGAGCGTTTACTATATAAAATGTACTGCGACATAAAAAAAGATACCAAACTCAGAAAATTGAAATGTGACCTTGTAATAAAAACAGTAAAAAAATCTGGACCTTACCAAAAAGGTCCGTTCCGTCATGTTTTTGAAGAAAGAAGTGATAGTTCTTCTGTCTCACGAAAAAACCAGGCAGACATACAGATTCAAAGGAAACACTGTCTCGTGATGTGCTGGTTTCTGTGAACAATGCAGGAATTCGAGTAATAAACACGTGACACCATTTGTCCAGAACCAATCGACCATTCTTCGATTTCCAGCAATCGTTTTTTGAGACATCTTCCTGAGCGTATGGTAAATTCCAGGAATGAAAGGTGTACATTCCATTTGCTACAACTAAAAACATAGTGAATGAAAATAATAAATGAACGAACGGATGGATGGATGGATGGATGGATAGAATAGAATAGAATAGGGTGGGTGGAGGGATGGATGGATGGATGGATGGAGGGAGGGATGGATGGACAAAAAGTGAAATGTTGCCTGTACAAAAATAGTACACTTTTGTTACGTGCAGTTATAAGATGATTTGGAACTTAAATTAATTGTAACAGAGCAGAACTGTCCGTTTTCTTTTCTTTCTTTTCTTGACCTTCCAGGCTAATTCATTCACTGATATGCTGAAAAAATGAGCCAAGACAACAAGTGGCTGTGCTATAGTAGTTGACTGTGTTTATAAGAATCACTGTCATTAAGGTGGCTTACTTTTCGATGCTACTCCCCCTTTCAAGGTTAGTTTCCTGGCCATGACCTGCGAATCCTCTCCCGGTTTTGGAATATAGGTCAGTCGTTGCTGTGCATAGCCGCCGCCACCAGCGACAGCATTCCCACCTCCCACGCCTGCACTTGCACTTGCACTTTCAGCGCCTGAAGTAACCTGAGAGCTTCCTGTAACTCCTGCTTCTCCTCCGGCAATGCTGTAACCAGCAGTGCTTGCACCCCCTATTACTGCTCCCCCTGAGGCATCACTTCCTGTCCCAGTAACAACAGCAACACCTTCACCAGCAGTGCTACCTCCCCCAACAAAACCTGCACCCGCAGTGCTACCTGCTCCGACTCCCACGACATTACCTGTACCTACACCTGCGCCTCCGCCTGCGCCTCCTGCAGCTCTGCCAGCGCCAGCAGTTCCAAATACCCCAGCTGACCCGGCAATTCCAGAAGTCCCTGCAGCCCCCGCGGACCCGCCGCCTGCCGCCCCTGCAGCCCCCTTTGGTCCTGCAACTCCACTTGCTCCCTCCATTCCAGGACCAGTTACTGAGACCACACTTCCATTTATAACACTGATCTTAAATTTATGTAAGTCATCACCATGAAGACCGTTCAATGCATCTTCCAACGTTTTTACTATCGATTTTACTGCTGCCTTCTCTCCTGCACTAGCTCCTGCCGATGCTCCAGCCTCCATTCCTGCTAGAGCACCAGCCTTGGCTCCTGCCTTTGCGCCACTTTTCATGGCCCATCTTGCACCAAATGATGAACCAGCTTTTGCCCCTGCTTCGGCCGCTATTTTAAGCAAAGCGGCTATATACGTGAAATTTTTCTCTACAAATGCAAATAGAACCCGATATTACAAAACCGAAAACATACTGTACAAAATATTTTTAAACCTATTCTAAAACATTCTTGCAGCTATATATCGATTATTTGATAACTTACCGACCCTGAAATGGACACAGAATACTGAAATGATCCCCAAATTTATCCCGAAATGATCCCCAATGAATTGTTGGAATC
Organism: Cladopsammia gracilis; assembly: GCA_022457155.1. Classification (NCBI taxonomy): domain Eukaryota; kingdom Metazoa; phylum Cnidaria; class Anthozoa; order Scleractinia; family Dendrophylliidae; genus Cladopsammia; species Cladopsammia gracilis. Next base: position 729,732 of record JAJGOT010000028.1, on the reverse strand, counting down.
ACGTTTTAAACAGAGGGTGGGGGCATTTAACAACTTCCATGAAAATAACTTAAATTATTTGTCGGAGGCTTTTCTGTGCTCTCCTGTCTACAGTCACCCACATCGACCTTCAATCTAACTAGCTCCTTGAATGAAAGCGCGCTGAAAGGAAAAACTCTCCAAGGATACATTTTAATGCTCTGGCCCCAGTTGTTCAAAAGGTGGAAAGCGCTGTACACCGGATAAAGTAGATAAGGGTTGGTAAAAACAATTGTCTTTCCACTGGATAGTGATTTATCCGGTGGATAGCGCTATCCACCTTTTAAACAACAAAGACCTGGTGTACAACAACTGTTCCCTTGGAAGGCAGAAGTTTTCAGGTTGCCGTTCATTTTATATGGCAACCAGGCTTTGACAAGTAACACGAAAACTTGACCATTGTAGGGAGGTACCCATTGTGCGGAGGTGATACCACAGTAGCCAGCAAAATTCGAGAAAAATCAGTTTGCACACTTTAAAAACGTACCATTTGGTAATGGCATTTTTGTCCACAAGAACATAGCGGGTATTACTGTGTAATTTGTCCCGTCAGGTGTTTGCAAGCCAACCTCCAGGTGATCATTTTGATGATCGTCTTTCATTATAGTTTCCATGTAATAATACTTTCCCTTCTCCAGAAAAATCGGGAGAGATCGTTGGTTTATATACCTGTGCAGGGAGAGAAAAAGAAATGTAACTAAACACTACGTCAAAAACTAAGTCGCAAGCGGTTCACGCGGCCAGTGCTGTTTTTGTAATATGAAAAAAAAAACATTACTAGGAGCATTCTTACCAACCCTCGAATCTTGTTCATTTTAGGGCAACCACTGAAGACGCGGGAGACGCGCGTGGGGGATAGACGCGGAACGAGAGAAGCGCGACTGACCATCACTCCTCGCGCTCCTCTCGTTAAATGAGAGATGACTGGGGGCGAGTCAGGGGAAACCCCTAGCATTTCGTTAGGTTTCCATAACGGTTAGTTATTGGTAAGAAAACAAAAGTATGACAGAAATCATTGATCTCCCGGTTTTTTTTTTTTTCAAAAGGGTGAATAATTAATTTCTCATATCAATCAAACTTGATCCAAGAAAGATGTACCAAATATACACACGAAGTCTGAACTTTTCTAGATGGGAAGCATCCCCGGAGGAAGGGTGTGGCTGCCAGCGCTTGAGAAACTACTCTATTTTAGAGCAAACGTTTCACGTCATATCTATGAATGATCTAAAAAACTAAAATATGTACCACTTTCCAGGCCAAAATGAAAAACCCTTATTCAGTCCAGTAAGTGAAACATAAGCTATCGGCAGAACCAGAATTTGGCGTAATAACCACCTTGATGAGAAAGCACCAATTAATCATTCCAAAATTTGTGATGAGATTGCAAAAATTTGCTTTTGGACACCTGAGAGTGGGAAACAAAGAAAGAGACGGTGCCGCACCAGATGGAAAATTTAATAACATTTCCTTCCGTTCGGAAGCAAGATTTTCATCCGCAGATAAAAACACAAACATTTGCGTCCAAACAATGTGTCCCCAACAAAGTTTCCTAGTTTAGTGCTCTTAATCATGGAAATATCGTCTAAAATATAAAGGTTTAATCATACATTTTCCTACCTATCAAACTCAAAAGGTTCAGTCGGAAAACCTCCGTCTATGGAACTAATCTGCGTCTTCGAAGCAGGGTTTTCGTCGGTGCTAATAAAAAGTTGGCTGCCGGCTTTTGATGCTGTAAAGATATTTAAATGCTCATGTTGTCATCAAATGTATTGCTTTCATATGCTAGCACTTTCATGTAATGTTAGTTACGATTATACGAGCTATATTTCAGTTATTGTATGATGTGAACATACCCTACAATATGTGTATCAATGATAGTTATTAATAAATGCTGCTGTTATTAACCACAAACAAAAAACACCATGCATTGGGTACGCAGTGCTTTTGTACGCAAAGAGCCCTGGTACAGGCTGTGGACACAACGGATATGAGTATTTTCCCGAGCGTGAGTTACTCGGGTTTAAACCCAGCTTTTTACAAATTTGTTTAAGCTCCCCAAATAACGTCTGTTATGCAGGCTATCATTGCAGTCGAAACGCCGCGATCAACACATAAAAGAGACTCCGTCGTGAGACAAACGAACAAACGTTCACCTATCTTACACACCACGATGAACAACAAGCACATTTTTAATAACAAATTTGTTTTTAAAAATACTATTTGCAAGGCTAAAATGGAGTTAATTATAAAATCATCTTCAGGGTAAAAGACCGTCCGCTAGATGATTCACAATTTATATGTTTTAAGTTAATACCGATGGGAACAGTCTCCCTACATAAGAATGAACTTGTTTGTTCAAACTGGGCACCATTGTTGGATCATTTAGGCCTTCAATTGCGAGTGGGTAAAGATTGGGCTGTACAAAGGATTCGCCAACTAAAAGATTGGGACGGATTCTCACGTAGGTACGGGCAGGTTCAGAGTCATTACAAGGTTTTGAATGTTCGGCAATTCGCACCTCCACCGTTCCTCACGGTCTCGCCGATGTAATGATCACCGCAAGAACAGTCCCCTTTATAGGCAACATGCGATTTGTGAATGTTTTTGTCTTTAAGTTTGAAAAGACTTTTAATTTGCCAAAGGACGATGGAATTGTATTGGAAACGTGTGAAATTGTGCCACCAAGAGATAAAAGTTTTGCTAATTCTTAAATTTCTGTTGGAGTAAGGGAGCTTCATAAAAATCTTCTAATGCTCTTCAAAAAGGAAACGCGGAATTAATTTGTCATCTTCGGGTGAATCTTTCAGGAAACTGTCCACTGTGTGAGAAATAAAACGTTTGGTGAATCCTTTGTACAGCCCAATCTTTTCAAAAGCTCAGAATTATTGAAGGCCTAATGATCCAACAAAGGAGCCCCAGTTTGAACAAACAAGTTCATTCTTATGTAGGAAGACTGTTCCCATCGGAAATCACTTAAAACATTTAAACTAGTGTATCTGGCGGATGGTGAAGATGACTTAATTAGTCGGCTTTTTCCTTTGACTTTTTTTAGTCTTGTAAATAGTATTTTTTAAAAAAAATCTTAAAGCGAATATTATGGACAAATTTGTTTTCGATTGTTTGTTAACTTTATTTATTTATTCCTTGTGAGGCTCTTGACCTGAAAAATTCGGTCCTGAACTATGTGACGTTTCCTTTTTTCCCACATTAAGTTTACGAGTGAGTTTGGGGAATACCTAGCAAATAAGAACAACACAAAAACACAAAATGAAAACAGAATCACAAATGAAAGGAAACATAAACACAAAATTAGAAAACAAAGACACAAAATCCACAACAGAAACACAAAACTTAAACAGAATCACAAAACGGAAACACGAAACCCGAAAACAAAAACATAATATTTGAAAACAGCAACACAAAACCAACAACAGAAACACAGAACTTAAACAAAACCACAAAATACAAAATGGAAACATAAAACCCGAAAACAGCGCAGAAACACCAAATTAGAAAACGGAAACACAAAACCTACAACAGAAACACAAAACTTAAACAAAATCACACAATACAAAACAGAAACACAAAACCCGAAAACAGCGCAGAAACAAAAAATTAGAAAACAGAAACACAAAACTTAAACAGAATCACAACAAAACGGAAACATAAAACCCAAAAACAGCAAAGAAACAAAAAATTAGGAAACAGAAACACAAAAAACCACAACGGAAACACAAAACTTAAACGTTAACAGAAAAACGGAAACACAACCCGCAAACAGAAACATAATATTTGAGGAGATAAAATAATTATGTGACGGATAATATGACAAATCCGAATCACAGCCTCCATTTGGCTTCAAAATATGTATCCTTGGGGTACTTAAGCCTGGTTTCCATCGGCTACGATCACTGTGTTCACTGGAAAAAAGGTTCAGCGATCGAAGCGATCAAATGGAAACCACTCTCCAGCGATCGAAGCGATCGTAGCGATTAATATGAACCACTCTTCGGTGATCGTAGCAATCGTAGCGATCATTTGAAAACCATTCTCTCCGACGATCGCAGCGATCGGTAGCGATCATATGGAAACCGTGTAGGCTTTACCTGTTCTTCAAAGCTCATCTGTCAGTGAGTTTTTATGTTCGCTTCATGAAACAGATAACAGTTTCCAAGGAAAAATATCCATTCGCCAAATGGAGACTACTGGTTGACAGATAAAGAAAAAATTGCTTACAAAGCAAAAAATAGTAGTTCCCTGTCTGAAAAGGTTTAAAATAAGTCCTCATGCGAGCACCAAAGAAGTCTGCCCAGTTCTGAGGTTGCTGGAAAGTGGGAACACACATTGCTAAGGTCGGCAGGTTTGGAAAGCGAGCGTCGGACAGCAGGAATTTGACGCGTTTGTAATCTATTCTGTCCCATCTCTCCAAATAAACGCCGTTGGTCACTGAAACATAATTCAAAATATTCTGAAATATAAATTAGTAAATCAGTCAAAATTATCGTTAACGAACTATTATTAAGCTAACCAACCCAAAAAGAGATTGTTAAACATGTAAAATTTGAGATTCATTTGAATTCATCGCAGTTACAAATGTCCGATGGTCCGAATCTATTCTGATTTCTTTCACAATCCAAGCATTTCATGGTCAATCCCGGTGAGATTTCCATATGTTTATTTCAAAAATTATCTCTAATCCAGCTAAAATAACTTCATTTGCACAATAATGGTTCTACAAAGCAAATTATCGCATTTCGGATTTCACCCAACCATCCCCCCCCCCCCCCCCCAAAAAAAAAACAGTTTAAGATAAAACAAAACTCAAAATGGCCAAGCAATCTAGCAATCTTAGAAAATTTTACATCTACCTTACTTACTTCCACATGGTGGATCCCTACTGCCAAAATTTCTTTTTCGCCTAATCAGCTCATGTTTACCTTCTAGAACTTGAAGAAAAAATAAATAAAATTAATAACACCATTAAGGGTCCACTATTTTCCCTTTAATAGAAACTGTACTGGTATATTTACAAGAAAAAGCCCGGCACCTCTCTCGAATAAGCGACGCAGTCGAACAAGCGCCGCACCCTTCAACAACAACGCGATGCTTTTCCGAAGCACTTTAAGTGCAAGAGAGTCGCTTATTCAAGGGGGTGTGCTGTAAAAGAACGAAAAGGTATTTTAAGCCAAAATATGACCTGCTTGTTGACGTTCGTTCTGAGATCCACCGCGGTCAAACGTTCAAGGTGTTTTTCGTTTTATTTAGTGGGATTTTATTTCTACATTAAATGAAAATATGGGCAAGGATGTATAAAAAAAATTAGTTGACGTTACTATCTTTTCATTTTTTTAAAAATGATGAGCTTTTCCCAATGAAAACTGACCAAAACTCTCTGCGCCTGATCAAAATTATGTTGGCCAATGGCGCCGACAATTCTGCAGTTCACAGTTGTTAAACGCTTAGAACTTTTTTGATAAACTTTCAACGAAACGTTTCGTAAATTGACAGTGTATTGGCAATATATTAAACTTTAAACAGTGAAAATGACAACCTTAACTTTTAGGTACTTTGCTTAACTTTTGTAAATTTCTCTCGTTTGACCGCGGTTAAGTTCTGAGATGGCTTTGACGTTAAAATAAGCCAAGTGATAATAAATAAACTACTTACCTGATGAATTTCCTCTTGTTTTGTTTTGGTTGACATCTTTTGAAAATATCCCCATCAACAACAAAACGTAAATATTGCAGTAAACAGCAGCTTTTAAACACTTCATCGCCAAGTGAGAAATTGCTTGGCAATAACTTGAAAATAACTGAGGAAATTAAACAAAGCGATTTACGATGTCTCATGATCACTCACATTGACATAACAAGAAAGCCACCTGCAACGACGACAAACAGAAAGGTTTTCTTAATGGGTCACGTAGCGCCGAAACTTTGCCGAGCTTAAGCAACTGACATCAGCGGCCTGGGAACGTCGACCGGAAGTAAAAAAAACAGCCTTGTGGAACTACTGCGCATGTACTAGACTTTGTGACCTGACGTCATTCTCATCCCCAGAGCCTTTGTTTCTTTTGGTCAGCGGAAAAAACGAAGGGCTCTGGTAACAGTGCCTTCCGGATGTCGTAAAATCCACGACATCCGTTAGCGCATACCTAATGCATTAATGTACTAGAAATACGTGTCTCGCAGAACCTCGCAAAGCTCGGGGTAGGATGCACTGAAAAATTTTAGCGATGTGAGAGAGATGGAATTTCTGATTTGACTGGAGAGGTTAAGTTGCATGCCGGCAATGGCCCCGAAATTTAAACATCGCCAGAAATAGCGGCCATGTTCACCGCGCGTGCGCGAATATCAGTGGCAATATGGCCGCCAAACACTAGAAGGCTTTGTATGGCAGAAATAAAACAAAGTCAAATTGGCTGGCTTGTAGCTTACCTGGAATATTTGCCGCATTCCGGGTAAATTTATGAACATCTTTTCAAGTGTTTTGGTAAGCTTGATTTTCCCATCAATTGTTACTGGCCCTGCTTTTCGACAAAACATATTTCCGAAGTTTCGCTCATACAATGCTCTCTATTTTAGAAGCCATTGATGCCGATTTTTACTCAAAACGGGATTTCGATGCACCATAGTTTGTAAAGTGATGGGGGTAGCCAACTTGCCGCAATCGTCTGCTGAGAAGAAGCACCGACTGAACTGACGATCATCGCATTCTCACTTTCTACGATGGTTTCTTCGCCCTGCTTTTTACTTTCAAAAATCCTTCAGAGCTGTAAAAATCATTTCCACCAGCAGTCCACGCTAAAGTCTTGAAGTTCGCTGTCTTCGAACTGCGATATTTGGGCACAGAATGCTCCAAATTTGCTGCAAATCCCCTCATTCAAAAGCTAAAGTCTTGTAGTTTTCAAGTGCGAGCAGATTATTTCGGTCAGTGGTTTCTATATGGGCCAGAATACACTTTATTTAACACAGCCATTTTTGTCGCACCGAACGAATTTGAGGCCGTACGGCGGAACAGCGGCGTATACCAATGAAGCGGCATCGCAGTGTAAGACGCACGAAAATTCGCTGCTCCAATGTCCCTGATTTCTGGCGATGTTGAGACATTCTCGTTCCCAGCCGCTTCGATTTAGCTTGTACTTAGTGCCCTGTCTTCCTAAATTATAATAAATGGGAACTGGTACTGGTCAGTTTTGGGTTTTGAGCTGTGGGTCACTGTAACTGCTATGGGACTGGGTATCAAAAGATCCTAGGGCCCTTCTCTCCACCCCCTCCAACCTATGTTTATTAATTTTTGTCAGAAAGAAAATTGGTCTGAAAGTGGATGTATATTATTGTTGTGGACATGGGTCCAGGACAATATGCAGCGGTGTTCTGTTTATTTTGATTGGGTGAGAGTTTGTTAATCAGGAATACAGGTAACTCCTGCTGTCTTGATTAAATTTCCTTTTTGAAGCTTATGAGTGCTATCTCCCAAAATTAACCTGTTCCCTTTACATACTGCTGTAGCTGTTGTTCTATATACTGTGTATCAAATAATTGCTAATCCAATTCACTATTCGCTTGAATGGTTGAGATTGCATTGAGTTAATACTATATTTTCGATACAGGCCATAATAATTACGACATTGATTACAACAGTTAATAATATAGGCTCAGAAATTTGGGACCTTTGATTGGCTGATGACAGAACTAAGCGAAAAACAAAAATACGACAAAAACCACAAATACGTGGGTCAATGTGTGGAAAACGTGGGCTAAAAGCAAGGGCCGAGAAGACGACATTTTGAAGTATGAAGCTCAAGAATTGGACGCGACTCTCGCTGTTTTCTTTGCTGAAGTGCGGAAAAACAATGGCTCTGAATATGAGCCTGACAGCCTACAAGTTATGCTGTCGGCCCTAGATAGACATCTCAGGGAAAACGAAATCAAACATTGCATAGCGAAGGATCGAGATTTTGTGAAATGCAGACAAGTTCTTAAAGGAAAAGCGAGAGGACTTCGCGAACAGGGCTTCGGGAAAAGGCCAAATGCAACAAAAGCGGTCACCTTTGAAGACGAAGAACAACTGTGGCAGAAGCGAGTCCTGGGTGACCACAGCCCAAAATAGCCTGTGAACAGGCTTCTTTGTGGGGAATTGGGTTAGGTTAAAATCGGCGAGCGAAGCGAAGAGGGAAAGGAAAGAAGCCTGTTCACAGGCTAAGCCCAAAAGCTCTTCTTTGCACACTGTGGTATCTGCTTACTCTCCATTTTGGTCTCAGAGGGTGCCAAGAGCACCATGAAATGTTCGTGGAAGATTTCACTCTGAACAAAGACGACGAAGGCATTGAGTATCTGACCTTTGAAGAAAACCCCACCAAGACCCGTCAAGGCGGACTTCGAAAGAAGCGAAGAGTGGTCCAGCCGAAAATGTTCGCCACAGGAGGTCCCCGTTGCCCAGTCAAATTCTTTAAAGCATTTGTTGCCCATAGACCAGAAGAAATTCGAAAAAGCGGACCGTTTTATCTCGCCATCATTGAAAAAAATCCAAGGTCTGATGTATGGTACAAACAGCAACGGATGGGCACAAACAAGATAAATTCCTTCATGAAGAACATGGCCTCGGATGGAGAGCTAGACGTCGAGGGCAGAAAGCTTACCAACCACGCAGCACGGAAGACACTGGTGAAGAAGTTGAAAGCGTCAAATCAACCAAGATCCGCAATCATCGGTGTCACTGGCCACACAAGTGAGCGCTCACTTGCTGACTACGAGCAAGGTGATGAAGCAGAGCAGGGACAAATTTCGTCAATCATAAGCGGCCCAGTGACTCAAGCTCCCCGTCAGGTTTTTTCCAATTTGCCTGTACAGCAAAATCCAACTTGCCAGACGATGACGATGAATCACAACTGCCAGGTGACAATAAAGTACAGCGCCGGAGCCGATGCCACCGTTGGAATTGTACAGAAAAACAGTTAAATACGAAGTGAAATAAGCTCTAGTTTCAGCCCTTTCTTTGATTCTCCGTTTTTGACACGCCGATTCACATGTATTACGGTTCATTTTTGGCAGTAGGAAGGCTGCAAAAACTTTTAGAGACGACTTTCAACTTCTTTCCTTCAGCAAACTAAATTTAGCTATGTTTTTGACAAGAACAGTGCGCAATCGTGAAGCGCTGTCATTCATTCAATGTGAAATGTTTCCACTATGGCGCGGTGTTCATTTGACCGTAACGAAATAAAAGACACTTTTGAAAAAAATTTCTGAGCCTATTTTATAAACAAATAATAGGATGAGTTGTACGTGATATTTTGGTAATAATACCGCTCGTAATATTTCAAAATTGTCCAAAATATCACAGCCGCTTCGGCGGTATTATTACCAAATATCACTACAACTCATCCTATTACCTATACTAATATGAATATTCAAGTTGAAGCAACAGATTCTCTGCAAATATCATAAGCAGTGTATAGAGATCAGGATGGAGAATTCGTAGGTTAAGACCAGGACTTAGGGCTTCATGACAAGTTAACCCCTTTAAAAATCTCAAAGTCAAAATTAATTTGTAGATGTACATTCTCCTTACTGGTGTCAATACAGTTCACATAGTCATATAACTACAGGCGAACCTCTCCTTACGGACACCTCTATAATACGGACACCTCTCTATTACGGACAGTTCTCTTGGTCCCTAAAATACAAAAATTCATACAATGCCTGCCTCTATAATACGGACAGTGAATTTGTATTCAATTTCCACAGACAATTCATGTTTAAGGTGATCAGGTTCTCAATTTTCATAATCCATGTACTTGTTCGTACACTGATATTGTGAGGAGATTTGAGATACTGATGACCATTCCAATATAATAAATGTGAAGCAGTAATGTTGATCGTGTGTCATGTGTTTATCTATACAGTTGCTACACATTAGGTGGTCACGATTGCTAACAGAAAATTGTTTTTTCCTTACATAATTAAAATTGTAGACAGAAATTCTCCTTTCGAAACCGTTTGAATATTATTTCTTATTGAACTATTTTGCAAGGAATGCCGTAAACTCGAGATAGCGTATACAAGGTACATTATGCAAATGTTGTATATTTGTGAAATACTGTAATTTCCAGCTGTGTGTGGTCTGTAGTTTCGATCATACTTGAAAGAGAAATTACATGTTGACACCATGGATACATTTTGTAGAACTATATATCTGTGCTGGAAAGAGTTTTGGCTTCTCCAGATCAGACCAATTTTCTTGCACCTTTCCATGTCATTTAATCGTATATCAAAGTTTCTTAGTGACCTTAGGGAGAATATATATCAATAATGATCAATTTACAGCTTGTACTAAGACAATAGTTTCCAGTGTTTGAGTACAAATTTTTTATATTGAAAAAATATCCTCATATGATCTGCTTGTCAGTGCAAAAGGTAGATTAAAGATTGTATATAAGTAAGCTTAACCTTACTTGCCTTTAAATGTACGTTGTTTCAATTGAAGAGCATTAAAGAGCGGATTAAAGTGCGGTGATTTGAGCTAGATTCAGTCTTAATCGTTCTTATTCTTTGAGCCTTTCCTGTAATCAGTGTTTTCTTTACCCTACCGTATAAAAGATATTTGTCACGAGTATTTAGCTGATCGTGTAATTCTTGCCGCTTCTCGTTGCGTCTATAAACAGAATCATTTTGTCCAACACTTCTAGTCGGTGTCGCCTCTTCTGGTCGGTTTCGTTCAGAATTCTAATGGAGGCATTTGGTCAAGGCGTTTAAACCAACTCAAACGGTGTGCGTAGGCTGTTCGAAGTCTTTGTAATCGATGCTGTCGTTGTTTCTTCGTTGCACGATCGCGCTGAATTTCAAGTCGCCGTTCTCGCTCCAGCGGAGTTTTGGTGGTTAATCTTCTCGGGAAAGGATTTCCAGCCACTTGTTGAATCCAGCAGTGTTATGTTTGCTGTTGTTTCTCATGTGCATCAGAAATTGGTCCTGTTTCACCGAGAGTAAACACTTTTACTCAGACGATGAGGGGTAAACCGTCAGCCCGGCCGCCATGAATAAACATGAGAGCGCGCCATTGTCAGCGGTCGCGATTTTTGTTGCCAGGCAACTGCACGACATCTTCATCTTAATTTATTAACCTCGCTTCGCGAGGAACTATTGCGCTTGCTCAATGCCAGAAACCGGAAATAAAAAAACCTTTCGTGTGTGCATTCTCGTCGCCAGAGCCCTCGTTTCGTTTGGTTGAGCTCTGGAGACGAGAATTTCGTGTGTGTGGAATGGCGTTCGAAAGGACTGTACAAGACTTAACAATTACAGGAAAACATCGCTCTAAAGAGGAAAGAAGAAAAGCTTTACGTGCTCCTGTTATTTAGAAGAAAAATTGTCTTTTTATTTTGCCTACTGGTTTTAGAAATTCCTCGATAAGTCAATCGATTTCTTTCGTTTGGGAGCTGTGTATTTATCGTTTCGCCACTGAACGCTCCGGCCGAATCAGTTGATGGGACAGCTACGTTTGTTGATGGACACGCTGTGGTCATTGATTAGGCTTATTTTATCGAACAGTGGTAAGAAATATCGAGGGGTTTTTGTTTTGCATTCGTTTCATATTATTTTAATTGGGCTTCGAGTGACCTTCGTTTCCCTAGATTTGTATTATATTTCAAGTCTAGCAAAGAGTACTACCTAATAAAGAAAATATAACTTGCTTACGAGAATGCTGATAGCGTTGTTGTTGTTATTTAAAATGGGCAACCTAGTGGTAATATTTCTTTTCACCCTTGGGCTTTCTTCAGGATTTCTGCCTTTCCTTTAATACTCGTCTCTGTTGTAAGCAACATACTTCTTTAATATTCGTGGCCGCTTATAGCTTCGTCTTCCATGACACATACTGATTATTTTCCGAAACGAATCGCTCATATTTAGTGACAATCTGATCCCGTTATACTTTGAAATTTAGCAGCCGTATCTTTATCTACTAAACCAAAAAAACTGGGTGACGTTGGTCGTTGAATGCGTTGAAATTAAAACGTTGGTTTTGTTGGTGTAGTCATAGGACTTCAACCTTTGAAATTCAACCGGAAGTAAAACCTTATGCGTAGAGGCGTAAAATTTTTTACCTTGTTGCGCATTCATTTTTAAACGGCAAATCAAAAAATTCAAATTTTTGTCCGCCACCAGAGCTACACGAGACTCAATTTAAAAAAACCGTGGAGCTCTGGGGACGAAAATGCGAAAGACGCATCCCGATCCAGGCGAATTTAAGTTATGATAGCACCGCTGGATGTACGCTTGCTCAAAATCATCGTAACAAACAAAAAATCGAGACTGTCCGCATCAGATAAGGCAGGGAACCCAAGGAACCCCTGCCAAACCAAAGATTAGTGTGCTGCTCGCGTAGGGGCTTGCAGCAACAAACAATAACAATATTAATTGGTTAGTTAAATTAGCCAGGTAGGCAGGTATTTGGTCGAACCGACTGGTAAGCTATACGAAGAAACGGTCTCAACTCGCGGAGTTGAAAACGAACGGCGTATCAGTTGGGGAAAAATATTACAGTCAAAATACTCAGCGCGTTCCGCTTATTATTTGGGAATGACTTTCATTAATCGGGAACGGATGGCATTTTTGAAATCAAAATTCAGGTTTTAAATTGATTATTGGAATCTTCCAACGGTAGCCTCATTCGAAATAACGAATGTTGATTGGTTTATTTACTGACAGGAGTCAAAAGTTCACAGGCGAAATACGCAACCGTTGGTCGCTGGCCATTTCCTGGCCATTTCTCCCGCATACAACCTCTAATCTGCGTTCTAGAAATCCAACAGTATTCTATATATAACCAATCGTAACTGAACGTTTGACAACTTGGAGCTTTGTGTTCTAGTACAACTTGTACATGTCACATCTTGGAAAGGTTTGATGAAGCAAATAATTTAAATCAACCTGTAATTTGCGTTGATTATGTTACTATGATGGCTCTCTGTCACAAAGGTCAAAAGGATTTCTTGTTATCAATCATTAGGCAGGAATGAGCAAAGGATTTGCAGCTGTTTCCAGCAGGAACCCTTGCCTCGAGCAAACATGGCCGCCATGCTTCACATGTTTTGACCACCTGACTTCGTTCGAAACATGGAAGCCCACGCACGCGAGCGCGCGCGCACTCACGCTCAGGAAATTAGCATTCAACAAAAACTAAAGCTGAAGTGTTGCTGTTGTTGAAATTGAAACACATTCCCACTTTACAGTACAGGCTGGCTAAGCTACGACTCACGTGCTTTTTCCCCGTGGAAATAATGATTAACTTCTACACCGGTAAATCTGTCAACAGCCTCAACAGTAACACTATTTACTTTTGTTTTGACAGGTTAAATGCTGCCAGGTGGAAAAGTGTGAGAGCATTTCGGGCCTAGTAGCAGAACCAATCAACCCTGCCAGAACGTTACCTACGAGGGTTCGGTTCCCTGTCAGCGGAACATCCAAGTTTTTAGGAGCCGGACAAGTAGTTGGAGAAAATGGGAATGATGCGCTATTGAGAAGGACCCTCGCTTACGGTACCAAATATGATATTGGAGTATTCTATTGGACTAAGGCAGGAGAACAACAAATTGGCTGGGTGCCTGAAAAGGACCAAACAGTTTTGGATGTCGTTTGCCAAGCTTTCGAGCCAAAATTGACTGTGCAACTGCCACAACAGTGGCAGATAAATTTACCAAATTTATGTAATATGTGAAATCGAGAAGTGATTTTTAATTAACTAATTCGATGCCTTCGTTGTATAAATAAGTCAAGGAAAATGTATGTTGGTTTGATTTAAACTTTAAACTTTAAACTTTAATGACTTTATTTTAAGAGGGTAGCACGTAACAGTTAAAGTACAACCGATGACCCTGTGGCCCTCTATAAAGTAATCTAGTCAACACATAAAATTTACATAAATAAAAGTAATAATAATTTGATATATATAAAATATATATTAAACCTCAGGTATCCATTTTTAAGTGAAAAAGTTGGAATTCTTTTTCAAGTACTTAGAACAAACTTCCTCAGATTTTATTTGGCATTGTATATCATCTTTATACTTTTGTTTGATATTTGTTTTTATTGCAATATCTTAAAAACATTTAAGCAGAATTAATTAAATTAACTAACTGAATTAATTAAATTAGCTAACTGAATTAATTAAATTGACTGAATTTTTTCCTCATTCTAGATAAGCAATATTGTTCCTGCCTCTTGTTTGGCTAATTCATGTTCATAATACAATTTAGCATTCATATTATTTATATTATTTTAGCATTCATATTATTTATATTATTATTTATATTATTTATATAATGTAGTTGTTGTTATTGTAATAATAGGCCATTTGCACGATGACGTCATTCGACTACTACTACCAGAATCCTTCAGTTTTTTGTTTTGTAGTGCAAATTAGGGCTATTGTTATTTAAACCGCACTGGAATTACAAAATTTAAATAAGAAAGGAAAAACGAAATGAATTCTGGTAGTAGTAGTCAAATGACGTCATCGTGCAAATGGCCTATTTGAATCTCAGTATAGCTAAAAGGGGCTTTAAAATCTGGAAACTGGAGACTTACGGTCACTTAGGTCTATCTGAGACCAAGTGAGCTGATTGTGATAATTTTGTTTATTGAAAGACGAGATAAACTATCATGAATGCCAGGATTCAAGTCAGGACTCAAGCTATAACCCTATCCCTAATCCCTATCCCAGCGGGACAAATCTATTGTTTTCTTAGCGAATCACAGACATTGTTTGGACAAGTGCAGGACTACCCCCAGAGACCAGTGGCTTGGTATTTAGGTATAGTGATGAGAGACTGTCAATAACTTTTTGTTTTATCACTTTTTAGAAACACTTTTATGTTGCCTGAAGTTGCCTTCAGTCACTTTAAGTCGCCTTAAGTCGCCTTAAGTCGCCTAAAGTCGCCGTAAGTCACCTTCAGTCGCCTTAAATCGCTTAAAGTCGCCTAGAGTTACGGCGACTTAAAGTCCCAGAGTAGGCCTGTGAATTGCATTGGTTGTATACGTTTTAACAAATCAAATTAACTTACTATCAACAGTTTATTCTTTGTGGCATGAATTTCTCTTCTTCGTGGTGTGCATAACATGTCTGCATGAACGAATACGTTGTTTTACGCATTAAGTCGCATTTAGATACGCATTAAGTTAAACATTTTACGTTTTAAGTCCAGTTTTAAACATTTTCTAACAAAACGAGAAACTCATTTTAATGTTACTCCATCATCTACGTCATGGTCTATTTGTTCATTCAAGTCTCGCTTGCAACAGTGCAAGGGACAAGTGGGCTGGCACTCCACAGATTCCGTACAGCTGCTTGGGCAAGCTACAAAAACAAATAATGCAAGGTAATATCATATGATTCAAAATTATACTATTGTAATATATATATATAGAAACGGTATAGAATAACTTCGTTATATGTTTAGTAACACGTTTTTTGCAAGTCTTAAGGTTTTCGATTAGTAAGTGGCATAGCTCGCCACAAGTCTCTCGTAGCTCAGTGATTAGAGCATCCGACTGGTTCAAGGCAGTTCATTGGTTCGATTCCCACGCTCGTAACACGATGAACATTTAATCTTTCTTATTTCATTACCAAGCTTAAAATTTACCATCTTCTTAATTTGTCAAGAATATGTTCTGTGTCGATATTTTTCGTCCTACGAGAAATTGCGATTCATTATTATATAAACCATTTAATATCATAAATACCATTTAAAAGATAATATAATTACCTTGTACAGGGGCGGATGCCTTCGAATTATAGTAGTGGTAATGATAGTGAACAGGACCATTTTCTGTAAACATAAAGTTACATTTGTTTATTATTAGCCTTTCAATATCTGATACCCTGCGAGCAGAGTCCAATCTGGAACCCATCTGGAACATCGAAGGAGTCACTGCAAGCATGGCAACTGAGCGAATTAATAAAAATAACACAAAACAACTAAATATTACACACTTGTTGAGACATTCATTTTATCAATGTTTTTGCTCACCGCTTTGCGAGGACGGTGGTGGAGGTGGCTGAGCAGCCGGCAGAGCCTGGGGTTGAGGAGCTGGATATGCTGCTGTGGGGGAAGATACAGCAGAAGGAGATGGTGCTGGTGGTGTTGACGGAGCGGGTGGTGATGGCGGTGCTGCTTGAGCGGGTGGTGATGGCGGTGCTGCCGGTGCTGCCGGTGCTGCCGGAGCGGGCGGTGCTGCCGGAGCGGGTGGTGAGAATGATTGAGGAAACGAGGAGGGTAGGCCAGGAAGAGAGGGAGGACTGGTGACTGGCGAGACCTGAGGTACATTTGGTGGAGTGAGACCTGTAGAGTAAGGTAAAAAAAAATCTAAATAAACGTCAACGACAATCAGTAAAGGTACCTTCACACGACAAAACTAAAGCTGGCAAACTCGTGTTGGAAAACTCTAACACCAAACATTTCCCACAACTTAACCTCTTTCACAGGATCCTTTTTCCTCGAGAAGGAAGATAGAAGACCCTGGAAAAGGAGACTCCATAAACAGAAGTTGAAGCAAATGTTCAAACGTCAAATACGATTTCGCTAACTCAAATAACAGTTTGTCAGCAGTTGATGCGATTTTCCCACACACCAACTTGATTGCAAACTCGAGCTTGCTAATTTTAGTGTGTCGTGTGAATGCGCCTTAAAAGCCTTTATTCAGACAATTTGGCTTATGGACGTTAGACTGGAAGCTACACAAAGTCATTTAACAAAAACATCGTTCCGAAAACTCAACAAAACTGCAAACCACTCGCTCTGAAATACATGGTTCCCCATTTAACTGGAGTGATCGTTTTTCCATTAAAATTTGCCATCTTTCTTAATTTATCACCACACATGACAATTTCCACATTGCTAATCCCAGCAGTGCGCAGGACGCGTGTCATATATGAACCTTACTCGAGGCCTTGTTTGCCACGAGCCTTTCCTAACTCAGTGGTTAGAGCATCCGAACGGTGCACGGAGATCACGGTTTTCATTCCTGTCGGGTCTCCGATTTTTTCTTTGTTCCACACTCATGATATGATGAACATAACATCTTTCTTAAGAGCTTTTGCTTTTTTGTTCGGTAGATAAAAATAAAAGTTGTTTTAATTCTTCAGAGCAAACAAATACACCGGTTAAAAGCGTTTTAACTCTAAGATACATTACCTGGTGCGGCTGCAACTGACACATCCAAAAAATCAGCACAGTTAGAAACTACTGCCTTTGAAATACTTGGTTCCCCATCTAAAAGGAGTATTTGTTTTCCCTTCGGGTCTTCCGCATAGAATGACACGTAACTATGCAGCTCCGGTCTGTCTATCAGGAGTTTCAGTTTAAAGCCAGTTCCAGTGACAAGATATCCCTCATGTTTAAGAGAAGAGTAAAGTTCAAATGGGAAGCTAAAGTCGTTGACGAAGTTCAACGCGACGCATTTCTCTGAAAGAATAAAGAAGTGAAGTTATCATAATTGTAAGCTCTCTTTGGATATTTCCTGGGATAAGAGAGAGATTGATTGATTGATTGATTCACTTTTATTTGCATACGGTAATTTCATAAGTTACATAACTTCTTTACATGAAAGCCGTATAGAAACAGAGAGAGAGAGAGAGAGAGAGAGAGAGAGAGAGAGAGAGATAGAGAGAGAGAGAGAGAGAGAGAGAGAGAGAGAGAGAGAGAGAGAGAGAGAGAGAGAGAGAGAGAGAGAGAGAGAGAGAGAGAGAGTAACTGGACACGGTTAATATATACCTCAGTCAGATGCTCCTGATGAAGACCGTTATGGTCGAAACGTCGAGCGAGTAAACCAGCAAAGCTACATTGGAGTTGGACTCTTGACCCTCACATTTTCGTTTTTATTTACGTTATTTCTAGTGTGCACGATCGCTTTAGTGATTCTCCAGCAAGCATTGTTTGCGAGACCCTTTTACAAGTTCTGCGGTTATATATATAACCGTATAATATAAAAGCAACGTCATGATCAATCTCCCACTTATGTATTATACATACATACATACATACATACATACATACATACATACACCAAATTGAAGAAACGTCGACTCGTGAAAAGCGGCCATGAACGATGAGACCGAATGGGATTCTGGGTAGGCAGCATTGGCAAGCTAGTAATATTCTATTTCTTGATAATCAAGATGTTTTCTTTGTTTGAGACATTTAAGAGCATGATTTATGCATCCTGTGTTAATATAATGTGTATTCTGTGACAGACGAAGATTAAATTTTCCAACTTCCCAGTAAACCTTTGGGTCGCATCGTTCATGGTTTATGCTTTTCACCCGACAACGTTTCTTTAATTTGGTGTACATACATACATACATACATGCATACACGAATGTACATATTTAAAGAATATTTTATTCAATATTTTTTTCTGTGTGGTGGCAATTGGCGATATAACTCCATTTTGTTAATTCGACTGGACAGTGTCCCATTAAAAGACCAATTGGTTTGTCTATCCAGATTTCCCGAGAGAATATACCAACTGTTTTGATTATCACAAATGAGGCATATTGACGAGACATACAGTCGAGCCTCTCCTTACGGACACCTCTCTAATACGGACACCTCTCTATTACGGACAGTTTCCTATGTCCCAACAAAATTCTCACATATTTTCTTTAAAGTGCCCCTGCGATCAAATTTTATATAGTTTATTTTTATTTCATTTTTCGAAAGAAAATAATGTAGTTACTGACCTGTCCAAACCGTTTTTAAATCTGATTACGGGAAGGCGGTTTTTTTCGACTGCACTTTTCTCATTTTCACGGCCGCCATTACATTTGCATGTTCCAGTAGTTTCAAAAGAAGCGAGAGAAAGTGACGTCAAAGACTCAATGGCTTAAAATTGCACTGTGTGAATACAGCTTATTTAGTATGCGGCACGGGAATTTTGAGCTTTCAGATTGCCAAACTCGTGTTCTGCATACTAAATAAGCTGTATTCACACACTGCAATTTTAAGCCCAGATACCACGCAGCTCTTTACAACCTCTAATTTCATTGGACCTGTATATCATGCAGCTCTATTGTTTTTAGGTCTAGGGTCTATTGTTAGCCATTGTTGTGTTGTTTGTTCTATTGTTTTCTCAGCAAATCAGAGAAGACCTTGTAAGAGCTGCGTACTGCCCCTTTAAGCCAGCGAGTCTTTGACGTCACTTTCTCTGGTTTCGTTTGAAACTACTGGAACATGCAAATGTAATGGCGGCCGTGAAAATGAGAAAAGTACAGTCATAAAAAAAACCGCTTTCTCGTGATCAGATTGAAAAACGGTTTGGACTGGTCAGTAATTACAATATTTTCTTTCCAAAAATGAAATAAAAAATAATTATAATATTTGATCGCAGGGGCACTTTATTAAAAACTGAAGACCTCTATAATATGGACCCTGTCTAATACGGACAACGGACACTAAATCTCGGCCGCAGAGAGCAAATTCATATAAACTTAACCTCTTTATTACGGACACTCCGAGGATCAGGTGATGATAGTTTGAGTAAGTAATACAATTTCCTGTTTGTGGCTAGCTACAAACATATTGTAGTACCACGCGGTTAATAATAAAAACTCCGTTTATTCCCGAGCGTTACATGTCCATTTCAGCTCCGATTCACAACGCGAACTAACCGAATAAATTACAACATACCGTACTTATATACATGCAAATAAGGAATCTCACGTGTGCATTAACATTTCATTCATTCCTTCGCTTCAACGTGCGCGTTAACACTCTGTACACTACATTCCCTCCTTCGAGTAAACGCATGCATGCCGGTACTGAATTTAACTAAACAAGAAAGCAAAGTATTTTAAGGCTGCAAAGCCCTTAACGTCCAAAATAAAGTCTTTGAAACGTCGAGTCCTTAGTTACATAACAAAGTCCTTAAATCGTATAGGTTTCCGAACTTGACGTGTCGACCTACGAATACTCTCCTGCTGCTGGTGGACCTCTGGCTCTTTGCAGCCACGATCGTTTTGTTCACTTTCCTTGTCCGCTTCTGCTCCTGGTAATTCTTGCCTTTGTACCTCCTCCGCGTCATCTGCATGAGCGCCTTCTCTCTCACCGTCATCTGCATAGCTGCTAGCACTCTCCTGGACATTGTACTTCTTAACAAATGCTGTATTACGCTTGAACTCGACTCCCGCGTCATTCTTGACTGTAACCTCACTTCCTGTCTTCTGGACAACTTTGAAAGGGCTAGGACAGAAATTACTTGACAACTTGTTCGACTTCTCGGCCCTCAGCAGTACTTCATCACCCACTTTTATCAGCTTGGTCACAGCGCCTCTCCTTTCGTCTGCATATGCCTTTCCTTTCAACTTACTCGACCAGTCCTTATCACGGATTTCTTCTCTTGAGACATCGACAGTCTCTCTTCTCAATTCCGGCAGCTTGGATCTCATTTCCCGTCCAAACATTAAGGAAAAAGGTGTGGCCCCTGTAGTAACCTGTGGGGTAGATCTGTACGCCGTAAGCCACGTAACCAATTCGGAACGCCAATTCTTCTTTTCCACATTCGCGATCTAGAGACACTTGAGCAGAGAGCGATTCTGACGTTCAACCTCGCCGTTGGCTTGAGGCCATAGGGGCGTAGTCCTCCGATGCTCGACACCCTGCGTCCGGAGAAACGTTTCGAACTCTTCCGACACAAACTGAGGACCATTATCTGTCCTTAAGGAGGAAGGCACACCAAATCGGGCAAACATGGGGTGGATGGCCTCAATAATCTTTGCACTCGTCGTGGACCTCAAGACAGCAACCTCCAAGAATCTACTGAAATAATCCACTACCACTAAGATACTTTCCCCCGTAGGCAGTGGTCCTAACAGATCCGCGCTAATATCTTGCCAAGGAGCAGTAGGAGGCAAAACACGAGACATTGGCTCTGGGGGCCCAAATCCCCCCACCACTTGGCAACCATGACAAGCTTTACACAGTTTCTCCACATCGCTATCCATCTTTGGCCACCAGACCTTACTACGTAATCTAGCCTTCGTCTTAACTATGCCCTGGTGACCCTCATGGGCAATCTTAAGGACTCGGTCGCGCAGGATCTTGGGAATGACTATCCTCGTACCACGGAGTAAGAGTTCACCGTAAACGCATAGCTCATCCTTGACATGCAGATATGAAGCAACGGCCGTGCAATGGCTCCAGTTCCCAGACCTCACGCACCCTTTTACCGTGCTCAGTTCCTCATCATCATAAGAGGCTTGCTCTATCTCTTTGGCTGAAAGTGCAACTGGTACACTGTTCTCCACGATCGCTCTGACCCAGTCAAATTCTTCGCCTTTATCCAGGTACTTGTCGGAATTCAACCTTGACAATGCATCAGCGATATTTGCCTTTCCCGGACGGTAAACAACCTTGAAGTCGTACGACTGCAGGCGCAAAACCCATCTTTCTATTCGCGCACAGGGCTTTGAAGTGGCTGAATAAATGCGTTCCAGGGGCTTATGGTCGGTTTCCAACTCAAAGTGCTGTCCACATACATAGATGTTAAATCGCTCACACGCCCACACTAGCGCCAAGGCCTCCTTTTCTGTCTGACTGTACCGCCTTTCAACATCTGACAAGCTTCTCGACGCATACGCGATGACCCTCCACACATCTCCCTGCAACTGTGCGAGTACTGCGCCGAGACCAACTGGCGAAGCATCTGCGATAATTCTTGTCCTGCAACCGACTTTGTAGTACGCCAACGTATCTGCATGCGTGATCATTTGCTTTAACCTTTCAAAAGCAAATTGCTGTTCCGCCTCCCATACAAACTTAGCGGCTTTTCTTGTTAGCTCCTGTATAGGTCTCGCTACCGACGCTACATCCGGCATAAACTTCGCAGAGTACTGCACTAGGCCCATAAACGACCTGACCTCACTGGCGTCCTTTGGGGCTCTCGCTTCTCGGATAGCTGCAATCTTTTCCTCGCTCGGGTTGATACCATCACTAGTCAACTCGTGCCCGAAGAAAGTTAGTTTTGATAAACGGAACTCACACTTGTTGCCATTAAGCGTCAACCCGACCTGTCTTAGCCTGTCCAGCACCGCAAAAAGCCTCCTATCGTGCTCTTCCACACCGTTCCCATGAATAATCAAATCATCGGCTATATTCGCCACGCCCTCACAACCCCTCAGCACATCTCTAACTATCTGCTGGTACTTCTCTGGGGCAGATGTCACGCCGAACATCAGACGCTTATACCGATATACGCCACGATGGGTCACAAACGTCGTAATATGTCGGCTGTCCTCGCTAAGGAGAATTTGGTGAAAACCCCACTTTAAATCAACCTTGCTGAACACTGTGCTTCCATTTAAATCGTGCAAAAGTTCTTCTACGGTAGGAATTGGATGTCTCTCTCTGATAATCGCTTCGTTTGCACGACGCATGTCGACGCAAACCCTGACGTCACCATCACTCTTCGGGACAACCACTAAAGGAGAAATCCAGCCAGACGGACCTTCCGGAACCTCCTCAATAATGTCTGCTTGCAGGAGCTCGTCCAGCTTCTCGTCCACTTTCTCGCGCAGGCCAAACGGTATCCTACGTACTGGCTGTGCAACAGGTTTCACGGATTCATCCACGTGGAGTTTCAGCTCATAATCTTTGAGAAGACCGATCCCGGTAAACAAACCTTGATATCTTCGACGAATATCATCTTCGGAATGTTCACATACCACACTGTTCGCTTGAAGAGGGCCAATATGCAACAAACCGAGTACCTCCGCAGTTTCTCGCCCTAACAGAGTGCGCCCGTCACCTTTAATAACCACAAAATCAGCTTGACAATCAGCGTTACTACTGGCCGACACAACACTCGCAGAGAACGTTCCAAGAGTTGGTAACGGTTCCGTACTTCCATAGGTAAACAACACCTTAGCTGCACGGCGAGATTCGCACTGGATTCCATTAGCTTTCAACCAATTCCAGGTTTGCTGGCCCATTAGGTTACACGTAGCTCCGGAGTCAATCAGTACGCTAGACAAGTCTACTCCCCCAACATTGAGAGTCACGACACCATTATCCGAACTCAAATGATCGCTGCTCTGGCCAATAGTGAATGCGAAGTCAGGACTCTGTCTAATTCCACCGGCCGACAACCTCTCACCCCCCACGGAGTTTGCTTCGTTGCCCACATCATCGCGTCCGCCACGATTAGCGCCTCTGCCGGTCCTGCTGCTCTTTCCTTTTTCAAACTTTCTTCCTCCATTCCGGTGCCCCTGCGAACATCTAATTTGAAAATGTCCTATCTTTCCACACTTCCTACAGGCCTGATCACGCGCTGGGCAGCTTCTATCTCTGGCGAAGTGTCCTTCCCGGCCGCAACCATAACAAATCTTTGGCTTCTTGCCTCCTTTCGCGCCACCCACGTTCCTCGCACCATCCGCGTTCCTTGCGCCACCCGCGTCGCTCGCGCCACCTGAACTTTTCCCGCCAACAGCGTTCACGTGACTTTGATTCGAATTCTGTTCCATTTCCTTCAGCTGCCGACCAACGGCTTCCTGCGCCCTTGCAATTTTTAACAGACAATCCAGAGTTACTGAACCTTCCTGCTCCAGAAATTTGCGACGTAAATGGCTTGAGTAACACTTATCGATCACTTGGTCACGAATATAATCGTCCTCAAGTACTCCAAAATCGCAGCTCGCCGCCCGTTGTCGAAGCCTACAAACAAATTGGTCCACCGTTTCATCACCAGCTTGTGCGATCTGTCTGAACAAATGCCTTTCAAACGGCACATTTGACTTTGGAACGAAATAGTCATCCAATACCCTCATCGTCTCTTCGAAGGTAGCGCTTTCCTCCTCGTTGACAAGTGTAAAATATATTTCCTGGACATCGACACCCGCCGCGTGTAATAGGAGCGCTCTTTTCTGTGCGTCCACGGTCACCCCTTTTCCTGTCAAGTACAATCCAAACGACCGCTTCCATTTCTTCCACCTCTGACTAATACCATGCGGATCGCCCTTCGGATCAAACGAAACTAGCGAACCGACATCCACAGAAACCATCACGGACACGCCACTCGATCCCGCATCGTTGCTTGTACCGCCTGATTCACCCGTAGCGCTGTCTCCTCCCGGCATCTTTGCCCTTGAATCGTTGAATGATTTCGAATCCTCGTCGCCAATGTAGTACCACGCGGTTAATAATAAAAACTCCGTTTATTCCCGAGCGTTACATGTCCATTTCAGCTCCGATTCACAACGCGAACTAACCGAATAAATTACAACATACCGTACTTATATACATGCAAATAAGGAATCTCACGTGTGCATTAACATTTCATTCATTCCTTCGCTTCAACGTGCGCGTTAACACTCTGTACACTACACATATATCGTCGAAAGACGTTTTCAGAATTGTATTTTGTATTACTTTTTCACATGTCATGCAGCATTGCGTTGTAGTTCGTTTCGTTTTAAAACAGTGATTCGTATAACTTACGTAGCTGAGAATTTTACAATGTCTCTCAATGCTGTATATTAATCAATTTAGATGCAGTTAAAAGACGAGTGTGGACCTGTTTTTAGTTACTGAACAAAAACTGTCAGTGGAGTCTTAAAAGTGACGTCATCGTGGTGACCTCTATAATATGGACACCTTTCTGAGGATAACTGAGTCGAGGATAGAGAATGTAATGTTTGCAATTTACAATTTATGTAATTGCAAAGAAGCCTTCAATATCTTTTTTTAGGCTTCTTTGCGATTGCTTAAATTGCAAACACAACTGCGAGGATAGTTTCTTCACTTAACATGATTTGATTGCGGTAATATAGTAACTAACTAAGTTAGTACACTTGTCACTTACGTCTACCTGCGGTAGAAACACTTGGAATCTCAGGTTGTGAAATCGTTGTAACAGCTGAGGTGCCCGTACTTGCGGGTCCCTCTTGAGCTCCGCCCATTGCTCCTGCTGGGCAGACTGGCATACAAGCTGGCAAAACAACCTCTGGCTGTGGTGCATGTGGAACCAAATGAGGAGGGTGTGGAAGATGTTGCCCAGTAATTTCTGGAGTTTCTATTGGCCCAGCAACGTTTTTGCAGTTTTTAAACTTGTTCTCACTTGCCAGAATTGGTCGAACTACAAAGCTACAGCGTCGAAGAACGTCTGGTTCACCATTGTAAAAGTCGAGAAATAGTGCCGTGGGGTCGTGCACTGTAATGGCCGTTTTCGGTAGCTCTTTTTCGCAAATATACCAGTCGTTATGATGCATTGCGTTGAAAAGAAGATTTCGAGTATATCTCATAACGTTGAAAATATTGAATGAAGCTTCCTTATCTGAAAATGTAAAGTTAAAACTTAAATCAGGGCAAAAACATAGGTGAAAGCTCATATTAGGCAATTTTACTAGCCTATAACTTACTTTTTGCAAGTGTGGTGATTATGCAATATAACATAATAATATTAATAATAATAATAATAATAATAATAATAATGATAATAATAATATTATTTTTATCCACGGTGTCCAAATCACAAGAAAAGTGTTCTTCCTACTGCAAGTCTACACCTAATAATAAAGCTAGAAATGACTAATAAATGCTATTATCATTCGATCCATTTTTTTCTTCCGAGGGCCCACCACGTGACCTGCGAATAACTGCCTACGAATAATTCTGCCCATGCACACAACGGTGCAAAGTTGTTTTTCTACGAATAATTGTTATGCTCCCTTCCCTGATGGCAGCGCGATTTCTGCTCAGTTTTAGCAGTTGTGAATAAATATTAAATTGAAAAACAAACTCAGTGATCGAATGATAAAACAATTATTGAACTCGGCTATAACAAAATGTTGCGATTTGTCAGTGTCTTGCCACTGACAAATCACAATATTTTGCTCAACCTCGTCCAATAATTTATAATTAAAAACTAATCATAGTAATTACAATATTAAATACCTTTATTGAAGATATATGATATATATGAATGTAATAAGACACCAGGAACACACAACAACTATAAAGCTTTAATCACATGTTTCCGAAACTGAGCTGCCAGACTCAAGTCTCGAGTGGCTTGCTTTAAGCTTAAGGTGCTAAACAGACTATTCCACCTAATTAATGGCACCTCTATAAGAAAAGCTCCTTTAAGGGCTTCAGAATTTGGGCTTGGTACAAAAAGGTTCTGGTCTGAACCTTCGAACAGTCCCTCACTTTTCCGGGCTCCTGAACAGTGTTCGCCAAGACAAATATTTCAGAGTTTTAAACAGGGACTGAATTGTTCATTGTCGTGTGCAAAAAGCATTTAATCTGATTTGATCGTCTAACACACAAGCTTTCTCAGTTAGATCAGATAGGATCTGTGAGGATCTGAGAGGTCATCTAACGTTGCAATCAGAACTAGTTATGAGACGGGCTGCTCTGTTGTAATTGTTTTGTTTGTTTACAAGACATTTACCGCAATTATCCCGTGCAGTGTTGTAATAATCAAAATGCGCCAAAACTAATGATTTATAGATATAATTCAGAATGTTTTGACGGAGAGCAGTGGCTTGAGTCTCCTTAGGGCTCCAAGAACTTTCATCACTTTTCCCGTGTCCTAGGACATATGCCCGCTCCATATAAAACCCTGGGAAGACGTGGGTACTCGGCGAAAATTTTCAAAAAACACCCTAAAAGGTACCAGAATCTCGTTTGATGGGCATGGCTATAATAGATTTTTACCCCCACTGAAC
The DNA here is from genome assembly GCA_022457155.1 of Cladopsammia gracilis. Taxonomy (NCBI): domain Eukaryota; kingdom Metazoa; phylum Cnidaria; class Anthozoa; order Scleractinia; family Dendrophylliidae; genus Cladopsammia; species Cladopsammia gracilis. Next base: position 703,002 of record JAJGOT010000028.1, on the reverse strand, counting down.
TGACAAAGAGTTCCTGCCATATTTTTAGCGGCTCAATACCTAAATTTTAGCGGTGGTCAAGTGGTAACAAATTTTGACCCCTTAAGATACGACAAGTACATGCACACACGGTCCCCATGGGTAAGGCAGGTGACCATTACATATCTCAGTTTATACAATGGACTGAATACTACGCGCTCTATGATTGGTCGTTGCCTATGATCTATAAGATTACAGATGCACGGCTGACGACATAGAAAAATTGTTTGCTTTGTTTTGTCCAACATGGCGCACAATTTTGAAAATGTTTGCGAAATTATTCTGGATTGAGCAAGTGAAAGCCTCGAAAAATGTTTAGCAGGAGCTGTTTATGCGCAAGAAAAAGAAGAAACCAAGAAAAAAAGTGTTCTTAGCGACTTAAAAAATATGTAAACGGGAACAAATCTTCGAATAGTTGAGCGCTACGTGGCATGTTCGTAATTTTACTTTTTTCACTTTTCTATTCACTGTATAAAACAAATGGATTCCATTTTGCCGTATGTCTGTTCAGTTATAGATCACAGAAGACGTCAAAATGTGGTACGAACATCAGTGACACACTCGCCTGCGGCTCGTGTGCCACTTTTTTGTTCTTACCACATTTTGACGTCATCTGTGATCTATAACTGAACGGCAGAAACAAGGCCAAATGGAATCTATTTGTTAAGTTGGCAGCCGATCGAGTGATCGATCGATCAATCGAGGGAGCAATAGTCACATTGCTATAACTCGTTCAACGCGTATTCACGAGTTAAAAAGAAAGTGTCCGAAGAAATAATCTGCAACACAGGCTTGCAAAGGTCGGCGGAAAAAAACATATTCTTTCCTACTGGCATCCGGAAGGGGGGGGACTCCCATATAAAAACGACGGGGGTGCTCGTCGGAAATTTTCGAAAAGCACCCTAAAAGGTACCAGAATGTTGTTTGATGGGCGTGGCTCAAATGAATTTTTAGAGGTACCAATTCTTAAACGACACATGTCATATTTTTTTTTCGGTTTAACACCCAAAAAGGTACCGCGAAAATTCCAGCGGTGGTCATTTTGAATTTTAGAGGTAGCAATGTACAAATTTTGACCCCTAAAAGGTACGACGACCACCCCCGTCATTTTTATATGTGAGTGTAAGGATTGTGACATCACTATTGGTGAGCCAACCTCATTCCCAGTGTCCTCTCTCCTGGCGAAAACTGAGTAGGTTGAGGAGGCTGAGGAGCTCGAACCTGTGTTTTGGTAGGAAACGAAGAGCTTTGAGCGACGAAATATTGCTTCGAGAAACTTCATCTGTTTATACAATAGATCTTTTTAACGGAGTTAAGTTTTTTCAATCCACCTCGCTAGGTAATTTAGTGCAGGTTAACTTTTCCTGTCTGTCAATCATCTCCACTTACGCGGTAATTTTTGTGAAGGTAAACTGTTGAATTCATAGTGACGGCTTTAAATTTCATTAAGAAAATTAACCGTTGTGAGTTCACGTTCTCCACAAAAACCTATAATTTGATCATTTGACGTTGTTGTTTTGCAGGGAACGGCAAGGAAATGTACTAAAATATAAAACGCACGTGCAGGCATGCATTGTTTTCGCTCATTAAACCTATTGTTTTCAACTTCGAACCTTGACTGTTTTGGGTGGTCAACAGTGACGTCACTTTCCGACAATTTCCGCGATCGCTCTACGATTATGAAGGCCAAAAAGTCGCATTTTTCAACTTCCAATATCTCTGCGATGCCAAGTCAAATTGGTTTCAAACTTCAGATTATGTTTATTTGGTACTCATTAAACATATTACATTACAGTATTGGACTAAACGAATAAATGTCAAATTTTTGGTTCATTTGACCTTTAAGAGGAACGCAACATAAATATGTAGATTATTAATAGTTCATAATTTTAGGATAAATAACATAGACGTACAACATATGTTAACTGTATGTCAACTCCTAGTGTTGTAAATAAGTGTGTAACAAATGTAAACTATTAAATAGCCAGTAAAGAATTAAAAGAAGTTAACAGAAGGTTGGGGTATATACATGGGGGGAGCGCTTCAAGTCTACAGGCAAATGAGCCTTTAGAAGGGAGGGGGCATATAATCGGAATGTTACTGTATGCATCATGACGTTGGAACATTTTGAAAGAGAATCGGACTCAATCGGCAGGTTAGTAAGTTATATATGAACTATCTTATGTATCCAATGACAAGCTGGTGCACTGTTCACTATACCCTTTTGAGCGTTTGCTATATAAAATGTACTGCGACATAAAAAGACACCAAACTATGAAAATTGAAACGTGACCTTGAAATGAAAACAGTAAAAAAAGTATGGGCCTTACCAAAAAGGTCCGTTCCGTCATGTTTTTGAATAAAGAAGTGATAGTTCTTCTGTCTCACGTAAAAACCAGGCAGACATACAGATTCAAAGGAAACACTGTCTCGTGATGTGCTGGTTTCTGTGAACAATGCAGGAATTCGAGCAATAAACACGTGACACCATTTGTCCAGGACCAATCGACCATTCTTCGATTTCCAGCAATCGTTTTTTGAGATATCTTCCTGAGCGTATGGTAAATGCCAGGAATGAAAGGTGTACATTCCATTTGCTACAACTAAAAACATAATGAATGAAAATAACGAATGAACGAACGGGTGGATGGATGCATGGATGAATGGATGGATGGGTGGGTGGATGGATGGATGGATGGATGGATGGACAAAAATTAAAATGTTGCCTGTACAAAAGTAGTGCACTTTTGTTACGTGCAAATATAAGATCATTTGGAACTTAAATATTGTAACAGAGCAGAAACTTTTAGGCTAATTAATTCACTGATTTGCCAAAAAAAAGCCAAGACATGAAGTGGCTGTGCTATAGTAGTTGACTGTATTTATAAGAATCACTGTCATTAAGCTGGCTTACTTTTCCATGCTACTCCTCCTTTCATGGTTAGTTTCCTGGCCATGACCTGCGAATCCTCTCCCGGTTTTGGAATATAGGTTAATCGTTTCTGCACATAGCCGCCGCCACCAACGACAGCATTCCCACCTCCCACGCCTGCACTTGCAGCGCCTAAAGTAACCTGAGAGCTTCCTGTAACTCCTGCTCCTCCTCCGGCAATGCCGTAACCAGCAGTGCTTGCACCCCCTATTATACCTACCCCCGAAGCAGTACTTCCTGTCCCAGTCCCCACAGCAACACCTGCACCCGTAGTGCTACTTCCCCCAACAACGCCTGCACCCGCAGTGCTACCTCCCCCAACAACACCTGCACCCGCAGTGCTACCTGCTCCCACTCCCACGGCACCACCTCCACCTACACCTACACCTGCACCTGCGCCTGCGCCTCCTGCAGCTCCGCCGGCGCCAGCAGTTCCAACGACCCCAGCTGTCCCAGCTGTCCCAGCAGTTCCAGAAGTCCCTGCAGCCCCCGCGGACCCGGCGCCTGCGGCCCCTGCAGCCCATGCAGCCCCTGCTGCTCCTGCAACTCCATTTGCTCCCTCCATTCCAGGACCAGTTACTGAGATAACACTTCCATTTTTAACATTGATCTTAAATTTATGTAAGTCATCACCATGAAGACCGTTAAATGCATCTTCCAACGTTTTTACTATCGATTTAACGGCTGCTTTCTCGCCTGCACTAGCTCCTGCCGACGCTCCAGCCTCCATTCCTGCTAGAGCACCAGCCTTGGCTCCTGCTTTTGCACCACTTTTCATGGCCCATCTTGCACCAAGTGATGAACCAGCTTTTGCCCCAGCTTCAGCCGCTATTTTGAGCAAAGCGGCTTTATAGGTGGAATTTTTCTCTAGAAATGCAAATAGAACCCGATATTACGAAACCGAAAACATATTGTACAAAATATTTTTAAACCAATTCTAAAACATTTTTGCATCTACATATCGACTATTTGCTAATTTACCAACCCCGAAATGGACCCAGAATACTGAAATGATCCCCAAATTGACCCCAGAATGATCCTCAATGAATTGTTGGAATCACGTTTGAAACAGAGGGTGGAGGCATTTAACAACTTCCATGAAAATAACTTAAATTATTTGCCAGAGGCTTTTTCTGCGCTCTCCTATCTACAGTCACCCACATTGGCCCTTAATCAAACCAGCTCCATGAAAGCGCGCTGAAAGTAAAAACTCTCCAAGGGTAAATTTTAACGCTCTGGTCCCAGTTGTTCAAAAGGTGGATAGCGCTATACACCGGATAAATCATTATCCAGTAGATAAGGGTTGGCAAAAACAATTGTCTTTTCCACTAAAAAAGAAGGATAGCGCTATCCACCTTTTGAACAACAGGGGCCTGGTGTACAGCAATTGTTCCCTTGGAAGGCTGAAGTTTTCAGGTTGCCGTTCATTTTTATGGCAACCATATTTTGACAAGGAACAAGAAAACGTGGCCATTGTAGGGAGGTGCCCATTGTGTGGAGGTGACACCACAACAACCACAAAATTCGAGAAAAATCGGTTTGCAAAATTTAAATACGTACCATTTGGTAACGGCAGTTTTGTCCACAGGAACATAGAGGGTATCACTGTGTAATTTGTCCCGTCAGGTGTTTGCAAGCCAACCTCTAGGTGATCATTTTGATGATCGTCTTTCATTACAGTTTCCATGAAGTAATATTTTCCCTTCTCCAGAAAAATCGGGAGAGATCGTTGGTTTGCATACCTGTGTAGGGGGAGGAAAGGAAATGTAACGCTACGCCAAGCAAGCGGCCAAGCAAGCGGCTCCCGCGGCCAGTGATGTTTTTGTAATATGAAATAAAAAACATTACTAGGAGCATTTCTGCTAACCCTAGAATCTTGTACATTTTAGGGCATCCCCTAGCATTTCGTTAGGTTTCCATAACGGTAAGATGGTCCCTATTTATTCAGCTGGGTGGAAAAAGAGCTTTTGGTAAGCAAACGAAAGTATGACAGAAAACATTGATCTCCTTGGGTTTCTTTTTCAAAAGGTGAATAATTTCTTATATCAATCAAACTTGATCCAAGAAAGATGTACCAAATATACACACGAAGTCTGAAATTTTCTAGATGGGAAGCATCCCCGGGAGGAAGAGAGGTTGTCTCTAGGAATTTAGGGGCGTGGGTGTGACCGCCAGCCAACTACTCTGTCCTTTTGGACACCTGAGAGCGGAAAACAAAGAAAGAGACGGTGCCGCACCAGATATAAAAATAGCAGTGTTCTTAAGTAATGATCCGCATATGAAGGATAGCGCTGAACGGCAATGCACGATGGAATGTCAACTTTTTTCATTGTTACAACTAGTGATCTCATTGGCCTAGACTCAAAAACCACTAAAAAGCTAAGGTTCAAGTAATTTGAGACCAAATGGCACAACATGCAATTTTTAAAAGATATTGTATTTGGGAGAACTTCATCAAAGAAGCAAAATTATTTGCTATTGTCTTCTGCTATTCTGATTGGTTAAGCACGAACATTTCCTAAAATTTATTTGACGCAAATGGATTTTCTTTATTTTTATAATGAAATATAATTATTAACCATCAGCTCCTCCTCTATTCTTGAATTCAAAGATATTCTTTGTGGGAAAGAGCCAATGCCGCAGAACAATGAAGTTTGCTATCGTTCTTATGTGGAGCATTACTTAAAGTTTAACATGAGGTCAATAAAAGATTCACTAAAGGCTATGTTTACCGTTTGGAACTTTAATGTCATAGTTAAAGGCAATTGAAGATCAACTTAACCTTTTGGCGTCCTGTGAATGTCATTGAAACAGATGGAAGATTCGGATACTGTAGATATGGGAAATGAAGGGACGTGATCGAACTATTCGTATCATGTGACTATATGGTTGTCGATGAGTGTGTGTCTCCTTTTTGGAATTACAAAAGGATACCTCGCCCCTCCAGAAACATTGAAAAGTCTGAAAACCATCTTTTGGGATCGTTTGGGTAACCAATATTAGCTACGATTGGTTAATGGTTGCCTTTGGAAACCATAAACCTATCGTAACTAACGCTGGTTACCCAAACGATCCCAGAAGGCTGATGCGCAGTCTCCCTAAAATGTCTGGAGTGGCAAAATGAGCCAGTTCGCTTTCACGTCCATTGACCTTAAATGTTAACTCTATAACTTCCAAGAGCAGCCAAAATTAAAATCCATGAAACGTCTACTTTTGTTCTTTAAAAAGCTGAACAACAAACAGCACCATAAAAAGTGCCTTTGAGGAGCTTTCATTTGAATGGTTACCATTTGTCCACAGAGCGACAACTTAAAGCTACTTTCTATGCCGCACGTACTGAGATTTTCTATGTGAATAAAAAGAGCAGCCAAAATTAAAATCCATGAAACGTCTACTTTTGTTCTTTAAAAAGCTGAACAACAAACAGCACCATAAAAAGTGCCTTTGAGGAGCTTTCATTTGAATGGTTACCATTTGTCCACAGAGCGACAACTTAAAACTACTTTCTATGCCGCACGTACTGAGATTTTCCGATGCAATTGGGCGCGCGAAAGACCCATTCGGACATTTTGTCAACCAATCACAATGACGAAACGTTGTTCCCACACGTAAGAAAATTATTTCGTCCGATCAAAGAGTAGCTGCCAAAACATATCACTATTTTCAAAGCTGCTGCACTACTGTTGGCGCCAGCCATTTTATTCACATAAAATATTCGCTTGGTTTCACTGAAAAACTGTTTAAAGTTAAAATTGTTTGAGACTTGGCCGGACAAGTTTAAACTTAATGTCCGAAGATAATCGCTTGTTCATTGGCAAAATAAATAAAACATCGATTCCTGGGCAGAAAATCTCAGTATGTAAAAAACAAACAAATTACAGCATGGGAAGTGCTTTGTACGGTGTGTACGCACTCATTGGTTTGAATAAGAAATCCTACTCGTTCGCTGCGCTCACTTGTTCGATTTTTGATACATCTGATATATGCCGTGCGCGCGCAATTCCCATGGAGAAATCTATAAATATATATGTCTCATTGTTTGACTCTGGCACTTCGAAATATGCATGCACGATCAGAAATATACAATATGCTTAACACCTGGTTTTCATATGTCGGGTAAATCCTAGACGGCTCGTCTGAAAAATAGAAGCGCTCCTAATTATCTCTATTCATCTTCAACCATCCCAGATGATCAGGGATGTCTACGATTTCGTGTTTTCATAACTCGGCAAAATCTGGGACGGTCGGGAAACAGCGAAATTAAATCTCCGATCATCTGGGATTTTCCCAACATATGAAAACCAGGCTTATTTTGGGCCTGGCAAAACTAGCAAACACTTTTGCGGAAACATTGTTTCTTCTAATGTGGCAAAATTTGCGTCCATGAAGCAAGAATTTCACAGGTTTTAACTTGATTTAATAACATTTCCTTGGGTTCGGAAGCAAGATTTGCTTACGCAGTTAAAAAGGCAAACATTTGCATCCGAACAATGTTTCCCCAACAAATTTTCCTAGTTTAGTGTTCTTAATAATGGAAATATCATCTAAAATATAAAGGTTTAATCATACGTTATCCTACCTATCAAACTCAAAAGGTTCAGTCGGAAAACCTCCGTCTACGGCAGCAATCATCGTCTGCGAAGCAGGGTTTTCGTCGGTACTAATAAAAAGTTCGCTGCCGGCATTTGATGCTGTAAAGATGTTTAAATGCTCATGTTGTTATCAAATGTATTGCTTTCATATGCTAGCACTTACATGTAATGCATGTTACGACTATACGAGCTATATTTAAGTTATTGTATGATGTGAACATACCCTACAATATGTGTAACAATGATAGTTATTAATAAATGCTGCTGTTATTAACCACAAACAAAAAACACCATGCATTGGGTACGCAGTGCTTTTGTACGCAAACAGCCCTGGAACAGAATGTGGACACAACGGATATGAGTATTGGTTCTTTCTGTGTGTACCGGAGCACAGATGACGTAAAACAAAAGGAACAAAGAACGACAATAATACAAATGCAAAACAAGACCAAAAACACAATACCTCACAAACAATAGAAGATAATGAGTACCGGTACACGCAGAAAGACCCTGAGTATTCTCCCGAGCGTCAGTTACTCGGGTTCGAACCCAACTTTTTACCAATTTGTTTTCAGGTGAACGCTTGTTCGTTTTTCTCACGATGGAGTCACTTTCACATGTTGATCGCGGCGTTTCGACTGCTATTACTGCCACGGCAAAGTGTATATCGGGGAAGCAGGGAGATCGATGCATGATAGGATAAAAGAGCACGATAGAGTCGTTCGGCTTGCTCGTATTCAAATCTCCGTGGTTTCGGAACACGCCAACAAGACCAGGTACTTTCCAGTTTCATAGTTTATTGACCGTGACCCACACTGGTACATCCTAATAACATCAATAGAGATAGACAACAGCCACTGCAACAGCCGATCGATAACAAATCGAACATGTGAGGAAACAACATCTATTAGGAATAACAATGAGGATCTAAATTAACCAATGGTGACAAACCAACGCCGGTGTTTCATAAAGGGACACGTAACCAATCGACCTTATCGCCTGATGAAGACTAGCAGTCATTGCAGTCGAAACGCCGCGACCAACATATAAAAGTGACTCCATCGTGAGACAAACGAACGCGTTCACCTATTTTACACACCACGATGAACAACAACCACATTTTCATAACAAATTTGTTTTTAAAAATTCTATTTACAAGGCTAAAAAGGAGTGAAAGGGGCTATGTCGCAAGGTGAGTCTGCGCAATGAGTTCCTGTCATGTGACGTCACCTGACGTCACACATGTCAAATTTCTATTGTTCCCTCCCTAATCGCGGCCAGTTTTATCGCGCTTGCACTCGTGTCGAACCACGCGAGGTAAACAAACACACGATCGATTTCGCTTTTAAATTCCTCCCCAACTTCCACCACTACTGAAAGACATGGAATTTTTCGAAGGTACGACTAACAAGTCGCAGAAATAATTTAATAAAAATCTAGCCAAGTTAATACTCTAACTAATTTGTAAACTTTAGATCTATCCTTCCACGCAATACGACGGGATGGAACGGATTGCAGCGAATTCGACAGTAATGGCGGCCAACTTGATAAAAAGCCACCGGACATTTTTCAAGATGTTAGTACCCAGTACTCACCCGTCATCCTCGCGACATAGCCAACTTTAAAAGAAAAATCCAAATGTTTTCGACTAATTAAGTCATCTTCAGGATAAAAGAGCATCCGCCAGATGCGCAATTTATATGTTTTAAGTGATTCCCGATGGGAACAGTCTTCCTACAGAAGAATGAACTTGAGTTCATAATTGCAGGTTGCAACCCTCTCTTACAGAGGAACTATTTGGCATTACTTCTAGAAATGACGCATCTACAAGCTATTTGCTTAAATTTAATCAGTGTCTTTTGTTTGCAAAATACTATCTGTACCATCAGAAATTAAATTCTTAATCGTGTAATTTAACTGAATTTATAAATCAGCTTAATTGGAAATATTGTATAGGAAGCTTTGATAAGTAGCTTATACAGGGTTGTTATCATAGACTTTTTTTTCTTTTTTTTTCTTTTTTGTGTTGTGTGTTGTCCTTTTATTTAACTTTTACAATGATGTATTGTTTTCACTTAAATAAAAAAAAAACTTGTTTTTTTCAAACTGAGGCTCTATTATTGGATCATTAGGCCTTCAATAATTCTGTGCTTGCGAAAAGATTGGGCTGTACAAAGGATTCGCCATCTAAAAGAATGGGACGGATTCTCACGTACTGTAGGTGACGGGCAGGTTCAGAGTCATTACAAGGATTTGAACGTTCGGCAATTCGCACCTCCACAGTCCTCCACAGTTCCTCGTGGTCTCACCTATGTAATGATCACCGCAAGAACAATCCCCTTTGTAGACAACATGCGATCTGTGAATGTTTTTGTCTTTAAGTTTGAAAAGACTTTTAATTTGTCTTGTTTGCCAATGGACGATGAAATTGTATTGGAAACATGTGAAATTGTTTAACTTGGAGATAAAAGTCTTTCATTTCTGTTGTAGTAAGGGAACTTGATGAAAATCTTCTTACGCTCTTCAAAAAGGAAACTCGGAATCAATTTGTTATCTTCGGGTGAGTCTTTGAGAAAACTGTCCACTGGGTGAGAAATAAAACGTTTCACTGAGGTCAGTCAACAGATCGCTGTACTACAAAGGATGCAGAAACTGTTGCCTTTTAAAACTAGGAGAGACCTTCACAAGACCTTCATACTACTGCACTTTAATTATTGTTCCGAAACGTGGCATTTCTGTAGTAAGAAATCAGCTGACAAGTTAGAGATGGTAAACAAACGAGCGCTCCGTTATGTTTTCAGGGATAAGTCCACAGCTTACGCATAACTATTAGAGCGTATTGGTCTCCCAAGTCTCCGCGAACAACGGCTAGCGAAAATATTATCCACCGTTTTTAAAATATTAGCCAGCGATGCCGGACCTGCCAGCTTAACGATGATTTTATAACAGTAAGGCGCTCCAGGTACAACCTCAGGGGCACCACAATGCTGAATCTTCCAAAAGTGAAATCTACAACATATGGCTTAGGATCATGGACTACACTGCATCGAAATTGTGGAATTCGATACCAGACGAGTCGAGGAGGATTCCAACATACATAGCTTTTAAGAACAATTTAAAAACATTAAATCAGTTACTGGACTATGAGAGCGATGTGCGACAATTTTAAGATATTGTAACTATTTTAATTCGTAATCATTTTTAATTATAGTTTAACTTCAATTTATACACTTTAACTTAAATTTGTACACTTCTAATGAAGTTTTATTTTGTATCTTTTATTTTTATTATTTTTGGGCGTACCTGGAAACTAGCTCTTTAGCTAAGCTTATCGACTCTAAATAAAGGATTGATTGATTCATTCATTCATTCATTCATTCATTCATTCATTCATTCATTCATTCATTGGGGAATCCTTTGTACAGCCCAATCGTTTCACAAACAAGCGCATAATTATTGAAGGCCTAATAATCCATTAATGGAGCTCCAGTTTGAACAAACAAGTTCATTTTTATGTAGGAAGACTGTTGCCATCGGGAATCACTTAACACATATAAATTGTGCATCTAGCGGAGGGTCGTTTACCCGGAAGATGACTTAATTAGTCGAAAACGTTCTGATTTTTAAACTCCCGTTTAGCCTTATAAAATAATAGTATATTTTTAATCTTAAAGCGAATATTATGGACAAATTTGTTTTCGTTTGTTTGTTTTATTTATTTATTCCTTGTCAGGCTCTCGAAAAATTCGGTCCTGAACAACACTATGTAACGCTTTTTTTCTACATTAATTTTACAAGTGAATGTTACTAAAAATGTGGTTGTTGTTCATCGTGGTTGTTGTTACAAGTGAGTTTGGGGAATACCTACGTTGGCCGATAAGAACAACACAAAAACACAAAATGAAACAAAAGAAGGAAACATAAACAAAATTAGAAAACAAAAACACAAAACTTAAACAGAATCACAAAACGCAAACACAAAACCCGAAAACAGAAACATGATATTAGAAAAAATCAACGCAAAACCCACAACAGAGACACAAAAACTTAAACAGAATCACAAAAAATACAAAATTAGAAAACAGCCCAGAAGCACAAAATTAGAAAACAGAAACACAAAACTTATACAGCCAGGAATCACAAAATACAAAACAGAAACACAAACTTATACAGCCAGAAATCACAAAATACAAAACAGAAACACAAAACCCGAAAAAGGCCCAGAAAACACAAAATTATAAAACAGAAACACAAAACTCCCAAAGCAGAAACAGAAAACTTAAACAGAATCACAAAATACAAAACGGAAACACAAAACCCGGAAACAGCCCAGAAACAAAAAAAAATTAGAAAAAAAAAAAAAAAGAAACTTTATAAACTGCATTATATGTATATGGCACTCTACACATAACCATATGATGCAAACGTCTGACGTAAAAGCAACCAAGTTCACAAGGGCCGGCAATTTAATCCAAAGTGCTTTAATTAGTAGATCACGAATGGCACATGGTGCTTAAGAGAAAAAATAACTTAAGACAAATATTAATCAATGTAGGGCAAGTATGGACGATGCAGACATGAGATTTTTCTTCTCTCGATGTCATTGCAATACTGCAATTTTTAAATTCATTAATTTTGAAAGAGTAGATGCTTTTACTTGTTTTCTCTTTTTTTGTGGGGGTGGGGCGAGCGAGAATAAATGATTTTCTGGAGTACGGACATGCAATACTTTTTGCCTAAAATAGAGCCTTCTTTGACATAAATATTAAACTGACTGTTTTCGACAACAGTACTTTGACTCATGTGTGACAGCTTGGCAGTTCCAACTCAATAGAGCTTCCAGTAGAGGAAATAATTATGTGACGGATAATATGACAAGTCCGAATCACAGCCTCCATTTGGCTTCAAAATATGTATCCTTGGTGCTTAAGAGAAAAAATAACTTAAGACAAATATTAATCAATGTAGGGCAAGTATGGACGATGCAGACATGAGATTTTTCTTCTCTCGATGACATTGCAATACTGCAATTTTTAAATTCATTAATTTTGAAAGAGTAGATGCTTTTACTTGTTTTCTCTTTTTTTGTGGGGGTGGGGCGAGCGAGAATAAATGATTTTCTGGAGTACGGACATGCAATACTTTTTGCCTAAAATAGAGCCTTCTTTGACATAAATATTAAACTGACTGTTTTCGACAACGGTACTTTGACTCATGTGTGACAGCTTGGCAGTTCCAACTCAATAGAGCTTCCAGTAGAGGAAATAATTATGTGACGGATAATATGACAAGTCCGAATCACAGCCTCCATTTGGCTTCAAAATATGTATCCTTGGGGTACTTAAGCCTGGTTTCCATCGGCTACGATCACTGTGTTCACTGGAAAAAAGGTTTAGCGATCGAAGCGATCATATGGAAACCACTCTCCAGCGATCGAAGCGATCGTAGCGATTAATATGAAAACTACTCTTCGGTGTTCATAGCAATCGTAGCGATCATATGAAAACCACTCTCCGGCCGGCGATCGCAGCGATTGTAGCGATCATATGGAAACCATGCAGGCTTTACCTGTTCTTCAAAGCTCACCTGAGTTTTTCTGTTCCGCTTCATGAAACAGGCTGAACAGTTTCCAAGGAAAAATATCCATTCGCCAAATCAGAGACTACTGGTTGATATATAAAGAAAAAAACTGCTTACAAAGCAAAAAATAATGGTTCCCTGTCTGAATAGGTTTAAAATAAGTCCTCATACGAGCACCAAAGAAGTCTGCCCAATTCTGAGGTTGCTGGAAAGTGGGAACACACATTGCTAAGGTCGGCAGGTTTGGAAAGCGAGCGTCGGACAGCAGAAATTTGACGCGTTTGTAATCTATTCTGTCCCATCTCTCTAAATAAACGCCGTTGGTCACTGAAACATAAATTATTTCAAAATATGTTAAAATAGAAATTAGTAAATCCGTCAAAATTATCGTCTACGAAGTATTATCAAGCCGACCAACCCAAAAAGAGATTGTTAAACATGTAAAATGCGAGATTTATTTGAATTAATCGCAGTTACAAATGTACGATGGTCCGAATCTATTCTGATTTCTTTCACGGTTCAGGCATTTCATGGTCTATTCCGGTGAGATTTCCATATGTATATTTAAGTAACAATGCGTGTAAGAAGTAGGCAATCCTCTGTTGTTCTGCGGCATTTCGCTTTCCCCACATACGATTGTTTAGATTTTCTTACTGAGAATGCATCAACCTATGGACAACACGTTTTTGAAATAAAATGTACTGAAACTTTATTTTAAAGCGATATTTCTTTTGTGTTACAAGATTTTATCCAATCACGAGACTCCAAAACAGTGGCCAAGAAAGGCTTCTAATTTTCCATGTTTCCCACATAGAAATTTTGCTGCATTAAAACTCACAATAGTTTTCACTAAAAGGGAATCAATAAGTAAACTAGAGAGAAATAAATGCGCTACCTGAAGAAGTGATAGTAGATTTTCATGTTTTATCCAATGAGGTGGACCGTTTCAACAATTTCACAATTAACACCTTTCTGCATTCCTTGCCGTTGGGTTGCCTAGCCCGTACTTGGACTATTACTTAAAAATTATCTTTATCTCTAACCCAGCCAAAAATAACATCATTTGCACAATAATGGTTCTGCATAGCAAATTATCCCATTTCGGATCCCTCCAACCCACCCCCCCCCCCCCCCCCGGCCACCCACCTACCCTACCCCCAACAAAAAAAAATAAGATAAAACAAAACTCAAAATGGCCAAGCAATCTTTCAAAATTTTACATCTACCTTACTTACTTCCACATGGTGGATCCATATTACCAAAATTTCTTTTTCGCCTAATCAGCTCATGTTTACCTTCTAGTACTTGAAGAAAAAATAAATAAAGTTAATAACACCATTAAAGGTCCACTATTTTCCCTTTAATACAAACTGTACTGGTATATTTACTAGAAAAAGTCCCTTTCTCGAATAAGCGACGCAATGGAACAAGCCCTCCACCCTTCAACAACAACGCGATGCTTATCCGAAGCACTTTAAGTGCAAGAGAGGCGCTTATTCAAGGGGGTGTACTGTAAAAGAATATGTTTCGCATTAAACCAAAGAAAGGGAAAGGGTCCAATTAGAAGGTTAGTATGGGAGAATGATGAACGCTCCCGTATATGCTAACGATAAATTGGCTTCTCAATTGAGGCCGTCAGTATCATCACTCTTTTCTCTCATCACATTCTGTTGCTAGGCAAAGAATTTCGCCCGCGTTCCCCTCAATCCAGTATCAACCGTTCGCAGTAGAGATCGAAAGATATTTTAAGCCAAAATATATGCGTGTAGACGTTCGTTCTGATATGACTTTGACGTTAAAGTAAGCCAAGTGATAATAAATAAAAGACTTACCTGAAGAATTTCCTCTTGTTTTGTTTTGGTTAACATCTTTTGAAAATATCCCCATCAAAAACAAAGCGTAAATATTGCAGTAAACAGCAGCTTTTAAACACTTCATTGCCAAGTGAGAAATTGCTTGGCAATAACTTGAAAATGACTGAGGAAATTAAACAAAGCGATTTGCGATGTCTCACTTACATTGACATGACAACGAAGCCACCTGCCATTGCGACAGACGAAAAGGTTTTCTTAATGGGTCACGTAGCGCCGAAACTATTCATTGTCTTGTAATTTAAATCCTTTTGTTTAAAAACTCATTAATTAGGCTGCATCAGCAGGGTGCAGGGTTACAAAGCGTTTATCGGTTAATTAACTTTAATGTTCATGTATAAGCAAATTCCAAACGCGACCGTTTCCCAACCGCGCATTTGACTTTTTTTTAGACTGAGTTCTGATAGCCAGATGGCATAGACTATTAGCTGGCGTGTATGGCCGAAACAGTTCCAAGCTTGTAATTGATTGTTATCGATCGACTCTTTCCAAATATCATATTCATGTCGACTCCTTAGTTTTTGCACTGGTCACCAGCAATAAGTGTCATTTAAAGGTCAAAGGAACCAAAAATTGGACATTTTTTCTTTTAGTCCATTGTTGGTGCAATATGTTTAATGAGAACCAAATAAACATATTCTGAAGTTTGAAACTAATTGGACATGGCATCACAGAGATATTGGAAGTTAAGGTGTCCGACGTCCTTCTGGACGGTATGATTTGGGCTTGACCCTGTCTGGAGCTTAGGTCTTGGTTCCTACTCAGGGATTTGTTCGGCGGGTTGTTTTTCTGGTCTCTGTCTAGGAAAAGATTCCATAGCTCAGACGGAGGTCGGACACCTTATTGAGACTTATATAACGGAGTAACTGGTTAGCTTTCAGTTGAGGTTGGGGGTAGCAGTTTATATAGTTAAATTTAGGACTAAGCAACCCTAGAAGCTAGGTGGTACAGTGGTACGGTAGGCTATGTAAGCCTAAGCCTAGCTGAGGTCACAGGTTCAATCCTGAGTGGGGATTTTAGATTTTCTTTTTTTTTTACACTTACACGTTTATTGAAAAAACACGTTACACGTTTATTGAAAAAAGTGTCGACATTACGTTATATAATTCTCAATAAGTGTCCAACCTCCTTCTGAGCTATGGAAGGTAGACTCTACCCTGTCTAACCACATTCAGTTTCTTGCGTGGTTGCTCAGCTCCGTTCGTGCACCTTGCTGCGTTGGTGTTTACTGATTTATATATATATATATATATTGTCCGATCTCCTAATGGAGAGTTGGGCTGCAAGCTATCTGTCTCCAGGCTGTTCTGTCCGCCGTAACTGATGCTGCCTCTGCCCATGATTTTAACCCCTTCATCCTTAACTCTCTCTCTCGACAGTTCTGCGCCATGTTTCACGCGGTCGACCCCTCTTCCTCTTGCCTTCCGGTACCCATGTCAGTGCAATTCTTGGATGTGAGTCGTGATCCATTCTGAGGACGTGGCCTAGCCATGCCCATCTCCTTCTTGCCATCTGACTGCTTATCGTTTCCAACCCCGTTCTTCTTCTTATCTCCTCATTGGTTACACGCATTGGCCAGTAGATCTTTAATATCCGGCGAAGGCTCTTATGTAGGAACGCATCCAGCTTTTTCTCATCCGTTTGGGTCATTCTCCAGGTTTCACAACCATACAACAGTACCGTTAGACGTTAGACTTAGAGATTTTGATCTTGTTCTTGCAGGTAAACTGACTGTTCTTCCATATCTTTCCTAATTTGTTGTACGCCGCTCTTGCTTTGCCTAACCTCGCTTGGATATCATCTTCCGTACCGCCTGAGGTGCTAACATGTGCACCCAGGTACACTAAACGTTCTACCTCTTCTATGTCATGATCGTCGACCTGCACCTTTTCGTTGTTTGTCGTGTTGAGCCGGAGGAGTTTGGTCTTCATAGAATTAATCTTTAACCCGGTTGCCTTACTGTTGTTGCTGAGGTTACTCACTTTCTGTTGGATTTGCTGTTTTGTGCTGGATAAAAGTGCGATGTCGTCAGCGAAGTCCAAGTCGTTTAACTTGGACCACAGTTTCTATCTGATGCCTGTGTTGTCACCCTCTAACGTTCTTCTCATGATCCAGTCTATTACAAGCAGGAACAAAAACCCAGACATATTACAACCCTGTTTCACGCCAGACTTCACATCAAACCAGCCAGTTAGACCTGCACCATCAACCACCGCACATTGGTTACCATCGTACATTGCCTTGATCATTCTAACAAGCTTTGGTGGGATCCCATAACTCTCCATAATCTTCCACAAGGTTTCCCTATCAACGCTATCAAAGGCCTTTTCGTAATCAACAAAGCATACATACAAGCTGGAATTCCATTCTATTGCTTGCTTCACGATATTCCGGAGGACAAAAATCTGTTCTATCGTACTTCTTCCTTGTCTAAAACCAGCCTGTTCCTTGCGTAGCTTTGCATCAACACCGTCCGATATTCTTCCTATCAACACCTTACCAAACACTTTTGCCGCAACAGACATCAGAGTTATCCCCCTCCAGTTTCCGCAGTTAGTGAGATACCCTTTCTTAGGTAGTTTGACAATAAGACCCTTCTTCCAATCTGCAGGAATGGACTCACTGACCCATATTGCACAAAAAAGATCGTGTAGCACTTCAATTGTTGTTGTTATATCAGCTTTGAACAGTTCCAAGGTTATACCATCCACTCCAGGTGCTTTGCCTGCGCCCATGCTGTTAATGGCGCTCCTAATCTCAGCCTTAGTTATGGGGCCTGAAAATATTTCGTCCATCACCTCCACCTCACTATCCACCTCAGCCACTAGTTCTGGGCTCGGTCTGTTCAGTATTTCTGCAAAGTGCTTTTTCCACCTCTGTCGCACCTCATCTTCATTGGTCAACAACTTCCGTGCCTTATTTCTCACTGCGTCAATTTTCTTTGATGGTTCACTACATAGCCTCCTAGTAGCATCGTAAACGCTCTTCATCTGCCCACGCTTTGTAGCGTCCTCAGCTTCTTGGGCGATATTATTAGCCCACTCTCTCTTGTCCTTTCTCAAACTTCTCTTCACTTCTATATCTTTCTTTCTGTGTTCCTTTTGCGATTTGAGTCTCAACCTTTCTGACCTTGTACCAACTGACTTTTGTTTTAGCTGTCTCCTTTCTTCAATACCTTTCCAACTTTCGGGGCTGATCCATCCTATAGTTTTCCTTGCTCTGTAACCTAAAACATCTTTAGCTGTTTCACAATAACTTTCTTTGATCTTTTTCCACTTCTCCTCTACTTCGTGTTCATGTACCACTGTACCCTCGTCCTCGTGCCTGTTTTCGCCATCTTCGTCCTCCAGCGATAAGCAGCTGAACCTGTTCTTTAGTTGTAACTGAAATTGTTTCCTAATTTCAGGCACGGCTAGCTTACTGGTCTCGTATTTCCTGACTTGCTCTACCCTTCTGCCCTTTCGTATAAGCTTTAACCGTGTCTTAGCAATCACCAGATTATGGTCGCTCGAGCAATCTGCGCCTCTATACGCTCTAACATCTTGTGCTGATCGTTTAAAATTGAAGCGAACAGCCATGTGATCGATTTGGTTGTGATGTTGTCCATTTGGTGAGGTCCACGTGTATCTATGAATGATTTTGTGAGGAAACATAGTGGAAACAATTGCAAGATTGTTTAACGCACAGAAAGACACCATTCGCTCCCCATTATCGCTTCTTTCTCCTACCATACCAAACGTTCCTACAATTCCTTCCTCTCCAACTTGTTGTTCACCTACTTTTGCATTCCAATCACCCATTACCAAAAGCATGTCATGGCGTGGTACTTCATCTACGATCTTTTGCAGTTGCTCATAAAAATCGTCCTTCTGTTCTTCGCCCGCTTCATTTGTGGGAGCGTAAACCTGAATCACTGTCGTCTTGATGAAGCGTGAGTGGAAACGGGCTTCTATAATGCGATCGTTAATCGCTCTCCAGCTGTCTAAACATTGAGTAGCCTTTTTGGACATGATTATTGCCACTCCACTCTGATGTATATCGTCATCTCTGCCGGAATATATGATGGTTTCGCCTGTTTGTGTTCTCAACCGTCCGAATCCTGACCACCTACACTCACTAACCCCCAGTATGTCAATGCTGTAACGAGCCATCTCGGATGTAATCTGAGCTGTTTTTCCCACTGAGAACATCGTTCTCACGTTCCAACATCCAATCTTAACCTTGGTTTTAGGGTCAGCCAACGACTTGTTCGGAGAATGGGCTCCCTTTCGGGTTTCACTCATAGTCGTCATAGCTCCGTCGATCCGGGTGATAAAAGCATCGTCTGGAGTGCGGCATGTCGTTGTACTACACCCAGTATAGCCTGTGTTCTTTGAGATTCCAGTTTCCGTAATCAAGCTTTTTTACGAGGAGGGGTGATTAGCCCCACGCCCAACCTCCAACCTGAAGGGCCAGGGTTTTTCTGTCGGGGTTTTCCTTCCCTTAGCCACTAGTTCCGGTTATTTAAAGGCGCCGGACGCTCGCCTTTCGCCACTGTTGCTTAGCTGCTAGCGGTTGCTAGCATTTCCAGGGACTACGGAGGACGAGGACGTGCAACATATGACTTCGCTAGCAGAGCCTATATGAGACGGAAAGGCGTTTCCCAGCATTTACAAGGAGAGCATTGGTGACATCTGCTAACCTCACTGAGACCTATTGCCAGCGCATAGCCCCCATTTACCAAGATAAAAAAATTGAAAATAATAAAAATTGTATGTAAATAGAATTATTTGCTACATACAGTTCCGGTGCTCGGCCAAACCCGCAAAATAAACCTAATGGTGTATATTTACTGTCTGTTGTGTAATGACGCTGTATCTAAAATTAGATATCCCAAGGGTTAGAGTGGCCGTCTCCCTCTCTAACCGCTTATTTTCTCTTGTTAATTTTCTTTCAACTGATCAATGCACAAAGACGACATCAAAGCGGTTTTCTTCCGAGTCTAGTACCCTTGTGACGGTGTGACGGTGTGATAGGGTGACGGTGTGACGAACAGTACTGGATCCAGAAACACGCCACAGAGCTGCTACATCTGCTTGGGTGTTCACTGATTCGAAGACCACTCCCAAGATAGTTGAAAATACTTTCTGGGTCACAATGAAAGTAAAATTGGGATCATTTGGGGTCGAGATCATTTCGGTGTCAATTTGGGATCACTTCGGAGTCGTAATCATTTGGGAGGCAATCGGCTTCAAGTACTAATGAAGTGTCTGGTTTATTTTTTCACCAAAAGTGTGCCACTGAGAACAAATAATGGTTCATGAGACGTACAAACGTTTATTAAGATGAGTGAAATTTATGATACTAGCAGTATGTTCTCAACTTAAGCAGTTGAAAAAGCAACCTGAAAAAAATTCAGGCTTGAACGGGATTCGAACCCATGACCTTGCGATACCGGTGCAATGCTCTATCAACTGTTTTTCATATATTCACATTCACAAAAACAATTAAAATGGCGAATAAATCACTAGACTTACCTGTTGGCGTGTTCATTTTTAATTCGTGAATACGCGAATCGTTAATCGAGCTTACGGGGAAAGAGTATGCAAATTAGTCACTCCTTTCTTGGTCACGCGATTTAAGTAATGGTCCTAGTAAGAACTAGCAACCCAACGGCAAGGAATACAGAAATGTGTTAATTGTGATGTTGTTGAAACCGTCCACCTCATTGGCTAAAACATGAAAATCTACTATCACTTCATCAGGTAGCACATTTATTTCTCTCTAAGTTACTTATTGATTCCCTTTTAGTCAAAACTATTCTGAGTTTAATGCAGCAAAATTTCTATGTAGGAAACATGGAAAATTAGAAGCCTTTCTTGGCCATTGTTTGGAGTCTCTTGATTGGATGAAATCCTGCAACACAAAAGAAATATCGCTTTAAAATAAAGTTTAAGTATATTTTATTTCAAAAACGTGTTGTCCATAGGTTGATGTACTCTCAGTAAGAAAATGTAAACAATATTATGTGAGGAAAGCGAAATGCCGCAGAACAATAGAGGATTGCCTAGTTCTTACATGCCTTGTTACTTAACGCGTATCTGCGTTGAAATATTAACCTTTGTTAAGCACTTATTCCGATATGGTCGAGTTCTCTCTCCGATACGAAGGATTCGACTCCTAGCGGGGACGTCCAATATATATTTTTCGTTTTCCTTTCGCTTTTTTTCCGAACTGGACATTGTGAAAGTGATGCATTGTAATTATTATTTTTTCGTTGAAAGTCGTTCAATTTTAAAAAAAATCGAACCATATTTACCACAACATTGCGTTACGTGTTAAATAGCTCGCGGTACAAGGTTCAAATGACATGCTGTCATTTATATGCAAACTCCATACACGTGCGGTTTCCAGCGTTTATACAAGCTTGTAAATTTGCTTCTTATCTTTAATGTTTGTCACAAACTTAACTTGTAATATCTTTCTATTTTATGCAACAATTGTCACTCAGCAAAGTATGGATTCTTTTCCCATCGGAGATTCGAGACTTTAAAAACTCGATGAATAATCAACTTGCATTCGCGATCAGGTAGCACGAAACCTTTAATATTCCTCTACGTAGCTTGTTTTCTTTTTCTATACACAAAATAAATATTTAAATACTGCCCTCGGCGTCCGCTAATTTGGTGAAGATTCTTTCATTTAGAGAGTTTTATATTCGCGAGTTGGCTCATAAGAGGCTTTGATCCAATCTGTTGTCCCCGTTTTGTCAATGAGATAAGCAAGGTATACACGTTGCAGCAAAAATATACTGTCGAATACTACATTGGTCGTTTTTCGTGGTCAGACAGGAAAATTTGACAATTAGCTTTTTTACCCGTTTTCTCTCTTGTGGAACGAAAACTAAAATGGCAGACCACCTGCTGGACACCCTTCGCGTCACTATAAAGTAATCAATTGACTACTGGTCTTACCACACGACTCGTTTGCCTCTATTCTTCCAGCGGAGTAAAGTAATTATTAACTCGGGTAGCTACAGTTTTTTCGAACGTTTTCGATACAAATTTCAGGTTGGAAATAGGACGATATATAATTAGAACTTCTTCATGCTCCAGAGAACTCTGTTTTAATAAAGGCGTGTGGAGAACCATGTTCAAGCCACTTGGCATAATAGCACTTAATGACTAATGGTAGTAATGATCTCTGATGCCGCGGTGGCGAATTCAGACTTTATCGTTGGAGGAGGGGGATCGGGCCTAATTTTTTTTTTTTTTTTTGGCAAGATAGGGGGGGAGGCGGGTATTCTTAGAGATGTTACCAATAAGTTTCATCAGTTGATCTTCTCTGAGAAGTTTCGTTAAACCAAAACCAAAGAAATTACTCAACCAATGAACCAATCAGAACCCGTAGCAAGTATATGTCGCCGGCGCCAAGCGCGGAAAAACGCGTGTAAGCAAGTCACGATTGGCTTTGGTTTTACTTCTGATTGGTCGAGAAAGTGGCGCGAGAGTTTTAGCCAATCAGAAAGCGTAGCATTGCAAAAACAAAGCAATAGCGTTCCGCCCAGATGACGTCATATTTAGCAACATTGCATTGTGGGATCGAAATGCGGACAAATATTTCAAAATGGCTGCCTCGGAAACACCAGTTTTTTGCGATTCCTGTACATGTTGTGGATAATTGTCGAGTTGTACCCAAGAACAGTGCTTCGTAGCACCTGTTTTTTCGTAGCTACCTGCATAGTTCTTGAATGTTTGTACGCATTTCAATCCCATGATGCTGCGCGCCAATTCTATTTTTAGAATCTGGGCGGAACGCTATTGTGAGCTTACTTTCGACACTCAATTAAAAACTGCTCTATAACATCCAAACAAGCTTACTTAAATTTTGAGCGACTTGTGCAAGAGTAGAATCCACAGCACAGGATAAATTGCGACGAGAGATCGACGAGGAAACAACGATATCAAGGAAGTGAAAAGACGACTCACGACAAAAGGTTCAATTAGAATTGCGAACTTGGGGCGTCGGTAATGCACGAAACTCCGACAGCGGCACGCGAAATAGCGAAATTGCAAAATGAAGAGGTTTGAAATTCAGAAAAAGAACCTAGAAAAAAAACACCCATACCCTCCCCCTCCCCACCCCCTTCGCTCGCCTCTAACGTAACATGGCTTCATCTAAGATTATCTGTAATTTAATATTAGGTCCAGTAACTTTCTACATTTACCTAAGGTCAAAACTGAAGCCGCTAAGAGTTCTTTTTATGGCATTCGTTGTTAAAGTATAAGTTTTAACAGATCGAATTCGTAATTATTAAATGTCATTTTTATTCTTACAAAAATAGTTACATAACTTTTATTTTTACTTTCATGCATATTATTACACTTCGAACAGATCGAATTCGTAATTATTAAATGTCATTTTTATTCTTACAAAAATAGTTACATAACTTTTATTTTTACTTTCATGCATATTATTACACTTTTTAACTACTTTTTTACCTAAATATAAAGTTTACGTATACAGTTTATCACTTTTTTAATTTTATGTTTGTATAGTTTATCTCATTTGTGAAGTTGGGTTCACAGAGATTCCGTAAATAGCGATTGCTTTGACTAAAGATATCGCCCTGGTTTAATAAAGTCTTTATCTACCTCCAAACTTACTATCAACAGTTTTATTCTTTGTCACATGAGTTTCTCTTCTTGGTGGTGTGCATAACATGTCTGCATGAACGAATAAATACGTTGTTTTACGCATTTTAATGCGTAAAACAACGTGTTTAAAAGTCGCATTTAGTTACGCATTAAGTTAAACATTTTACGTTTTAAGTCCAGTTTTAAACATTTTATAACAAAAAGAGAAACTCATTTTCATGTTACTCGATCATCTACGTCATCGTCTATTTGTTCTTTCAAGACTCGCTTGCAACAGTGCAAGGGACAAGTGGGCTGGCACTCCACAGATTCCGTACAGCTGCTTGGGCAAGCTACAAAAACAAATAATGCAATGTTCTCATTCAAAATTATACTATTGTAAAAACATCTCCCATCATCAATATATTTTGATTGGTATCAAAATGTGTAAAGAACGAGCCGTCTGCAAGTTATCCCGGGGATAACGAAAAAGATGGTAAGAGGCGTTCGGTCTAAATTCCGACCGGTCGATTTTCGCTCTTGCGTAATACTTCCTTGTATGGAGGTGTTGCTTCATTGAATACATCTTCATCAGATGAAATTTCAGATAGCCTTCTGTTTATTGCTTTAGGAACATTTCTGATAATGTTCGGCGGGTGGTTTGATTCTCTATGTACATAGAGTGGGGTGGTTGCTGGTTTTGAATACGGCTTGACTTTTTCAGCAGTCAAGTCGAGCGTTACGTCAAAGAAGAAAATTGTCAACTTCCTTATTTCATTACCAAGTTTAAAATTTACTATCTTTCTTAACATGTCAAGAATATCTTCTGTTCCAATTTTTTTCGGCCTACGAGAAATTGCGATTTATTATTATATATACCATTTAACATCATAAATACCATTTAAAGGAAAATATAATTACCTTGAACAGGGGCCAGTGCCTTCGAATTATAATAGTGGTAATGGTAGTGAACAGGACCATTTTCTGTAAACATAAAGTTACATTTGTTTATTATTAGCCTTTCAATATCTGATACCCTGCGAGCAGAGTCCAATCTGAAACCCATCTGGAACCCATCTGGAACCCATCTGGAACATCGAAGGGGTAACTGCAAGCATAGCAACTGAGTGAATTAATAAAATAACACAAAACAACAAAATATTACACACTTGTTGAGAGATTCATTTTATCAATGTTTTTGCTCACCACTTTCCGAGGACGGTGGTGGAGGTGGCTGAGCAGCCGGCAGAGCCTGAGATTGAGGAGCTGGATATGCTGCTGTGGGGGAAGATACAGCAGAAGGTGATTGTGCTGCTGGTGCTGACGGAGCGGGTGGTGATGGCGGTGCTACCGAAGCGAGTGGTGATGGCGGTGCTGCTTGAGCGGGTGGTGATAGCGGTGCTGTCGGAGCGGGTGGTGAGAATTGTTGAGGAAAAGAGGAGGGTAAGCCAGGAAGAGAGGGAGGACTGGTGACTGGCGGGACCTGAGGTACATTTGGTGGAGTGAGACCTGTGGAGTAAGGTAAAAAAAATTCTAAATAAACGTCAACGACAATCAGTAATAAGGTACCTTCACACGACAAAACTAAAGCTGGCAAACTCGTGTTGGAGAACTCTAACACCAAACATTTCCCACAACTCAACCTCTTTCACAGGATCCTCTTTCCTCGAGAGAGGAAGATGGAAGACCCTGGAAAAGGAGACTCCATATAAAACAGAAGTTGAAGCAAATGTTCACACGTCAAATACGAGTTTGCTAACTCAAAAAACTTGGCGAGAATAGAAACAAGTTTTGTTTGTCGCAACGATTTGTCAGCAGTTGATGTGACTTTCACACACACCAACTTGAGTTTGCAAACACGAGTTTGCTAATTTTAGTTTGTCGTGTGAATGTCCCTTAAAAGCCTTTATTCAGGCAATTTGACTTATGGACGTTAGACCGGAAGCTACACAAAGTCATTTAACAAAAACAATTGTCACATCCAAAACCTATAAAAAAAACTATAAACCACTGGCTCTAAAATACCTGGTTCCATATTTAACTGGAGTGATCGTTTTCCATTTAAATTTACCATCTTTCTTTATTTATCACCACACATGACAATTTCCACATTGCTTATCCTAGCAGTAAGCAGGACGCGTGTCATATATGAACCTAGCTCGAGGCCTTGTTTGCCACGAGCCTTTCCTAACTCAGTGGTTAGAGCATCCGAACAGTGCACGGAGATCACAGGTTCATTCCTGTCGGGGGTCTCAAGACTTTTTCTTTGTTCCACACTCGTGACATGATGAACATTAAATCGTCCCAAAAGAGCATTGCTTTTTTGTTAGGTAGATAAAAATAAATGCTTTTTTTAATTCGTCAGAGCAAACTAACACACCGGTTAAAAGCGTTTTAACTTTAAGATACATTACCTGGTGCGGCTGTAACTGACACATCCAAAAAATCAGCACAGTTAGAAACTACTGCCTTTGAAATACTTGGTTCCCCATCTAAAAGGAGTATTTGTTTTCCCTTCGGGTCTTCCGCATAGAATGACACGTAACTATGCAGCTCCGGTCTGTCTATCAGGAGTTTCAGTTTAAAGCCAGTTCCAGAGACAAGGTATCCCTCGTGTTTAAGAGAAGAGTAAAGTTCAAATGGAAAGGTAAAGTCATTGACGAAGTTCAACGCGACGCATTTCTCTGAAAGAATAAAGAAGTAAAGTTATCATAATTGTAAGCTCTCTTTGGAGAGACACGGTTATACTTTTGAATTTGTAACAGTTAATATATACCTCAGATGCTCCTGATGAAGACCGTTATGGTCGAAACGTCGAGCGAATAAACCAGCAAAGCTACATTGAAGTTGGACTCTTGCCCCTCACATTTTCGATTTTATTTACGTTATTTCAAGTGTGCACGATCGCTTTAGTGATTCTCCAGCAAGTTCACTAGTTCTACGGTTATATATATATAACCGTAATATATATAGTTAGGCTTAGCCTAACAGGGAATCCCTCTGAAGACCCTCTGAACAAGCTTAACTAAGATGAAACTTAACTTAGGTGAAAGGTCGGAAACACAAGAATTAAGATTGACGACCGGGCTATTTTTCAATTTTAGTAATTCTCAAAAACAGTATTACCCGAACGTCTGCACAGTACATTTAGACCGTACAAAAGTTCACAAAAACAACTTTTTCTCCGTCTAGAATAACTATTACGACTATTTTCCGAATAAAATACAGTTGTTGCTTGTCAAAAAATGCCCGAGAAACTGATTTGCCAAAATACACAAACATATTTGCATAAGGCGACGCGAGTATAAAATCTAAGTCTTGTTTTGTTTACATAAAATCGCTTTTCAATCTATGTAATGAATGAACAAACACATAAAAATAAACAACACAATCTTCTTTCGACAAATTTTTTTTTTTTTTTTTTTTTTGGAATTTGCCGAATAAGTTTTTTTTTTTTTAGTTTTTTTCACATTTTTTTTTATTCTTAATACATAAAGTTTATTGACAAAACTTATATACATATATATATTACAGTTACAAAGTTTAAAACTAAAAGAAAGCATATACCGAAATTAGAGATTGAATCAAAATTACATAAAAAAGAGAAAGAATAGTACAGCAGTTGTAGCAATACGCACAATAACGATAGACCTGCTAATTAACAGATTATTCCGGTAAGATAGATACTACTAACTAATTGAAGGAGGGGGTTTTTCGAAATCGTATCTCCAGCTGATTTTAGCCTTAAATTCATCCAAAGATAAATCCTTAGAAGCTAACTTATTTATGTACAAGTAATATTTAGCAAACAAAAGAGTAAAATCGAGCTTTTTAATAATTGCCGAAGAGCTTTGATTCTTTCTGTCATTATTAAGACCAAAGATTAATTCACTTGAGGATGGCGCAAAGGAGGTGGCATTTTCGACGTTGAACCATTTGATTACTTCTGAGAAAAACCACTTGGTCCAGTGGCAGTTACAAAAAGTATGGATTATTGAATCATTTTGTCTGCAGTAAGGGCAAAGCGCATTTTCTGCAATACCATACGTGAACAGTTCTCTTTTTGTGACGACAATTCTGTGTAGGAGTTTAAAGTAGAATTCTCTTGGTTTATTATCTCTGCAAATATTTTTCACACGGGAGAAATGATGCCTTGCAAGTATTTTGTCAGGTAGGAGGTCTCTTTCCCATTTTATGTTAGCGTTTATTTCATGTTGATCTTTACTAATCAGGAGCCAATAGTAATTTCTATTTTTCATTTTGAGTAAATCTAATGAAAGGTCCGCTGAGAGCTGGAAGGAGCTTTCGGACAAAATACTAGTTTTATCAATGAGGTGTCTCCGTGCGTCCTCCATCAGATCCTTAGGAATCGCAGAAACAACTTGCATGTATTGTAAGAAATTACCTTTTAGTTGAAATTTCCTAAAAAATTCCGAGTAAGAAAGAACCTTACCATCATCCCCTAAAAGATCTTGAACAAGGAAGATATTTTTATTCATCCAACTTCTGTAAAAGAACGAACGGCCGCCAATTAAAATATCTTTATTATTGAATAATACAAACCGGCTAAACTGCGTATTGTAAGAAACTTTAAGTTCTAAGAAATGTATTAATATCAACTTATAGAAGTAAGGGAGACACATCTTATCAAGAAAGTTCTTGTCGTAATGACAACGTAACAGGAAGTTCAAGCCACCATATTTATCGAAAAAGTGATTGGGAATGACCTTCCATGATTCGTCGTCATGCGCAGGTATATTTTGTAAGAACCTGGATATCCATGCCAGTTTAAGTGATTTGGCCATGGTCTCTATGCTTGGAGCACGTAGACCACCTTTGTTATAGTCTTGGACCATAATTTTGCGTTTGATTTTGTCTCTTCGATTTTTCCAGATAAATTTAAAGATGCTCGAGTTAACAGCTTGAACCAATTGTGTTGGAAAATCGAGTGTTGAAAGTGGGTGGACAAATTTTATTGAAATCTCCTTTAGTTTATGTTAAAAAGCAAAACGCGTACCATTTACAGCGCATCGAGGCCAAGCCGTGTCTTCGATGAAATTCAAGAAATTAATACAACTGAATTTAAGCTACACGTTTATAAACAATTCTCCAAAACTAACGAGAACACAAACAAAAAGTCAATCACAGATTGATTTCAAGATAAATTCCCATCGAAAAATGTAATTTGTTTTACCTTAAGTCCCTCCGGCGACTACTGTACTTGGAAATTCTTTAAACCTCCGCTTTGGTGCTGAAATCCGTAAAACGAACCCATCTTTTCGCATTGCTAAAGACGTATATATTTTATCTCTGAAAGCTCTTCTTTTTCCACTAAAGCGGCTTCTGAGTATCCCTTAATTAGTATCCCTGTCTTGAGTAGCAAACCGCGAAAAACTGCAGGGAAATAACGACTTTAATTCTCCGCTAAACACAACAATACAACTAAAGTGTTTACCGAGCTCACGGCTGTGTAGCCGCGCGAAAAACAAAGCCTTGCTTTCAAGATCCCGGATGTTGTTCCAACACGGCCGCGGGCGGGCGGGCACACACGTGCCCGCGAAACACTTCGGCCCGGCGAGTGCTCCGCTATAATATAAAAGCAATTTATGAATCATTTTATTCCCATCCGGGGCAGTGTCCTTATAAAAGACCAATTGGTTTGTCTTTAGTCATCTTAATGTCCAGATTTCCCGAGAGAATATATCAACTGATCATGATTTTATTATCACAAATGAGGCATGTTAATGAGACATATATGAACTGAGGATAGAGAATGTAATGTTTGCAACTTGCAATCTATGTAATTGCAAAGAAACCTTCAAAATCTTTTTTTAGGCTTCTTTGCGATTGCTTAAATTGCAAACACAACTGCGAGGATAGTTTCTTCACTTTACATGATTTGATTGCGGTAATATAGTAACTAACTAAGTTAGTACACTTGTCACTTACGTCTACCTGCGGTAGAAACACTTGGAATCTCAGGTTGTGAAATCGTTGTAACAGTTGAGGAGCCCGTACTTGCGGGTCCCTCTTGAGCTCCGCCCATTGCTCCTGCTGGGCAGACTGGCATACAAGCTGGCAGGACAACCGCTGGCTGTGGTGTATGTGGAACCAAATGAGGAGGGTGTGGAAGATGTTGCCCAGTAATTTCCGGGGCTTCTATTGGCCCAGCGACGTTTTTGCAGTTTTTAAACTTGTTCTCACTTGCCAGAATTGGTCGTACTATAAAGCTACAGCGTCGAAGAACGTCTGGTTGACCATTGTAAAAGTCGAGACATAGTGCCGTGGCGTCGTGCACTGTAATGGCCGTTTTTGCTAGCTCTTCTTCGCAAATATACCAGTCGTTATGATGCATTGCGTTAAAAAGAAGATTTCGAGTATATCTCATAACGTTAAAAATATTGAATGAAGCTTCCTTATCTGAAAATTTAAAGTTAAAACTTAAATCAGGGCAAAAACATAGGTGAAAGCTCATGTAAGGCAATTTTTACTAGCCTATAATTTACTTTTTGCAAGTGTGGTGATTATGCAATATAACATATTATTATTATTATTATCTTTGTTTAACATTATGTTCTGGCTGTTGTCACTGCCGTAATTTCTTCTATTAGGCGGGTCATAACAAATGACCAAGGGCTAACGGAATTATCTCTTCTTCACATTTCCAACACTTTTCCCAGTATCCTTGCAGTTCCCAACAAGGCAGTCTTTTGCACCACTCCAACATTGAATGTTATCCCTAGCTTTCCAATCCACCTATCAAATTCTTTGGTGACACTTCCAAGGGCCCCTATTACTACAGGTACAACCTCCACTTTTTTAAGTTTCCACAATCTTCCAATCTCTCTCTTCAAATCCTGGTACATTTCTCCTTTTTCCCTTTCTTTTTCCTCTACCCTTACATCAGCTGGTACAGCAATATCGATGATTAACCCCTTTCACTCTTTCTTGTCAATTACAATTATGTCTGGTCTTCTCGCCTCTATCACGTTGTCTCACTGGACATTGATATCCCACAAAACTTTAACTTCTTCATTTTCTATTTCTCCTTCTGGGACATGTTCATACCACTTTTCCGTATGCTCTAACCCATTCTTCTTACACAAATCCCAATGGACTTTCTTTATTGTTATTATTCCCTTTCTTATTATTTCTTATTATTATTCCCTTTCTTATTATTTCTTCTTCATCTTATTATTATTATTATTATTATTATTATTACATTTATCCTCGGTGTCCAAATCACAAGAAAAGTGTTCTTCCTACTGCAAGTCTACACCTAATAATAAAGCTAGAAATGACTAATAAATGCTATTATCATTCGATCCAGTTTTTTTTCTTCCGAGGGCCCACCACGTGACCTACGAATAACTGCCTACGAATAATTCTGCCCATGCACACAACGGTGCAAAGTTGTTTTGCTACGAATAATTGTTATGCTCCCTTCCCCCACAATGGCAGCGCGATTTCTGCTCAGTTTTAGTAGTTGTGAATAGATATTAAATTGAAAAACAAAGTCGGTGATCGAATGATAAAACAATTATTGAACTCGCATTAATAAGCAATGTGTTACCAAAAGTTAATGAGAATCGTAAACGGATGATTGGTATCAAATATATATTTATGCGAATATATCAGAAACTTGATTTGAAGCATGATTTTTTCAACTTCCAAAATCAAAGAAAACATTGCAGTTTTATGTTAAATATTGGAGACAAATACATATATTAATAGGCGAACAAATACAAACAATTATTAATAAATGAACCTATATAGTTTATGTGAAGTTAATTTGAAAGTTTATTTGAATGTGAATTTTTTGTCATATTGGTTTTCAAATTTATCAGTAAGAGGCTAGGGCAAAGATCAATAATCATTTCATCTAATTGTCTCATTTCATTGATGAATGCAATATGGTTGAATTGAGTACCTCTTAAATAGGATCGTAAATCAACTAATACTTTTTCATATGTTGTGTAGGCAGATTTAGACATTTCGATTTTCTTTTTATAATTCTTAATTTCGTTGAATGTTTTAAGCATTAAACCAGCTCCTGAAATAGTTCCTCATAGCAGCAATATGTATATCCAGGCCCCTTTTCATAGTCATTATAAAATCTTTCAAATGCATCATGAAAAATAGCATGTTTAATCGAATACTGATATGTAGTGTTAAAAGAACAAAGACCTGTGTCAGGATGTTGTTGTAATATTTGGTTCATTGATATTGGTTCATTCAAATAGTTTTCATACAAAAATTGATATCTTAAAGCCGATTTTAATATTTCATCTTTGATATTCAGATATTTATTTTTTGTGTGTTGTGAAATTTTCATTACAATAATTAATTTATTGTGTCAGAATTGAAATTTATATGTATCAATATATTAGATAATTAAATTGAAAATGTTTCGAGTAATTTACTTACCAAAGCTTCGTCAATTTAAATTTGAAAATAGCTGAAAATAACTGAAAATAACTGAAAATAGCTGTATCGTGTGATAGAATCTTTTCTGTATTACCTTCATAAATTTCTATCCATAACATTTCATTCTCTATTAATGAAATACCACTTATGAATTTTTGTATTCTTATATTATCCGTTGAGACTAATTCTTGACTATTTATTTTTTATTTTATTCGAAAATTATTAATTTTAGTTGAATCAAAGTAAACATTCATTGTTTCTAGAGTACAAATGAATGATATAATCTGATAAAAACTGACATTATTTAGATATATACGATTTGAACTTTGTGATTTCTTATAATAACCATGCAGAAATAAAAAAATTTTGTTTTAGTGATAAAATGCCCATTCATATCCAAATCAGTCTCCATCACCATATTTCCATTTTCAAAAATAAAAGGAGAATCAGACACACTGCTATTAACATCAGATTGAAAACCTTTGACTTCATATATTAATAAATTTGCATCTCCTGAGCCCGTTGAAGAAGGAGATCCATCACATTTTAAATCTACCATAATAAACTCCGGTGGCGAAATGCGCCAATCATGCATGTGAATAATTGATCTTGTATAATTTGAAAATTGTTTCGTTGATTGATTGTTTCGTTGATTGTTGTTATTTATTCTTTTGTTATTATCACTAGTTTTTGTGTCAACATGATTTATCAGCTTTTACATTTACTAAATTATCAACACATCTTTTGTTTGCTCCTTGATCAGCAATTGTTGGATCGTTTATATTATAAATTGTATTATTTCCCATATCTAATCCATCTTCTATTGGAAACATTTCTTTACGAGAATATATTTTTAACATCATTGTAAGAAACTAGATTGTTGTAATTTGCTGCTAGATGATCATAAGTCTGTAGTTTTGATTGGACAATATTGAAAAGTTCTTTTAAATAAATATTTTTAATAACTTCATGTGTATGTGGGGGACAATTAAATGATACTTTTCCATTTTATATTAACAGCTGAAAGATCATTATTTTCATTAGTGTCCATATTTGTGATAAATTTTCGATTCATATTAATTTGTGATGGATTGATGATTTTATTTCCTCGATCTCCAACCATATGAGTTGTTCCATCCAATTTCAAATAATGAGTATCTCCATACTCTTTATTAACAACATCTTTATAATCTGTTGGGTCTTTACATTAATCAATTTTCTGTTTTGTATATCAAAGTTATTATCTGTTAATAAAAACCCTACCCCTGGTCGGCCTGCGGGGTCTGCTTGTAATGATTTGGATGTTATAGTAGTTTCAGAATGTTCATTAAAAATTTCTATTATGTATTTACATTATATATTTCCATAAAAATTACTTTTAGCTATTTTCATTGGTTTGTCAACATACAAAAATGAGAATGGTTTTTTTGGTTTCTTTGAGGTATTGTTCTTAGGTGGTTTCAAGTTCGCGGGATATTAAATTTCTTTCATTAGCTGATGGAAAATCGTTAATGCAAAAATGTGAACAGTTCAAAAAGTTGGCTTTGATCACCTTTGATCTCCATCAAAGGTATAACAACGTTGCACGTCACAGACATCAGACGCCAGTCAAAAGTACTACACATTTGATGCAAGTCACAGGCGAATCAAAGATACCTTTGTACAAGTCAAAGCAATATTTGGCAACACCTTTTACCTTTGATAAGCGTCAAAAGTGTGCTTTGTTTGATTTACACCATGTCAAAGATTTGGCAAAAACGGCCTTTGCCACCTTTGACATATGTCAAAGGCGTGTGGTAAAGGCGATTTTTCGTGCAGTGATCGTATATCCTTTGGTGTTTTGTAGAAACTCTGTGAAATGTAGACAACTGAGCAATTTTTATGACGACAGCGGATAAAATAGTCAATAAGTGGTTTCTGATTTTTCTCACAAATAAAAATCAAATATTACATTTTTTTGTAAATCACTTTCTAAACTATTAACAGGTTTAATTTCGTCATTATTGTAATGTATTACATTATATTCAACATGATTACTGATATTATTCAATGTTCCTATTAGATTTTTATATTTGTCTTGTTCTACGAGAATGTACAAATTGTGCAAAATATATTGATAAAGATCATAAATGTTATTTGAAAAGGGTAAAAACAAAAGTGGTTATTGCACATTTGACATCAAAAATCCTTGTCGATTGAATAAATCAATTAAAAAGAAAGATTGGTGTTTTTCATGTAGATCCTATACAGAAAAATACCTATTTTACGATTTTGAATGTACTTAGAATACTGGTACCCATGAAGTTAACTTAACCATTTCGCAAGATTATAATGGAAATGAATATATCCATAAGAATATCAAAGACCTCTGTAAAACATGATAAATGATAAATTTAAAGGATACACATTGATCGCACTTAATAGTAAAGGATATGATGTTCACTTTATTTTAAAATGGTTAGTAGACCAAGGTATGAAATGAAAACAGTAAAAACAAATATGGACCTTACCAAAAAGGTCCGTTCCGTCATGTTTTTGAATAAAGAAGTGATAGTTCTTCTGTCTCACGAAAAAACCAGGCAGACATACAGATTCAAAGGAAACAGTGTCTCGTGATTTGCTGGTTTCTGAGAACAATGCAGGAATTCGAACAATAAACACGTGACACCATTTGTCCAGGACCAATCGACCATTCTTCGATTTCCAGCAATCGTTTTTTGAGATATCTTCCTGCGCGTATGGTAAATGCCAGGAATGAAAGGTGTACATTCCATTTGCTACAACTAAAAATATAATGAATGAAAATAACAAATGAACGAACGGATGGATGGATGGATGGATGGATGGATGGGTGGGTGGGTGGATGGGTGGGTGGATGGATGGATGGATGGATGGATGGATGGAGGGAGGGATGGATGGACAAAAAGTAAAATGTTGCCTGTACAAAAATAGTGCACTTTTGTTACGTGCAAATATAAGATCATTTGGAACTTAAATATTGTAACAGAGCAGAAACTTTTAGGCTAATTCATTCACTGATGTCCCAAGCCAAGACAAGAAGTGGTTGTGCTATAGTAGTTAACTGTATTTACTGTCATTAAGCTGGCTTACTTTTCGATGCTACTCCTCCTTTCATGGTTAGTTTCCTGGCCATGATCTGCGAATCCTCTCCCGGTTTTGGAATATAGGTTAATCGTTGCTCCTTATAGCCGCCGCGACCAGCGACAGCATTCCCACCTCCCACGCCTGCACTTGCAACGCCTAAAGTAACCTGAGAGATTCCTGTAACTCCTGCTCCTCCTCCGGCAATGCCGTAACCAGCAGTGCTTGCACCCCCTATTACACCTCCCCCCGAAGTAGTACTTCCTGTCCCAGTCCCCACAGCAACACCTGCACCCGTAGTGCTACCTCCCCCAACAACGCCTGCACCCGCAGTGCTACCTGCTTCCACTCCCACGGCACCACCTGCACCTACACCTGCACCTGCACCTACACTTGCACCTGCACCTGCGCTTGCGCCTCCTGCAGCTCCACCAGCGCCAGCAGTTCCAACGAATCCAGCTGTCCCAGCAGTTCCAGAAGTCCCTGCAGGCCCCGCGGACCCGGCACCTGCGGCCCCTGCGGCCCCTGCAGCCCATGCAGCCCCTGTTGGTCCTGCAACTCCATTTTCTCCCTCCATTCCAGGACCAGTTACTGAGACCACACTTCCATTTTTAACATTGATCTTAAATTTATGTAAGTCATCACCATGAAGACCGTTAAATGCATCTTCCAACGTTTTTACTATCGATTTAACGGCTGCTTTCTCGCCTGCACTAGCTCCTGCCGACGCTCCAGCCTCCATTCCTGCTAGAGCACCAGCCTTGGCTCCTGCTTTTGCACCACTTTTCATGGCCCATCTTGCACCAAGTGATGAACCAGCTTTTGCCCCAGCTTCGGCTGCTATTTTAAGCAAAGCGGCTTTATAGGTGGAATTTTTCTCTAGAAATGCAAATAGAACCCGATATTACGAAACCGAAAACATATTGTACAAAATATTTTTAAACCTATTATTTGCCACAGACTTTTCTGCGCTCTCCTATCTACAGTCACCCACATTGGCCTTCATTCTAACTAGTAAATAAAAAGCAAAGGACCGCGAACGAAAATGCCGCTGGTGTACGTAGGATCTGGAGAGATCTAGTCAGCCAAAAATAGAGATAAAATCAAACAGCAAGGTTGATACTACGTAGAATATTTAACGCGACAACGACATGATAGCGCCCAAACTGAAAGCCAAAATGCAACCGTGGACAGCTGTTTCGACCTGGTTGGGTCTCGTCAGCTCGGTGGAGCAGCAAAAAGATAGAAAAACTAGCGCGAACGCTAATTCTCTACCAAATCGCACGTGGTGATGACCACAGATGAGCTCGAATTCGTTGTCGCGTTAAATGTTCTAGGTAGTATGGACCTTGCGGATTGATTCTAACTAGCTCCATGAAAGCGCGCTAAAAAGAAAAACTCTCCAAGGGTACATTTTAACGCTCTGGCCCCAGTTGTTCCAAAAGGTGAAAAGCGCTATACACCGGATAAATCATTATCCAGTGGATATTGAAAAAGGTTGGCAAAAACAATTGTCTTTTCCACTGGATAGCGATTTATCCGGTGGGTAGCACTATCCACCTTTTGAACAACAAGGACCTGGT
This sequence comes from Cladopsammia gracilis, assembly GCA_022457155.1. NCBI lineage: Eukaryota > Metazoa > Cnidaria > Anthozoa > Scleractinia > Dendrophylliidae > Cladopsammia > Cladopsammia gracilis. Next base: position 666,282 of record JAJGOT010000028.1, on the reverse strand, counting down.
GTACAACAACTGTCCCCTAGGAAGGCAGAAGTTTTCAGATTGCCGTTCATTTTTTATGACAACCCGAGGTTTTGACAAGGAACAAGAAAACATGGCCATTGTATAGGGAGGTGCCCATTGTGTGGAGGTGACACCACAACAGTTACAAAATTCGAGAAAAATCGGTTTGCAAAATTGAAATATGTACCATTTGGTAAAGGCATTTTTGTCCACAAGAACATAGAGGGTATCACTGTGTAATTTGTCCCGTCAGGTGTTTGCAAGCCAACCTCAAGGTGATCATTTTGATGATCGTCTTTCATTATAGTTTCCATGTAGTAATATTTTCCCTTCTCCAGAAAAATCTTGAGAGATCGTTGGCTTGTATACCTGTGTAGGGAGAGGAAAGGAAATGTCATATATACGCTACTAAGTCGGAAGCAGCTCACGCGGCCAGCGCTGTTTTTGTAATATGAAAAAGCATTACTAGGAGCATTCCTGCCAACCCTAGAATCTTGTCCATTTTATGGCATCCCATGGCATTTCGTTAGGTTTCTATAACGGTTAGCTGGTCCCTATCAATTTTATTCAGCTGGGTGGAAAAAGACATGATGAGCTTTTGGTAAGAAAACAAAAGTATGACAGAGATCATTGATCTCCCTGGTTTTTTAATGTTCTAGATGGGAAGCATCCCCAGGAGGAAGAGAGAGTGACTGTAGAAATTTAGGGGTGTGGGTGTGACCGCCAGCGCTCGAGAAACTACTCTGTTTTAGAGCAAACGTTTCACGTCATATCTAAGAAAATGATCCGAAAAAACTGAAATATGTACCACTTTCCAGGCCAAAATGAAAAACCCTTATTCAGTCCAGTAAATGATACATAACCTATCGGCAGAACCAGAATTTGGAGTAATAACCACCTTGATGAGAAAGCACAAATTAATCATTCCAAAATTTGCTACAAGTGATGAGATTGTAAAAACTTCCTTTTGGACAGCTGCGAGCGGTGCCGCACCAGATGGAAAATAGCAGTGTTCTTAAATTTTAATATCATGTGGTCAATTAAAGATTCACCTAAGGCTATGTTTACCGGCGTCCTGTGAATGTCATCGAAAATATGGAAGATTCGGACACTGTAGAGATGGGAAATGACGGGACGTGATTGAGCTATTGGTATCATGTGACTATATGGTTGTCGATGAGCGTGTCTCCTTTTTGAAATTACAAAAGGATAATTCGCCCCTTCAGAAACTTTGGGAAGTCTGAGAACCATCTCCTGGGATCGTTTCGGTAACCAATAGCTATGATTGGTTAATGATTGCCTTTGGAAACCATCAACCTATCATAACTAACGCTACCCAAACGATCCCAGAAGGCTGGTCCGCAGTCTCCCTAAATTTTTTTTTTGTACATGAGGCACTTCGCTTTCACATCCATCATTGACTGTAAATGTTAACTCTTTAACTTCCAAGAGCAGCAAAAATTAAAATCCATGAGACATATCTCCTTTTGTTCGTTAGTAAAACGCTGAAAAACAAACAGTACCATAAGTGCCTTTGAAGAGCTTTCATGTGAATGGTTACCATTTGTCCACGGAGCGACAACTTAAAATCACTTTCTATTTCGTACGTACTGAGATTTTCTTATGCAATTGGTAGCGCGAAAGCCCCATTCGGAAATTTTTTCAACCAATCACAATGACGAAACGACTTTTACACACGTAAGAAAAGTGTTTCGTCCAATCAAAAAGTAGCTGTCAAAACATATCACATGATTTTCAAAGCTGCTGCACTGCTGTTGGCGCCAGCCATTTTATTCACATAACATATTAGCTTGGTGAATGATCGTGACATTCGAGGGAAACAAAATTCACTATTTCCAACGGGGCCAGTCATTAAGTGTTTATGCTTACAGCCTGGTTTTAATATGTCGGGAAAATCCCAGACGACCGTCCCAGATTTTTTCGATATGTCAAAAAAATCGCTGATCATCTCAAAAATCTGAGACGCGTCAGAAAAATAGAAACGCTCCTGATTTCCCTTATTTATCTCCAACCATCCCAGATGATAGGGGATGTCTACGATTTCGTGTTTTCATAAGTCGGCAAAATCTGGGACGGTCGGAAATCTCCCATCATCTGCGATTTTACCGACATATGAAAAGCTGGCTTATTTTGGGCCTGGAAAAACTAGGAAACACTTTTGCGGAAACATTGTTTCTTCTAATGTGGCAAAATTTGCGTCCATGAAGCAAGAATTTCACAGGTTTTAACTTGATTTAATAACATTTCCTTGGGTTCGGAAGCAAGATTTGCTTACGCAGTTAAAAAGACAAACATTTGCATCCGAACAATGTTTCCCCAACAAATTTTCCTAGTTTAGTGTTCTTAATAATGGAAATATCATCTAAAATATAAAGGTTTAATCATACATTATCCTACCTATCAAACTCAAAAGGTTCAGTCGGAAAACCTCCGTCTACGGCAGCAATCTCCGTCTTCGAAGCAGGGTTTTCGTCGGTACTAATAAAAAGTTCGCTGCCGGCATTTGATGCTGTAAAGATGTTTAAATGCTCATGTTGTTATCAAATGTATTGCTTTCATATGCTAGCACTTACATGTAATGCATGTTACGATTATACGAGCTATATTTAAGTTATTGTATGAGGTGAACATACCCTACAATATGTGTATCAATGATAGTTATTAATAAATGCTGCTGTTATTAACCACAAACAAAAAACACCATGCATTGGGTAAGCAGTGCGTTTGTACGCAAAGAGCCCTGGTACAGGCTGTGGACACAACGGATATGAGTATTCCTCCGAGCGTGAATTACTTAGGTTCGAACCCAACTTTTTACAAATTTGTTTTCAGGTGAACGCTTGTTCGTTTGTCTCACGACGGAGTTACATTGACATGTTGATCGCGACGTTTCGACTGCTATTACCTACCACGGCAAAGTGTATATCGGGGAAACAGGGAGATTGATGCATGAAAGGATAAAAGAGTACGATAGAGACGTATACGGCTTGCTCGTACTCTACTCTACTCTATTAGGAATAATAATAAGGATCGAAATTAACCAATAGCGATTAACCAATTAACCAATTTAATCCAGAGTGCTTATAATTAATTAGTAGATCACGAATGGCACATGGCGCTTACGAGAAAAAATAACTAGAAAAAGACAAATAATTCCATTTCTTTTGTAGCGTATTAATTATGAATGCAATGAATAAGTATCGGAAAGAGAAATGATTTCCTTATGACGAGGGCGGATGTTATCATGGACGGTTATTATTTACCTCTGACTTCGGAGCCGAGGAATGTTTCTCTTCCAAATAATCGGAGTGCAGTGGATCATGCTTCGTTTGTGGAGCGTGCAATTGTGGAGCTTATTCAAGCGGGATCTGTTATTGAAGTACGGGCTGTGAATTTGGCTGTTTGTAGTCCACTAGGAGTTGTGCCTAAGAAGAATGGCAAGCTGCGTTTAATTCTTGATCTCAGATACTTGAATTCGCATCTTCATGTTGAGAAATTTAAGTACGAGGATCTCCGGGACCTATCTCAACTTGTCAACATGGGTGATTGGTTCTTCACTTTCGATTTAAAGAATGGTTACCATCACGTCGATGTTGGTGGGGAACACAGGAAATACCTAGGTTTCTGCTTTGAGTTTTCGGACGTTCAGAAGTACTTTGTATTTGCATCTCTTCCGTTTGGTTTAGCGACCGCGCCTTTTATATTTACGAAAGTTCTTCGGCCTCTTGTAAAACATTGGAGAGATGGGGCAAGCGCACATTGTTATATTTGGATGATGGCTTTGGCATTACTTCCTCAGTTTCCACTTGCGGTGAGCTGGCACTTTCAGTGACACAGGATTTGAATGACTGCGTCTTCTCATTAATGAGCAGAAAAGTGATTTTACCCCTCGTCAAGTTGGAGAGTTTTTGGGTTATGTCACCGATTTACAGCAAGGATTATTTCTTGTACCACAGACGAAAGTGGATGCCTTACTGGACCTCTTGTCCCATATTCTGAGTTCACAACAGAGGATTTCTGCTCGTATGGTCGCTCGGGCTACTGGACTTATTATTTCAATGAGGCTTGCCTTGGGTCCAGTCTCGCGGTTTTTTACGAGGCGTCTTTATATGGCACAAAACGGTGCCAATTATTTAAGTGAACTCATTACTCTTTCTACGGAAGCCCAGGATGAACTCCAGTTTTGTATTAGCAACTTTTCGGACGTCGTTGGCCAGCCTATGTGGCATATGTCCCCTCGCATTGACGTTCTCACTTATTCGGATGCTAGCAGCTATGGCTGGGGTGGCTACGTGGTGCAGCTTGGTGATGTCGCTGCCCATGGTGCGTGGAACGAGAAGGACCGTTTTCAAAGTTCAACTTATCGAGAGTTAAAAGCTGCGAGGCTTGTTTTGGAGTCATTTGCGTCCTATCTATCTAATAAGGAGTGCAAGCATAGATCTGACAATCAGAGTACTGTTTTCGTCATGTGTTTGGGCAGCAACAAGGAGCTGTTGCAAAAGGAAGCTGTCAGGATCTATGCAATTTGCCGCCAACATGGTATTAGACTCTATCCCGAATGGATTCCGCGTCCTTTGAATTCAAGGGCTGACAATTGGTCGAGAGTAGTGGAAACGGATGACTGGATGTTAAATCCCTTACATTTTCGGGAGCTGGACTTACTGTGGGGCCCCCATACGGTGGACCGCTTTGCTAGCTATCGTTCCAAACAGCTTCTCCGTTTTTGCTCTAGATGGCTGTGTCCTCGATGCGAGTGCGTCGATGCCTTCCCCTGTACCTGGGAGGGGGAGAACAATTGGCTTGTTCATCCTGTATTTCTTATCTCCAGAGTGCTCAATCACATGACTCATTGCTACGAAGTTGGAACTTTGATTGTCCGGTTTTCGGCGCCCTGGTGGCTACTGCTACTTTCAGCGACGGTGCTATTCCATTGCATCCGGAGACATTCCTTCCAGGTTCAGCTGAGACCGACTTGCATATGTTTGGCCATGGAACCACGAACTGCAGGATTTTGGCCTTACGAATTGACTGCCGTTAGCGATGGATCTCGTTTTTGTGGCGCCCCAGGTCTTAGAAGCCTATGAAAGCCATGGTTCTTAAGTGTCCACGCAGTTCTGACGACTCAAGTTGGCTCTGGATTACTAATCGTTCGCCCTGTGCATTGTGGCGTAGTGCGTGTGGCCCATGATGGGCCCCATGTCACGATTCTTGTCGGTGGCTAGCATGTGTTTGGCTGACTGTTGAGTTGACGTTCCCTCATTTACCGAATCATCGGGAAGGCAAATCAGAGAAACAATTCGGAGTTTGCCTCACTTGATAGGGGCGTGACTGCTACTACCTATGCCTGCTCTGTTAGTATTAGAGATTTCACCCACTCGACAGTGGAGGCAGGTGTTGCTATTATTCAGTAGTTATTTATCAGGAAACTTGTTGACCCCCTTGCATCGGGGGCAAGTGGTTGTTGTTGGATCAGTTATCCTTTGCGACTCGAGCTCCCCTCTCGATAGTGGAGGCCTATGACGACTATTGCTTGCCATTGATGGTTTCAGGGACGCCCTGCTTATACATCGTGGATCGAAGTTCCCCACTCGATAGTGGAGGCCATTTTGGCTTTGACTTGCATGGTCGTTATTCTCATTTACGTTGCTAGGACGCCTCGCTTTTCTTGTCGCTGCAATTGTATCAGTTGTCATGGAATTACGTGCGATTTCATAGCTGATTTGATTCTGTTGCCCCGTCTATTTGAAGTATAGGTGATGATGCTCCAACACCTGACTCATGGCACTTCGTTGTTCCTTAGGTTGACATGTGTTCATGTCGGCGCCCTGGGGAATCTACAGCATCACGGATCCTCACCTCAAAAGCCTGGCTAGGGCCTTGCCGCACATCGTTCTTCGCGACCGCGCCACTTCAACGGTGATCAAATATCGTCGAGAGTTTAAGCGGTGGTGTGCGTGGGCTGCGCGCTTCGGTTTTACGACCCTCCCAGCGAATGGCTTTCATGTCGCCTAGTATCTGTCCGACATTCGGGAAAAATCACGCACCTCCAGTCCTGTAGTTGCAGCTCTTTTTACGGAGTATCATAGGCCCACAAGAAAGCCATACTGATGGATCCGGCGTCTCATCCTTTGGTTGTGCAAGTCGTCGATTAGGCTAAGCGTCTGGCTGTTGGCACGTCTGGTGGCAAAGAAAAGACCACTTACCCCTGTTAACGTTAGGGATATTGTAGACACGTTTGCTCAACCAGGTTGCTTGCTGTCCGACCTTCAGTCTGTTACGTTAATTGCCTTTGGCTTTTGTGGATTCCCGCGATGGAGCGATCTTAGTGAGATTTTGGTCGATAATCTGGCCATTTTCCCTACTCGCATGTCAATGTTTCTAGAGAAACGTAAGAATGACCAGTTCCACCAGGGTCAGAACATTTTTATTGCCGGCTCTGGCCTACGCACCTGTCCAGTTGGCTTGACCGAGCGTCTATTGGAGCGTTCTGCATTGTCCGCATGTCCATTGTTCCGTGTTATTCAAGGATAGCAAGATGTCCTACCACAAAGCTAGGACGCAAGTTCTTGCCACATTTGCAGCCATTGGGTTGGTCCCTGTATACTATGGTTTACACAGCATAAGATCTGGTGGCGTTTCCGCGGCCTCGGAACGTGACATATCAGACCGTCTCATCTCTGCACATGGAGGATGGAGATCCAACGCATCGAGGATCCGATATATCAAGGACTGCAGGGAGACCCTTCTGTCAGTATCCAAGGCCCTCAAAGTTTGACTCTAGCTTTCTATTGAACAATGCTTTCGCCTTGTGTGGACGATTTTGAGGCCAGAACCCAACCACCGCAATGTGCTGTTGTTGTTTGCTGTTTCAAGTATCCGAGGACATTAAGGAATTCCATTTCTCTTTTGTAGCGTATTATGAATGCAATGAATAAGTAGCGGAAAGAGAAATGATTTCCTTATGGACGAGGGAGGTCCTGGGTTTTGGTATGCAAATATATGATAATTAGATTAATTGCTTCTAAAAAGGTAATGTGTAACGGATATTTCGCCATTGTGATTTTGGCACCTTTGTATCGATATCTTCAACGTAATCGAGCTTGAAATTTTTTTGTATATGTGCCAGTAACATTTTGCAGGTATTTGCTGCCATACTTTATCGTTGGAGTACATTGACATTCATGAAGCGGATATGTACATGTGTATAGTCGTACTGTTATGTTTGTTAATAAATGGACGATTTGGGGGCCAGAACCCAACCACCGCGCAATGTGCTGATGTTGTTTGCTGTTTCAAGTATCCGAGATCATTAAGGAATAATTGATGTAGTGCAAGTATGAACGATGCAGACCATCAGATTTATCTTTTCTTGATGTCATTTTAATAACCGATAAATTCATCATTTGAAAGAGTAGATGCTCTTACATGTTTTCGTTTTTTTTTTGGTTGGGGGCGGGGGGGGGGGCAAGCGAGAATAAATGATTTTCAGGAGTATGTCATGCAATACTTTTTGCCTAAAATAGAGCCTTCTTTGAAATACTGAAATATTAAACTGACTGTTTTCGATAACAGTACTTTGACTCATGTGTGACAGCTTGGCAGTTCAAACTAAATAGAGCGCGCAGGAGATAGAATAATTACGTGACGGATAATATAACAAGTATCCAAATCAACGCCTCTATTCCGCTTCAAAGTATTTAAGCCTGGTTTCCATATGATCGCTACGATCACTGCGTTCACTGGAAAAAAAGGTTCAGCGATCGTAGCGATCATATGGATACCACTCTCCGGCGATCGAAGCGATCGTAGCGTTTAATTATAATATGAAAACCTGATCGTACCAATCGTAGCGATCATATGAAAATCACTCTCCGGCGATCACAGCGATCGCAGCGTTCATATGGAAACCATGCAGGCTTTACCTGTTCTTCAAACCTCACCTGAGTTTTTCTGTCCTACTTCGTGAAACAGATAAAAGTTTGCACTGAATGGAGACTACTGGTTGACATATAATGAAAAAAATACTTACAAAGCAAAAAATAGTAGTTTCCTGTCTGAAAAGGTTTAAAATAGGTCCTCATACGAGCACCAAAGAAGTCTGCCCAGTTCTGAGGTTGCTGAAAAGTGGGAACACACATTGCTAAGGTCGGCAGGTTTGGATAGCGAGCGTCGGATAGCAGGAATTTGACGCGTTTGTAATCTATTCTGTCCCATCTCTCCAAATAAACGCCCTTGGTCACTGAAACATAATTCAAAATACGCTGAAATAGAAATTTGTAAATCCGTCAAAATTCTCGTTTACGAACTATTATCAACCTAACCAACCCAAAAAGAGATTGTTAAACATGTAAAATGCGAGATTTACTTGAATTCATCGCAGTTACAAGTGTACAAAGGTCCGAATCTATTCTGATTTCTTTCACGGTTCAGGCATTTCATGGTCTATATATTCCGGTGAAATTTCCATGTGTATATTTCAAAAATTATCTCTAACCCAGCCAATTGCAAAATAACTTCATTTGCACAATAACGGTTCTACGTAGCAAATTATCCCATTTCGGATTCCAGCCCCATCCCCCCCCCCCCCCCCGCCCCCCTCTCCCCAACCCCACTTCCCCTCAAAAAAGAAAACGGTTTAAAATAAAACAAAACTCAAAATGGCCAAGCAATCTTACGAAATCTTACATCTACCTCACTTACTTGCGCATGGTGGATCATTACTGCCAAAATTTCTTTTTCGCCTAATCTCCTCGTGTTTACCTTCTAGTACTTGAAGAAAAAATAAACAAACTTAATAAGACAATTAAAGGTCCACTATTTTCCCTTTAATACAAACTGTACTAGTATTTACTAGAAAAAGCCCCTCTCGCTCGAACAAGGGACGCAGTCCAAACAAGCGCCACACCCCTCAACAACAACGTGACGCTTATATGCGAATCTTTGCTGACCTAATTGTTTACATTTTGCTTTATTAGCGTACGAATCTGCATAGAGAAGGCATCATGCTAAATACGAATTGACTTCAAAAGTTGAAAGAGCTTGTTAAACTTAGTAATCTATGCAATTTTCAGCTTTTTTCATGCAATATTTAAGGAAATATCTGCTATCAAAAACTGCAAAATTGTTGGGTGGCAAAAGCGCTAATGAGCCCATACATCCTTTGTAAAATTTTGAGTCTTTAATACAGCATTGCATGAAGTGTATCTAGTATATCGGGCTCAAATTTTCAGAGAAAGCTAATTGTGCTATGCCCTTTCAATATTCAGAGTTGATTGTTTTGTAGGTAGGTTAGAGAGGTGCATATGCTAATGAAACAAAAATGGTAAACAAATATTCCCCTATTCGCACTTATGTCCAGAAATGCACGTAACTCGGACCTTGGGCACTTCATATTGCACATAATTATTTTTAATTTCCATATGACTTCATTTTTGACAGAATTGCTTGTGTTTAGGTGAGAATTAGGTCTAGGGGACACTTCATGATGTCTATCATAAAGAGCATGAATCTCATTAGCGTGCATTTCTGGACATACCTCGTTTATTCGCAGTTCAAATATATGATTTTCATATATTAACATTGAAATATATTTCGCTTTAAAATACAGGAAAGGGTTCACTCCAAGAGTTAGTATAGGGAAGATATCAATGTCGTCACCAATTGTTATTAATATGCCAACCAGAGCCTTATTGACTGCCGAAACAAAGGGTTCTTTTGTTCTAGTGGTTGGCACATTTGAATAACAAAAATAATGTTTGTAAACAGATATCATCCCTATGGGAGATAAAGGCTCCTGTTTATGCTAGCAATAAATTTGCTTCTCAATTGAGGCCGTCAATATCATCATTCTTTTCTCTCATCACATTCTGATTCTACGCAAATAAAGAATTTCGCCCGTCTTCCCCACTCCAGTATCAAACGTTCTCAGTAAAGATCGAAAAAGATATTTTAAGCCGAAACATGATATGGGTGTAGACGATTGTTCTGAGATGACTTTGACGTTAAAATCAACCAAGTGATAATAAAGAGACGGCTTACCTGATGAATTTCCTCTTGTTTTGTTTTGGTTAACATCTTTTGAAAATGTCCCCATCAACAACAAAGCGTAAATATTGCAGTAAACAGCAGATTTTAAACACTTCATCGCCAAGTAAGACATTTTGGGGTAAAAAATTACAATGGAGGATATTAAACAAAGACATTTACGATGTCTCTCTCACTTAATAACAAGGAAACCACCTGTCATAGCGACAGACAGAAAGGTTTTCTTAATGGGTCACGTGGCGTCGAAACTATTCATTGTATTGTAATTGAAATCATTTGTTTAATGTTCATTAATTAGGATGTGTCAGCAGGGTGCAGGGCAACAAAGAGTTTATCAGTAAAGCTTTTATATAATGTTTATGTATTAGCAAATTCCAAACGCGACCGTTTCCGAACCACTCGATTGACTTTTTTAGATAAAGGTCAGTCAAATTTACTATTATTATATTGATCGACTCTTTCCAAATATCATATTCGTGTCTTTAGTTTTTGCGCCGGTCACCAGCAATAAGTGTCATTTAATTGTCTGTTCACATTTTCAGATCCAACCCCATCTGTTTTTGAAGCTGAACTGACCTCACTGGTGCACGGGGCTGCTAAGGTTCAATTACGCAGACTCGTCGTCGCCAATAAAAACCGAGGGAGCCAGTTCCAGTTCCTTCGCGCGTCGCCTATCCTGTGCTCCCCACTATCTGAACGGCTGGAACAGGCTAGCAGATAATTCTTTGTTGACATATAATAATAGTCAATACAACCGCTTACCTCTCAGAGTAACATACATTGTGTGGCGAAAAGCAAAAAGAAAAAAAAACATGCAAAATTCAAAACAATTTTTTTGCTTTAAACAAGAGCCAAGGGGCTAACTAACGTAACTATCAAAGAATAATAAGTCGATGTACATGTATTATAAAACTAATATTTGGACTACTGATCACTCGTGGCGTAGCCGACGAGTTGTCTTTTTCCCTATGAGTTTTCTTTTTTTCTGTGTGTCACATTAGTGCATGCAAATTTATATTATATTTTCGCTGGTGTGATTGGTTGACACGCGACCTCGTAATCTTCCCCCATAACATGAGCTCAAAGAGCTTGAATCTAATTTCAAAATGGCGGTAAAATCTCTCCGTGTGTTGACTTGAAAGAAAAGCAGAAGGAAGAAGTACAGCGTACATGTTTTCAAGAGAACGCAAGACGTTCATGGAAGGATAGGGCCGTTTGATATTGCGTTCGCCGCTTATTACTGTGGGATTTTTTTTGGTTCCGACAATTCTTTACGATCGGATAAACATGATGGTGAAGAAATTCCCCCATAGAATGAGCTCAAAGAGATTGACTCTTAAAATGGCTTGACTCTCAAAATGGCGGCAAAATATCTCCGTTTTAAAACGGCTTCTTTAGAAGCCACCAAATCTAATAAAGTGAATGACCAATAATCAGTCTTGAACCACGTTACTGATCGAACTGTTCGGTAATAGAACTCGATCGAACTTAATCAAACGATTGGGTTCTATAGTCGAACACAATCGAACCCAAAAATTTGTGAGAGAGTTCGATGGCGTTCGATTTCCAATTCGAACCCAATCAATCATCCCTGGAGAAATCAATTTTTCAATTTTCATGAGACAATTTATTAACTAGTAGCGGATGAAACTGAAGCTCTGAAAAGAGCTCCCGATCACTGACATTTTCGATTTCCGTATTCATTGCGCGATCTGGTCGTCAGTTCGATTAAATCAGCTGATGCACTGAGATCAGTTTTAAATCTTGCGGCAATTGTGAACTTGTGAACAATTTCACAACCGAGTGGTTTTCTTGAATGGGTATTGTATTAGTCTTGACAACCCATTGCTATTCACTCCCGGGCTTAAAACAATAGATGGTTTTTACTCACGTGACCTTCAGTCTTGTGAGACTCAAATGACAAAGGCCATGGCGGCCATGTTGGTGCACATAACAAAAGAAGTTCATTAAAATTCTTTTGTAGGTGTGCACCAACATGGCCGCCGTGACGTAACGTGAAAACCACCTATAGCTCGCTCGCTCAAACGCGCCATTTTCAAATGCAACTCCAACTAGCAGTTTTCAAACTGAAAATCCAAGTGGTTCCTGTTCACCAAGTTTGAAAATTAAAACGGATTCTATTCAAGAAAAGCTTTATCTTCAATTTGCCGTGTTAGTCCTGAAAGGGGGGGCGGGTACCAATCCCAATACCAATCCCATTTCCCAGCCCATTTTTTTGCAAATCCCATTTCCCAGCGTCCGAATCCCATTCCCACCAGCAGAATTCAGGAAAAATCCCAGTGTTCTTCATACCAAATCTTTTCTATTCACATCCGCATATATTTTCCTGCCACTTCACATTCCTGTCGCCTGCAGACATCCCGCCATGTTGTTTTTAACATGTAAATACGCACGCTCAACGTTTTTGGCTTAATTGCACTGCTGTACACAAATATCGTTGACCGCAAGACAAGTGAAAAATAAAATATTCTGATATTCCTATCGTAGAATTGGCGTAAAATAGGAAAAAACGGAAACTGATCCTTACGGCAGAAAAACAGAAGCAGAAGCAGAAGCAAATAAAATAAAATAAAAGTGGAATATAATAGTGCCCAATATTTCGCTTTGCAAAACAAGCTTCTTCAGGGGCTAGCACTATAAATGATTACAACTGTAAAACTGTTATACAAGTGGTTTTGAAAATCTAAAGAATAACAAAAACAATGAATATGATTGTTGAAGGGTTTGACAGGTGATAAACTAAACTGACTAGTGATGAGAAAGTTAATGAAGTTCGTCGCGTCTGTTGATTCCAAGTGGTTCTAACGTCTTTGCTTTGTCTATGAGAAATGCTTCACGCGCTTTTCGTACAGACTGAGTCTCTGCTATTACGTATTAATTCCGGTGGTATAAGTTGCATATCCTTAGTAGTGTGTTCCGGTAGATTAAAGTGTTGTGATAAAGGAGTAGGGCAGCTGAGGTGATGTGGATTCTCTACAGAACGGCGATGTTCACCAAAGCGTTCATTTAGTTTGCGTTTTGTTTCTCCGATGTATTGACACGATATATTACGTTTAAAGCAATTTTTACATTGGATCATATAGATCAGGTTTTTAGAATTACATATTATGTGATTATAAATACAACGTTCCTAAAAAAAATAGAAAAAATAAGCACTTCAAATAGGCACGTAAAATAGGCACTTTTAACAATTTTCTGATGTTTGCCAAACTAAGGGAATTTAAAAAAAACATAGAATGCACGATCACTGCAACAAACCGTTGAGAATGGATCAGATCAGTATTAATACTTGAAGTGAAACAAAAGAAACGGCAAACTGATCCTTACGGTAGAAAAACAGAACAGGAGCAAATAAAATAAAATAAAAGTGGAATATAATAGTGCCCAATATTTCGCTTTGCAAAACAAAGCTTTTCAGGGGCTAGCACTATAAATGATTACAACTGTAAAACTGTTATACAAGTGGTTTTGAAAAAACTACAGAATAACAAAAACAATGAATATGATTGGTGAAGGGTTTGACGGGTGATAAATTAAGCTGACTAGTGATGAGAAAGTTAACGAACTTCGTCGCGTCTGTTGATTCCAAGTGTTTCTCAACTACTACATACTAAACTAAGGAAACCAACCAGCGAGAGAGATCAGATCGGTGCCTCCAGCAGGAGCTTACAGATGGAACCACCCACGCTGTCCATTTGACCTGTCAGTTTATTCAACAAGGCCAAAAGAAATACACTTTTTTTACTACTAAAGAGGAACGTTGTATTTATAATCACATAACATGTAATTCTAAAAACCTGATCTATATGATCCAATGTAAAAATTAGTAAAGAAGTATTTTTCGTTTGTCTCACGATGTAGTCACTTCCGATGTGGATCGCGACGTTTCGACTGCATACTGCTAGTCTTCTTCAGGCGATGGGGTCGACTGGTTACGCGTCACCTTAAGAAGCACGATGCTCTGCTGTGATTGGTTGGTTTTCAACAGCTGTGACTGGCGCATTTTGATCCTCGTTGTTTCGGCGAATTGTTCCCTCTGCGGTCCGTAGTCGTACGGCTCTCCTGTTGTTGCGTTTCTTGATCGTGGGCATCCATGCTTCTGGAATTTCTATTCCACTGTCCCTGTTGATGTTGTTAGGGTTAAGTCTTATGTGGATCGCCTCTTTGACCCTGCGTGTGTACCAATGAGGATCACGATCAATAAACTTTACTTCATTCCAAACCGGGTGGTGTCCGGTGTTGTTGGCGTGCTCTGAAACGGCGGAGGTCTGGGTACGGGCGAATCGGATGTCTCGGTCATGCTCTTTTATTCTGTCTTGCATAGGTCTTCCAGTCTCGCCGATATAAACTTTACTGCATTCACAGGGAATTCTGTAAACCACGCCATCTTGTTTAGTCGGGTCAACAGCGTCTTTAGGCCGTACTAGGTGTGATCTAAGTGTAGTCTCCGACTTGAAAACAGCGCGTACGCCTTGTTGCTGTAGGCAGCGGCGAAGTTGTTCGTGTCAATACATCGGAGAAACAAAACGCAAACTAATATAAATGAACGCTTTGGTGAACATCGCCACTCTGTAAGAATCCACATCACCTTAGCTGCCCTACTCCTATATCAGAACACTTTAATCTACCAGCACACTCTACTAAGGCAGGGCGGATACAGGGGGGTGGATTGGGTGGCTAGCCCCCCCCCCCCCCCCCCCACCCCCCACCCCCCGCCTTTAGACCGTCGGTTTTAACAGTTTTCTTTTTAACTTCAACAATGAAAAGCTTTATAGACTTAAGCATATACCCGTAGCCATCCGCCATAAAAAATCTGGATCCGCGCCTGTAAGGAGATGCAACTTATACCATTGGAATTAATACGTAATAGCAGAGACTCTGTACGAAAAGCGCGTGAAGCATTTCTCATAGACAAAGCGCAGACGTTACAACCACTTGGAATCAACAGACGCGATTTTATAGTGCCCCGTTTGCGTCAATTTACAGAGATTTTATAATGCCCCGTTTGCGTCAATTTACAGAGATTTTATAGTGCCCCGTTTGCGTCAATTTACAGAGATTTTATAGTGCCCTGTTTGCGTCAATTTACAGAGATTTTATGATGTCCCGTTTGCGGCAATTTACAGAGATTTTATGATGCCCCGTTTGCGTCAATTTACAGAGATTTTATAATGCCCCGTTTGCGTCAATTTACAGAGATTTTATCATGCCCCGTTAGGTAGGTAAACTTTATTTATATTACGCGTTGTCAATTCATGATACATGCTCTTCCGTCGAGCCTTAAACAACAATAGATTAATTACTTAACTAAATTAAATTATCTGACTAAATTCATTATCTATACGGAGTTATAGATTATAAAGTATCCTTTATGAACTATCATTAAATTAGATAGAAAGTAAATTCATGATTTAAAAGAGCTAAGAGTGGGCTACATCTTAGCGCTCAAAGGCAAGCTGTTCCAGAGAAAAGAACCGCGATATTGAAAACTTCGTTTGCCTGCTTCAATACTCGGTCTAGGAACGGAAAGGTTGTATTTTGAATTTCTTAGATTATATGAGTGAACACTAGATGTAGCTTAGCTATTTAGACGGTTACGAGAAAGATTGTTTGTTTGTGTCAATTTACAGAGATTTTATAATTCCCCGTTTGTCATTAGATGTTCCGCTTGGGGACCACATAAATTTACAGAGATTTGGTAACTGAATTAACATTAAAATTACGCAGTGCCATTTACAGACATTTTATATTAGACGTCTAGACGTTATAATCCTACGCAGGTGATAAATAAAGGAGAGACTATCAGGTGACAATATAATAAACTTTATTGTTTGCCGGAAAGAGCAGAGCCGCATCAAGGGAGTGGCGGGGGAGCCGCGACCGAAGTTGGCCCGCCTCCCCCCCCCTCCCCCCCGATGCGGCCCGCGGGTGGGATGGGTGGGAAAAAGCAACGTGTGTACAGTACAAAGGCGAAGTAAAACTAACTTGAGATAGGACGTGTTCCTACGGTAGTCAATGATTAACCAACTGACGCTCCGTATTATAATGCTATTGGACAAAGTCAAATACCTTACATAATCCTACGCAGGTGATAAATAAAGGAGAGACTATCAGGTGACAATATAATAAACTTTATTGTTTGCCGGAAAGAGCAGAGCCGCATCAAGGGAGTGGCGGGGGAGCCGCGACCGAAGTTGGCCCGCCTCCCCCCCCCCCCCCCCCCCCCCCCGATGCGGCCCGCCCAAACCACCAGACAATAGAAGAAGGGGGAGATGAAGGGGAAAAGTAAAAATTAAGTTGATGATGAAGAAATGTGCCTGGCGATGAGTTGGGCCACTGACATGCGGCGCTTTAAAGGCTGGGCGATGTACAGGAGCACAGCATCCGAAGACCAGTCTCCTTGAAGGCTGATGAGTTCAACAGGGGCACCACAATGAAAGGCGAATGTTGCTCCTCCACGACGAAAGCTATGACCGGAGTAGTTAGAGGCCTTGAGCCCAGTGTCACTCAAAGATTTACGTAATTTGGTGGTAAAAGTTGCATGCGTTATGGGTGTAGCTGAATCTCCGCGAGATTGTAGAAATGCGGGTGAGGATGGTGGGGCTGGAAAGAGACGTAGGTGTCGTTCGTAGGCCTGTACAGGGCACAACGGATGCTCAGCGGGGAGACGGAGAACCGGTATGAGAAGTTGTCGTTCCTTGAACTGGATGGTTTTGGACCAGGTCACGCAAATAACTAGGCTCCATGGTCGAACGATAATGTTCTTGCGTAACAAAGTTTTAGAAGGATCGTAATCTTTAGCGGATTTTGGAACAAGGTTAGACTTTCGAAAGAAAGAGTAAAAGCCCATGAGCATCGCCGCCCAGAAACCAGAATCGCTGTCTGCCGTAACCGTAGGACGGAGACGCAAAAGGATCTCAGGAGTGATGGGTAGTTTTTGTTCGCGTGCGTCACCCAAAACGCGGCGGAGACCTCGGACGATTAGTTTGACAGTAAAAACCTCTTGAAAGGTGACATCATGACCAAAGTGGCGATGAAGGACGTTTATAGCAGACAGGTAATTAATTATCGTGGAATACTTGCAGTAAGAAGACAAATGGATGAGAAATCGAATAACAGTTCTGGTTGAGGCTGGGACAGGGGCCAGGCCAAACTCCGAACAGAAGCGTAGAAACACTCGCCACTGAGAACGGCGAGTAGCCAGGGTTGAGCTAGAGTAGGCAGAGGCGGAGACAATCTGAGCGCGACGGTCCAACTGAGAGAGATATCCTAATGAGAAGATAAAACTCCGTTAGTTTGATCGGGAAACTGCAGGCGACTTAATCTGTCGGCGTGTGTGTTCAGTTTGCCTGGTAAGTGCCGTGACAGAAGATGAAAATTATATTGAACGCTTATCCAGAAAATCTCACGCAACCAAGACATGGCTATGGGATTTCTGCACGTGCCATTGTTAATAAAGGCCATGGCCTGGGTATTGTCAGTCTCGACGATAACACGTTTATTTTGGAACTGGGGACCCCAGCGGCGAACGGAGATGAGGATAGGAAATAACTCCAAATAGTTAATATTCGAGCGAAGCGAAGGATCAATTGCGTGACCTGTGTGACTACAGTGCGCACTAAGGGGGCGAGAAATGTGAAGTTCGGGATCTAGGCACTCGGACCAAGAACCTGCAAACCAGTCATCTGAGCATACTGCACCGAACCCGCGAAAGGAGGCGTCGGTTTGTACATAAACTGGCTGACGAAAGTCTAGCATCATGCTTCGGCCAATATGCAAAGAGGAAGTTTTTCCACCAAAGGATATCTTCACGAAACTTCGAGGATAGGCGAGTGCGATGGGATGGCCGTTTAAGTTTGTTTATACTGTCAATAACCCGACGAAAAAGGTGCGACCGCCATGCACGACGTGACAAGCAACGTTTAATGATCCTGCGAGAGATTGCAGTTGACGTTTAGACGCAGAGACTTTAGTGGAAAAAGACGTGATAAGAGAAGTTAGGCGGTCTAACTTGTTGGATGGAAGGCGAACAGACATAGTTGTGGAGTCAAGTTCGATTCCTAATAAAGTAACGCGTTGACGTGGGGAGACCACTTTTTTCCAACTGACATTAAAACCGAGTGAATGAAGCAGATTGATAAGAACCAGGAGACCTTGTTGACAATAAAGTTTATTATATTGTCAAAAAAAAGCAACGTGTGTACAGTACAAAGGCGAAGTAAAACTAACTTGAGATAGGACGTGTTCCTACGGTAGTCAATGATTAACCAACTGACGCTCCGTATTATAATGCTATTGGACAAAGTCAAATACCTCACATAAAATCTTTGTAAACAGCGGATTTACAAACATTGTTGGCAGATTGTGTAAAGTCTGTAAAAGTGTAAGTCTTTCCTCTCAATACAGCTCCTAGACTTTATAAAAATTTCACAAACATTTTATAAAGAACAAGACAACAAAACTATACAGAGATTTTGTTTTTAACAGGTGAAAGTACCATATCTGTAAATTCAAGATTTATAGACATTTTATGAAGTCTATAAATGGTCCAAATTTTCCAGTGATTTACCTTTCTAAAGTGGCTCTAACATCTCATATTGGAACAGTCGTTGCTGACTCAAAAGGCAAGCGATCCGTTCATGACGCTAAGTGGAAGAAATATGTACTGAAGACTCAAACTGGCAGCCAAATTACATAAGTATATTATGCTTTTACTTTTAACAAAAAAACGTTAATACCAAATACTTTTTTGTCCCTTACTTTATAGAGTTTATTATAGGGTTATTTAATTTTTTTTCCTTGTGTCCTTCTTGTATTGTATTTTCAATTGTATTTAAAAGTGTATTGTATTGTATTGCACAAAATTGAACTGTTAAAAAATTGTATTGTATGTAAAATTGAGATAAATATCAATAAAATACAAAAACAAAAGAAAAACAGCCAATATACATGTACTTGGGCTGTTGTCTTTACATAACTGCGGTGTGTGTCTCCATATGCCATAACAAAACAGGCAGTACTGACGGCTATCCCGCAGGCATGTCGGGAGCCATATGAAACTTTTACTCCACATCCACATCCTCCACAAGGAGGTTTAATCAGTAGACTTTGCATTACTTTTTATTTGAATATAACCCTGTATACGCTACAATCAGGTCGTAAAAACTAGAGAACTTCCAAACGATTTCCGGCAAAATTACAGACAGAAACATCTTGATCCCCTCTCTTCTCCCTCTTGCAAAGATTTAGCTTTAATGGGCAATTTCGTATAATTAAAATCATTTGAAGCTCAACGCTGAGATGGGAGAGGGAATGGAGGCAATAGGAGAGGGAAAATTAGTAATCTTTCCAACACCTTCGACGATATACTTGTATACTATCAGTGTGCGTCCGCTTACTTTACCCGTCCCATCCCCTTCATCTTTTTACACTGACTTACCTTGCGGTGAGTCCATCAGAGTTGGCAGCTGCATGATCGATAAACTCAGTCCCGTAAGAATTTGACACATTATGCCGGCATAATTTTGATAATATGACTTTAGCTGGATCATCGCGCATAATGCTGGCATAATAAGGAACTTAAGCAACGACGACGGCAACGCCAAGGAAAACGTGACTTGAAAAAAGGATTCGCGCTATTTTAAACTACTTTTCAATTGTTCCAATTTGTTTAGTTTGTCCGTCTGGATTGTCTAGGAGCAGAATTTGTAGGGATGGCTTTCCAGTTCAAATGGAGAAAGCAAAATGAACCGTCGTGTGTTCACGTTCTCCGCAAAACCTATAATTTGATCATTTTACTTTGTTGTTTTGCAGGGGAGGGGGGCGGGCGAGGTCCTTTAATACATAACATGTTACTGTTTCTTTTTTTCTTTTATTAAACAACAGAAAAATATTACCAAATACAGTCTGTTAATTAATAAATTGATTCATTATTTCTTACGTTCTAAGAGGTTCCCCCTGAATATTTACATTGAGAGCCTCATATATCTTGAAGTGTTTTGTCTTTTCCTAATTTGTTATTATTCGTTTAATTTGTATTGACTAATTAAATTAGAGCAGTTTTTAATTGAGTGTGAAAAGTAATTACACAATTGCTTTGGTTTTTCATTGCTACGTTTTGTGATTGGCTAAAAAATCTCGCGCCACTTTCTCGACCAATCAAAAGTAAAACCAAAACCAATCGTGACTTGCTCTCACGCGTTTTCCCGCGCTTGGCTCTGATTGGTTCATTGTTTGTTTACGAATGCTGTGATTGGTCGGAGTAATTACTTTGGTTTTGGTTTTACCACACTCAATTGAAAACTGCTCTAATTGACTATTTAAGTATTTTTTAATTACTTAATATCTTGTAGCAGCATATAGAATGTAAATAACTCGAACCGAGATAACTCGAACAATTTCTCGATAAATTGAACTAAATGCAGCTTACTCTCCCCTGCTATAATTTAACTACCAATAACACAGACCTCTAACTCTAACAGTTTAAGGCTGGTTCCCACTAGCGACGTAATCGGAAGTGGCATCGCAGTCAGAAGCGTAAGGATCCTTATCATATGACCCGTACGGCCCTGCGAACCTTTTCTTTGCAAAACTTTTGATGAAAGTCCCGTATGAGGGCCGTACGCATTTGCGCGAGCGGGGCCGGAAAAAGGCGTACGGCCCTACTACAAAAGCGGACGTCCACGCGCATTAAAATTTCAAGTAATTTTGTCTCCAAATTGGTCCTATGATAAAATGCTTATTGACTAAGTTAGGTCGGGCCGGATGGGAAAATATTTGGCTCTCGGTCATGGCGCACGGACCTCGCTGCGCTCGGTCCGTACGCCATGACCTCGAGCCAAATATTTTCCCATCCGGCCCTCCCACTTAGTCAATAAGTACATATTGCGTTCTTGTGTAAGTAAAAAACGGAGTCGCAATCGGAAACTGGAATCGGAAGGATCAGAAGGTTTCCTTTTTCTTATACGATTCTGCTTCTGCTTCCGTCGCGTACTATCCGCTAGATCGAAACTTTTTGCGATTCCGATTTCGTTTTCGATTTCGCTTCCGTCGCTTCCGTCGCTAGTGGGAGCCAACCCTTAGTGTTTTCTCTGAAGCCGCATTCACGTTATCAGGGTTTTTTCGAGGCCGATGTTCATCCACACGATCTTATTCAAACACCTAAACCTATTTTATTTTTTTTTCTGTACTTACACATTTTCCGGGCATTTTCACACTCCAAAATGAGAGAACGCGTTATATCAGCTTAAAATACTACTGAGAACCATATTACTGTCTGATAATGGTTAATCTTTTCCTGTAAAAACGAATACAAACCAACTTTTTCGTCAAATGTTCATGTCATATTACATCAAATATTATTTGCTACTTCTCCATGCGTCCCAAAAGAATGATATATTCTGTGCATTGGTTTCCAGTTCATGTTACTAAAGCGACAAATTTCCTGAAATGATAACGGATAAAAAGTTAATGAATATATAACTAATGCCCCATTCACACCAAGGGTTAAACATGTTTAAATGTTGTTTAGTTTAACAACGTTTTTAGCCTCTGTCTTGAACGTTTTGAAATGTATATGACTCAAACTACCTGGAATGGTAATAAAGTCAATAAAGTTTCTTTTAGTAAAGATATCACTCCAAATATTACAGGAGGTTAGGAGGTATTTTTCTAAATCCTATCAGTAACTAAAATTAATATTTATGGGAACTAGCGCTTACAATTACCAGATGATGTTCTTGATCTTCTGGCAACAGAATCTTCATATTTTTTCTCTCTGAACTCTTCTTCTTTCTCCGCTGCTAGTTCTTCTTTGAGAGTGGGTTTGGGGTCTGTGTAATGGAATGCATACTCTCAAGAACTCATCGGATGTTAACAGTTTTGTGTACCGAGACTTTAAATGTTGAACTGATGAATAAAGTTCATTTCTACTAGTTGCAAAAAAAACGTTAACCGGAAAATACAGTTATTTAAAACCGCATGATTAACCCTTTAACTCCCAATAATGCCAGGAATTCAAGAAAAAATTCAAATTTAATCATATAACAAATTGAAAAGAAAAATGCTATGTAAAAGTACTGACCAAGAGGTTTCATTTGAATGGTCACACTGTAGAATTTCGTCCACAGACTCAATAGTTAGCACTACATTACCTGTCTCCTCCACCGCAGTCAAACGTCCGAGGCGTTTTTCGTTTTATTTGGTGGGATTTTATTTAATATTAAATAGACATATGAGCAAGGATGAATAAAAAAATTAGTTGACTTTAGTATCTTTTAATTTTTCTCAAAATGATGATCATTATTATCCGTTGAAAATTGACCAAAACTCTTTGCGCCTGATCAAAGTTATGTTGGGAAATGGCGCCGACAATTCTACAGTTCACAGTTTTTAAGCGCCTATAACTTTTTTGGTAAACTTTCAAAACGTTTGGTAAATTGACAGTGTATTGGCAATATATTAAACTTTAAACAGTGAAAATGACAACCTTGACTTTTAACGGTAACGTTTGCAAATTTCTCTCGTTTGACCGCGGTTAACATGTCTCCATAATTGACTCTTGGAGTGAGAGGGTTAAGCTACTCAAGTAAACTTTTCAAGTGGTCAATTTAATATGTTTTATCTTTACTTTACTATTCTACAACTGAAACCTAAATAAGCAACGAAAAATGCTTTAAACTAAGAACAATAAACCGTTGATTAACTTTTAGTTCATGCCAGAAGAGCGTAAACTAGCCGGGCTCAGCACCATTCTTCCTCTATTAGCCTTTCCTAAATTCGTTCAGTTGAAGGAGTGAGACTGAGTTCGAAACTTGTGAATTCGCAACAATCTTCAGACCCTCCCCTCTGCTACGCATTTTGCTCCACCGACCGTCCCCCCCCCCCCCCCCACCCTCTGCGTCCGTCTCTCCACCCTCCCCTCCCTCAAACACCGTCCCCATGATGATCATTACCTATCGCATTTGGAACAGGCAAAATATGTGCGCAAGCCTTATGTACTGGTAAGCGGAATCACCAAGGAACGTTTACAGCTGAGTGGTTAAGGAAGGAGTGAAATTTTGGATATTTGTCCCTGTCTGCTGTAACTCGATCAACGCTTGGCGTATTCACCACTTAAAAAATGAAAATTATCAGAAAGACGATTAAAATTAAGTTAATTTAATTCTATCAACTAACAGTTAGTTGATATTTGTCTGGGTTAATTAATGTGAATTTCTGCCTATTTCAATAGACATCGCACGGATTTGATATAAGTTACTGGTTGATTTTAAGTTATAAAAAACTTCATATGTTTTAAAATCATACATGCTCTCGTTAAGCATTAAGCAATACAGCTATTCATATTGTTAATGTAACCATACGGATTTCATATTATCAGATCTATTTTTACGTGTTTTACAATCAAGCAATACAGCTATTCATGTTTTTAATTATTAATTAAGGTTAGGCAAAAAATGTTTATGTTATGAAAATATTTTACCTTAAAATTATAAGCATGCATGTTACAGTTAGCAATGTTAGTACCTTGATTCCTTAAATATCTCTGTGTTATTCCAGCAGCTTCTTTGTTGATTACTCTGGACAATTGATCAGTGACATCCCTGCCTAGTTAATCATTGATATAGTAGCATCAAAACGACATATATTACAACCAATTTCCCTCACAGGTCACTTACTTCTGACTTATGAAATCCCTTAACATTTTATAACAAATAAATTCAATTTTGCCGTACGTCTGTTCATTTATATGGGTCACAGAAATTGACGTCAAAATGTAGTAAGTCTAGTAAGAACAAAAACTTTTTAAAAAGTGGCCAACGAGCAGCAGGCCACAGAAAAGAAACATTAGCCTCGTAGCACTCGACTGTAGATGTGATCAAAACTATTTTCTGCATTTTCCACGTCAACAGAACTGCTTTTCAATGCCTTCACTTGCCCTGACGTCAGATGTATGTGCGTCTGCACTCTAACACTATGAATGGGCGTAGAATTCAGCATATTATATAACAATCCATATATGTTTAATTGTAACCAGCAAGCCTCAATCGGAAACTTCTTCTGTTATTCAGATGACAAAGAGGAAGGTCTTCTCCCAAAACATGTCAACGTTCTTATTTGCAAGATACTAATGGACGTATACCTTTAATCTGCCATTTTAAAGGCATGCCTGTTATTTTATTGGTTTATTATTAAATATTCGTGAGGTTGAATTTGATCTCAAGGTAACAATTTGATAATATTTCCCACTGAAAAAGGATCGAAACTACACTGATCAAGACGTTTCCTTAAAATTTCCACAATGTAGTTTTTTTTACAGACCCCGACCACAGCGCTCACCCTAAGGTGGCTGTAGGATATAAATCGAAAAAATCCAAAATAAGTTCACAAATTGAAGTTTGCCGGTTCAAATTTAATCCGCTAGGCGATTTTCGGTTCGGGCAGTTAAAGCTAAAAGAACTTTAAAAATATGAGGCCTGATTAAGTTGAGTTAAATGTTTTCACCTATAGCTAGCGGTTTCTCTTCATCGACGCCTTCTCCTATGTCTTGGTACTTGTATTCGTATAAACCTTAAAATGAAAAGACCAAATACAGGTCAGTATGCGTGATAGTGATCAACTATGCATTAGGCGCCATGCATGAACTGCACATTATGTAAAGTGACTACTTATCCTGCATTAAAAATTAATATGCTAAAACGCCGAGATCCGTTAATTTTTTTTCCGCCTCCTGTCTCTATTATGCCTCCTTCATAATAAGCTCTTCCTTGAAATCAGACCTCCCCATTTAAGCCCCTTTTCTAACAAACTCCTATTTTCGAGACCTTAATCCGCCGAAGATTTTAAGATACAACGACTGATCATAAACTCACGCTCGGTGTGAAATCATAGAAGCCCCCCCCCCCCCCCCCCCTTCCTCTCTCTCTCTCTTTCTCTCTCCCTTCTCCGATGTCCAATGAAAGTTTATATATGTGATAAGACCTGTTCAAATTGCAATTCTACTCTCGCCTTCCCTTCCTCTATCCACCCACCCACCATCGTCTGTGAAGCGGTTAGATGTCGTTCCATCCGTAGTCATCCGTGACCTGGCTGGAAATGAGTGTTGTTGTTGTTGTTGTTCTGGTTGTTGTTGTTGTTCGCTACCCAGAGTAGTGGCACCTGCTATAAGAGAAGAAGTTTGTCTTATTCTTCATCTCCGTATCATTAAACACGCTTTATTTTTAAACCTATATTTTTAAACCTAATCATAGGATATTTATCGTTATAAATTAAAACATCAAACCACTGTGTTAGATGGGGTGCTAGACCATCACAGAGATACCTGCCAGCATTTTGCTAGATTTTCCTAACGACTTAATTGTACCCAATATATCCAGCTAGAGTGGAGAGAGACAATGAATAGTTAAGTTTATTTTCTCAAGAAAAAAAAACACAATGGCCTCGTGTGATGGTTCAGTGGGTAAGCGCGTTGGACTTTCAACCTGAAGGTCGGTGGTTCGATGCCTGGTTTCTATCGTCGTGTTCAGATAAGAAACGTTGCTCCACATTGTCTCTCTCCACCCAGGTGTATAAATGGGTACATTGCCAGTGTGTTGTTTCCTTAGACAAGAAACTTTACTCCACATTGTCTCTCTCCACACAGGTGTATAAATGGATACATTGCCAGTGTGTTGTTTCCTTAGACAAGAAACTTTACTCCACATTGTCTCTCTCCACCCTGGTGTATAAATGGGTACATTGCCAGTGTGTTGTTTCCTTAGACAAGAAACTCTACTCCACATTGTCTCTCTCCACACAGGTGTATAAATGGATACCGGCGACATAATTCTGGGGGTTACCCTGCGATGGACAAGCATCCCATCCAGATTTGAGGGGGGGGGGGGGGGGTGGCGTGAGAGCCTCTGCGGCTTTTGTGCGACTTTACCTCTTACCTTGAATCACCGACCAACGCAATTCCACAAAACACTATCTGCGTGCCAATGGGTTTATCAAACCCAGTTTCTGTCTTCTTTTGGCAACTTGCAAGAATCCCTACTTTCTTTAAAAACTGTTTTACATGCAACTCTATCAGTTATTCTCAGCTTTTGCTTGACGACCCAGACAACGGTCTTACCATAGTTTTCGGCATCATCCTTCAAAATATTATCAGGGTTAACAGAGGCATCTGAGAAAATAAAAAATATATATATACTTTTCAACATGCTTTAAAACTTTGTTTCTCAGGATATATAATATAGATTTGTTCATAAGCTTTTGTCGACATCTGTGAAGTTGTTCACTTAGCTGTTGGATAACGTTGACGTAACGACACATACGGGACTTAAAGGTGCTTGGATCGTCGACGCCATGCTAAGTGAACAAGTCCACAGATGTGGACGAAAGCTTATGAACAAATCTATATTATCCTGAGATATGAAGTATTTTTAAAGTATTTTGAACGATTACACCGTCGGGACAATAAATCATGATTTCTTAACTATGAGAGATGAATTTGAGAGTTTTACGAATTCAGGCAAACTTCCTTGAGTGTTTTTAGAAAAATATGCGGATTAACAATATTGTTCATTGTACCATTTTTCTCTTTTCCACGGTTGGTCGGTTGGTTGATTGGTTGATTGGTTAATTGATTGATTGATTAATTGATTGATTGATTGATTGATTGATTGATTGATTGATTGATTGATTGATTGATTGATTGATTGATTGATTGATTGATTGATTGATTGATTGATTCAGACAATAAGGATTTTTTCACAAATCATTAAAAGGTTAGCGTGATCTTACCTGACTCTATGCATTGCTCCATTACTTTCATTTGATTGTTCTTGTTCTTTTGAAGAATGATCTTATATGGACTGCGGACAATACATAAATATTAAACTCTTTCTTTTTTGTAGCTCTACGTTCTATTTTAAACAAAACAAACCAAGAAGAAGACCCATAGTAATCACAATTGCAGTCAGTTGCAAGTTCCTTTGAAAAATGATCTGTAAAGACTATAGGCAAGGGATAAATATTAAACTTTTCTCTCTTTTTTTCTTGTAGTTCTACGTTATATTTTTGACAAAACAAACCAAAAAGAAGAACCAAAGAAATGTAATAAAAATTGTCGTTAATCGCAATCAAATGTGTAATAAAACCTAGAAACCAACGTCAAAGTTGCCAAAACACCATATCGATCGCAGACGGTTTGATGTGATTTTTTGAAATAATAAGCTAGAGTACGTTAAACGCGTCTTTTGGTTAATGGTAAGTCGCTTCATATTTTGTAACGACTTACGAGTCAAAAGCTTCTACGATATTCTTTGTGGTATCTGCAGGAACCCCGTCTTTATCGTACACAATTTGACCACCGTCATACACTTTGTACGTATTGGATCTCTTGTACCCAGCAACGGGGACATTGGGAGGATTTCGATGGTAACGAAGGAGCCGAGAAGGTCCACATTGCATCTTGGCCACTGAAAAAACGTCAGAATTACATAAGCAGACGTGTCGAAGAGAACCTGCAGTTTCTTGTGCGCATGCTTGGACTTTCTTTACATCTTTTATTTATTTTGACGATACGTTACATTCTGACACTACTCGCATGGCGCAAATTTCAAGTTTTATCAAAAGCTGAATGTCCGCCATTATGGATTGGAAAGCTTGCATGCGAAAGTAAACTTCTATTCCACTGTCGATGAGTTTAAAAGAAGCGGTGGTAATAGAAACAGCACATTCAACGGATGGTTTCTGCAGTTAAGTGGAAGGTAAACTGACATTCCATCATGTAAGTCTCACAAAACAGCGCATGCGCAGAAGGGACTGCAGGGTACATTTAAGACTTTGGCATTTTATATTCGTAATTCATGGGTAGGATTCGAATGTTGCTCGCCTTATTTAGTCCAGGTAGACTAAAAAAGATTTACTCATGGGTATGCCTTATTGGAAGAGATTTGGAAAATGCTGTGCTTATAATCTGAGGACATTAATAAATAAAAAAAGGACAGAAACGTACGGCATTTGAATGTAGACATTAATAATTCCCTACTAAGAGTTTCCTGTGCTTTACAAGAATCGAAGTGAGTCATGCCTTCTTCTACTGTGGGACTGGCCAACATAGCTCTTTAAATTACGATTAAGCTTTGTTCTTATTAACTTGGTCAATCAACATGGTGTTTGAAAAATGTTATCAGTCGAAAGGAAAGATCTTTTGTCAGAATGATTATCATGTGACGTCACAAACCTTCTTGGCCCTGGTATCGCACCACGTGTGTTTGGAGGTCGTCATCCGGATTCTGTTCCTCGTCTGAAGAGAGAAAAATGAGGATTAATAATAATGATAATCGAATATTTATGCAGGATTCGTCATTCAAGAGCGATGAAAATTCACTCAACATAGTAAAAGTCTATTAAACTATGCATTCATTTATTCACTCGTTTATTTATTTTCTTATAACTGTTTGTTCAAAATAATAAACAAAGTAACGCAACGTACGATACAAGATTACTTCCAGCTTACCAACTTGTAAATAATGACTGTTGCCATGGTTATCACGATGCTTGTAAATGTTTTCGTGCACGTGATTGAGAACAAGTGGCTTCTGTCGGTGATGTTTACTGGGCCATACAAATTCATGATCTTCGCCTACAAGGAGCACTTTATACAGTTACACTCTATTCACTTGCGGTAATATAAAACAATGAAGTTTATGTATAAAGTTCAATAAGGGCCGAATTTACAAATTAACGTTCTTTCAAGTAAACATTTTCATAGCTAGATTAAAATAAAAGAATCGAGAAGAAAACAGTACTCATAAAATAAATTTTAAAAATGGATTGAAGATCGAATGTAGCAAAGAAGACGAAGCGTATATATTAAGCTGTATGCTTTTAGACCTTATTCATAATAAGGCCGATTTATTATTCTGTTATAGAGCGGTTTTTACTTTAGTGTCGTAAAACCAAAACCAAAATAATTACTCTGACCAATCACAGAACTCACATACAATCAGATAAGCCAATCAGAACTCGAAGCAATTTCATGTCGCCGGCGCCAACCGCGGGAAAACGCGTGCGAGCAAGTCACGATTGGTTTTGGTTTTACTTCTGATTGGTCGAGAAAGTGGCGCGAGTTTTTTTTAGCCAATCACAAAGCGTAGCAATGCAAAACCAAGGCAATAGGCCATTTCCGAGTTGCCTTTAGCCTCTCTATCAAGGCGAGGCTAGGTGCGAAACCTTTCATATGAAGATAAGTTTTATTTGCATGTGAATGAAAACTCATTTTCATATGAAAGGTTTCGCACTTAGCCTCGCTTTGATAGAGAGGCTAAAGGCAACTCGGAAATGGCCTATTGTGTAATTACTTTCGACACTCAATTGAAAACTGCTCTATTTATGTTAGTTACCCTCCTTGAAGTCTAAAATGAGGCCAATGGGGCTAATTAACATAAATATAAAAGAACAATAAATCGGCTGCCATTTTTTTAAAAAAGATTGCGATATTATAGAAACAAGGATTGTAATTAAATTTCTTTGATAAAAACTACAGTGATCTATTCAAATATAAGTCAATCGATCGACCTGAAAAACTTCTTTTTAATTATTATTATTATTATTATTATTATTATTAAAGTTTTGCAGGATTTGAAAACTCGTTAAAGACCCAGTATTGTCCGTTATGCTCCACGTGCCTCGCTCCTGTGCAAACAATAACAGAGGCGCGTGAAGCATAATTGACAATACTGGGTCTTTAACTTCTCATCAAGTAACATGTGGAGACACTACATGTTCACCTCATCCTAAACGGTAATGAGCCATCACTCATCTGGCTTTTTCGTTCTCCTTTGAAATTATGCATTATATGGGACAAAATTAATATGTTCTGCAGAAATCAACGATTGTGGATCAGAGTACAGGCCACATTATTCATCGAAGAATTCCGAAAGTCAGTGAACAGTAATTAGTATTACTCAAAGGGAAGTTTTGGTAGCCCCCGGGCAACAAATCCTTCAAAAATAAATAAGACGTACGCCATAAATTAAGTAAACAGCAGAAACCCATAAGTGGGTTGAAACATGTAACGCGCATTCACAGCATCCGAATATTCATTTTTTACTTAGTACTATATTTGAAAACCCCACGAGATTGGAAGCAAGTTGTTCTAGCGAATTGATTGGTTAATATTTTCCAAATATGGCTGTAACAACTTCTTGGCAAATTGAATAATCGGAAGCTTGTTACAGTTGCACGTTTCAACCCACTTATGGGTTTCTGGTAAACAGTGAAAAACTGTTTGGAAGGCCTTAGTCGCCTTAAAAATTCGGAATAAATTAGATGAAGAACTAAACTTTTCACGAGTTAAATGTCGCCTCAAACTTTCGTAACATTGGAAAATGTAACGCCTTTTGTTTTCGGAGGGATAAAAATGTCGTTTTGGATAGACTGGGTACGAAATAAGATCAGTAAAGGTGAAAACAGGTAGTAAATTCGAGGGACAATATACACCTTATTCCAAAATGGAGGCCAATATATGCATTTTAATTAGCCCTCTTGGCCTCGTCAGCATGTGCAAAATACAAAGGAATTTTCAAGCGAAAATGAGGCCAAGAGGGCTAATTAAAAGTGGTGACTAGAATGGATACTCCAAAATCAGGTTGGACCACCTCGGACACCTTATTGAGACTTATATAACGGAGTAACTGGTTAGCTTTCAGTTGAGGTTGGGGGTAACAGTTTATATAGTTAAATTTAGGACTAAGCAACCCGAGAAGCTAGGTGGTACAGTGGTACGGTAGGCTATGTAAGCCTAAGCCTAACTGAGGTCACAGGTTCAATCCTGAGTGGGGATTTTAGATTTTCATTTTTACATTACGTTATATAATTCTCAATAAGTGTCCGAGGTGGTCCAACCTGATTTTGGAGTATCCATTCTAGTCACGACCCTAATTAAAATGAATATAAAAGAATAATAAATTGGCCGCCATTTTGGAATAAGGTGAATTCCTTTCCCTAAAATTTTCTGCCGCTGAAATATTCAGCTGAAAGAACCGAAAAGCTCAAACTCTATTAGCTTTCGCATAGTTTCCTTTAAAGATAAAAGTGAAATCTGCAAAGGACCGCAAACGATAATGCTGCCAACGGTTTACGTAGGATCTGCGAGAGACCTAACCAGCCAAAAAATGAACAAACATACAATAAACTGCAGGGCTGATCTGACTACGTAAAAAAATAGACTTTGCTAGACACCATCACAGAAACCGATAAAGTAGGATCGCAACCGTGGACAGCTGTTTCGTTGTTATCCTACTTTATCGGTTTCTGTCGTGATAGTGTCTGGCAAAGTCTATTTTTTTACGTAGTCAGATCAGCCCTGCAGTTTATTGTATGTTTTTCCTTTAAAGGCGCTAAAATAAAACGAAAAAAAAAATAAAACAGTAAAATGCCATGCCATCTAAACATCCTCCTTAGGTGCCCCTGTATGATCCAGAAAAATTCCAAGGTTAAGAATTGAAAGCTAAGAACAACTTTCGGAATTCTTCGGAATTCTATTGAATTCATCCAGTGACTTGCCATGCTTACCAGACGGGTGATTTGAACTCCCTGAATCTTCCTCTCCTTCGCTATCCAAATCAGATTCGCTTTCACCAACTTCACAACACATGCACAAAATACATAACATACCATTATCATAAATATCTCCACACACATGCTAATTTAGCATATCATTGTCCTTTCTCTTTCAAATACGTTTTAGAATTGAACTAATGTCCTCAACTCGCATTCATAGAATTTGCTATGGCTTGAGCTTATTTTTACTCTTTTCCGTGACCTTCTAAGCGCTCATTATTTTGTTTATTATTATAATAATAAATGTTATTGTATTTTTGTTCAAACAGAAGAAATCTCTTTCTTATTGACACTTCTTCGCCTGTTTTCATTTTGACTTGTCTGTTATTCGATCGTCCGCGATCATCAGCGATCGTCCGCGAAAGAAGACCATTTCTTCATGATACCAATGTTTAATTTGTCAGTTGTACTAACCGGTTTGCGTTGCCTTTGGATTTGATTCCTCGGCTGTGTATTCCGGATACTCATTAGGATCTACAAAATAAGAATTCGGGTTGTTGTCTGATGCACATAATAAAGTTCAACTTTCTGGATAAAGAAAATTAAAAATGAATCCTACCGAAACGTTCGACGTGATGTTTTCCTTTTGGTGATTCTACAAGAAAAAAAATGTTGAGTGTCTTGAAAATATGTCCGTTCCATATGGAAAGTAAACGTGTGTGTGTGGATCAGTTACCAAGATACGAGGGGACTATTAAAAAAAAACATTTCCTTCCCGGCTGATCAAACTGTAGTCTAAATTTTTGCCTTAAATAGAGACAGCACATGCTCAAAAATAACAAAAAATAAAAACATACGTGGAATTTCAGTAATTAGTTTTTGTTTACAAAATATCCCGTGTAGAGAATCCTAAATTGTATTCCCTACCTAGACTTTCGATTTTAAAACTGTCAGGAATGCATGCATACTCTCAAATATTGAGGACACTTTCATTTTAATATGAGTTCCATTTGATAGCTGTCGGTTCACTGCTTCAATGAATTCAAACATTCAATTGCATATTTTTACCTTTGCAGCCTTTCACGCATGACATGGTGCCAACTGGAGGGCCAAAACGGCTGCAGTCATGTCCACCGAATTGCGGCTTGGGATTGGTGCATGACCTATGGCGGTAACGCACTCCTTCACCGCATGTTACGCTACATTCGGACCACTCTGAATACGGAGTGTAACCCCCGTTAACTGAAAACAGAACACAAATCAAAGTGAAACATAGCAAGTCAGACGATGTTAACGTTAGCTGCCACTTTATTGGGATCAACAAAAACCAAAACATAATGATCCAGTACGAACTTATACTTAAAATTACTTCTTATAGTGTACAAAAACTATAAAGATAAAACTGTCTAAGATACATGTGTATGTTATTCTAGAATGATACATGATATCGTAATATATATTATTAAAATAGGACATTCGCTAAAACTTCCTACGATATGGAATAAGCGCCATGTGGAAGATACATTGACCATCTTAAATCGAGATTAGATGATGATTAAACGATAATTCCAACATTTTGTTAATGAACAAGCCGTACGAAATTGTTGAAAGTGTTGAAAAATGTTGTACACTTGTTGCAACAATTTTAAATTATTCACACTTTCATCCAACATTGCCGCAACATTTCCTTTGTTCTCGAAAATGTTGGATCGTATTGAAACCGTTTGGAGACTTCATTCAACATTTGTAGGACAAATGCATGCGCAAGGTCAGTCAGTTGATTAGCCAGTCAGTCAGTCAGTTAGTTAGTTAGTTAGTTAGTTTGTTTGTTTGTTGCTTACTTGGGCAGCTTTTAACATTGCAGGATCTTCGCTGCAAAACTTGACGGTTGTTGACTTTGATCATGCGCAGTCGAACCCCTCCTCCGCATGATTTGTCACATGGTGTAAAGCCTGTTGCTAACACGTGATCTGAAAACAAAAGAGGAAGAGTGGTAGATATCTTTTGTAAGCAAGTTTAAAACAAACTTTCGTACAGCAGAGTTGGCACAGAGCTCGGTCTTAACGATTTGTCTGAGTGCACACTTAGGTTAAATCTGACGGATGTATAATTTTGATTACCTTTTTGTAACTTATTAGTTACTGACATTAAAAAAAACTTACATTACTATCGCGCTACAAACGCTAGCTTAACCATCGGACGTACAAGGGGGTGGATGCTAACCCCCGCCCCCCTTACCTTAAGGTTTTTGTCAGATTTTTTTTAAGAGAAATTTATTGTTGGCACGTGCTGTCTTCAGTAGCTGTTCATTTATCCTTGAGCCACAGTTTGGTAAAGTTTGGCGATAACCGGTTGCTATAGTAACGAGATATGACGTCATAACTAGCATAAGGTCAAGTCATTTTTTGAAAAACAATGCTACCAAAAGCATTTCTTTTTGCAACTTTAGCAAAAAATATTTGCAATTTCTGCATTTTTCCGATAAATTTGAATTTTTAGTTAAATCCAAGATGGTGGCCACCATGGCGGCCATTTTGGATGACGTCATGGGCTCCCAGGAGCCCTACAACCCATAATATTTACCTTATCTTATAGAGCACATCGCAAGCTATCTATCATTCGTAATGTATTTCGTAAATATTGCAACATCGCTAAAACTCAAGGGAGGGGTTGCAGCAACCCTCCTTGTACCACGGTGGTTGTATGTATAAGTTTGCGTAACTCAGTCACTGGACTATCCCAATTTTAAAAGGGAAAATCCCTGGGAACGAGGTTGAAACAATACTAAATTAACACACAAATAGTGTTCCTTTATAAAATGTCAATTGTTTCTTCATTCTATTTTTCGTTTTGATTCTTGCCCGATTTAATATAATAGTGGATTTTTTTGTGGTTATATTCCACCCTGGTATGAAACTTACTACACAGTTTGCAGGCCTTCCTACAGTATCTCTTCATCAGTTCGCCAAATGTCAAACAATATCGCTGGGCAGCCCATTCCTCGCATGCCTTGGGAAACATGTCTTCACACTGTCCGAGATAAACTGTGCGAAAAAAACGCAATTAGGCAATCCATCTTCTCTCTCAAAAGAAATTTAGATGTTCGTTTTTGCTGCAAATGAAGCAGTCTAACAAGCTAATTCACTTTACTTTACTTTACTTTACTTTACTTTCCTTTCCTTTCCTTTCCTTTCCTTTGCTTTGCTTTGCTTTGCTTTGCTTTGCTTTGCTTTGCTTTGCTTTGCTTTGCTTTGCTTTGCTTTGCTTTGCTTTGCTTTGCTTTGCTTTGCTTTGCTTTGCTTTGCTTTGCTTTGCTTTGCTTTGCTTTGCTTTGCTTTGCTTTGCTTTGCTTTGCTTTGCTTTGCTTTGCTTTGCTTTGCTTTGCTTTGCTTTGCTTTGCTTTGCTTTGCTTTGCTTTGCTTTGCTTTGCTTTGCTTTGCTTTGCTTTGCTTTGCTTTGCTTTGCTTTGCTTTGCTTTGCTTTGCTTTGCTTTGCTTTGCTTTGCTTTGCTTTGCTTTGCTTTGCTTTGCTTTGCTTTGCTTTGCTTTGCTTTGCTTTGCTTTGCTTTGCTTTGCTTTGCTTTGCTTTGCTTTGCTTTGCTTTGCTTTGCTTTGCTTTGCTTTGCTTTGCTTTGCTTTGCTTTGCTTTGCTTTGCTTTGCTTTGCTTTGCTTTGCTTTGCTTTGCTTTGCTTTGCTTTGCTTTGCTTTGCTTTGCTTTGCTTTGCTTTGCTTTGCTTTGCTTTGCTTTGCTTTGCTTTGCTTTGCTTTGCTTTGCTTTGCTTTGCTTTGCTTTGCTTTGCTTTGCTTTGCTTTGCTTTGCTTTGCTTTGCTTTGCTTTGCTTTGCTTTGCTTTGCTTTGCTTTGCTTTGCTTTGCTTTGCTTTGCTTTGCTTTGCTTTGCTTTGCTTTGCTTTGCTTTGCTTTGCTTTGCTTTGCTTTGCTTTGCTTTGCTTTGCTTTGCTTTGCTTTGCTTTGCTTTGCTTTGCTTTGCTTTGCTTTGCTTTGCTTTGCTTTGCTTTGCTTTGCTTTGCTTTGCTTTGCTTTGCTTTGCTTTGCTTTGCTTTGCTTTGCTTTGCTTTGCTTTGCTTTGCTTTGCTTTGCTTTGCTTTGCTTTGCTTTGCTTTGCTTTGCTTTGCTTTGCTTTGCTTTGCTTTGCTTTGCTTTGCTTTGCTTTGCTTTGCTTTGCTTTGCTTTGCTTTGCTTTGCTTTGCTTTGCTTTGCTTTGCTTTGCTTTGCTTTGCTTTGCTTTGCTTTGCTTTGCTTTGCTTTGCTTTGCTTTGCTTTGCTTTGCTTTGCTTTGCTTTGCTTTGCTTTGCTTTGCTTTGCTTTGCTTTGCTTTGCTTTGCTTTGCTTTGCTTTGCTTTGCTTTGCTTTGCTTTGCTTTGCTTTACTTTACTCTACTCTACTCTACTCTACTCTACTCTACTCTACTCTACTTTACTTTAATTTAATTTACTTTACTTTACTTTACTTAAAGGAATAGTATTCATGAATGTCTTCCTCCAATTTCAAGCCCTTTCACTCTTATAGTTTAAACCTCTCTTTTTCGCAGGAGGTCCTCCTATGGTTAGTTGCAACAAGACGTGTTAAAACGGATTGCGAAACTGAAACATCACTTGATTTCCATCGGGAAGTACAGGCAGAAACTAAACTCATTTACAATAAAGTCATTGAAGTCATAAAGATAAGAAAGACGGTATAATCGTTTACCCGTGATCTAAAAAAGCAATAAAAGTTATATCAAACACGAGAAAGAGTGTTTCATCAAGAGTTCCAAACACCGAGAAGAGGGTTTAAAAACAAGGGGGGGAGGGGAGGGGAGTAATGTATCAAACACGAGGAAGAGTGTTTCATCAAGAGTTCCAAACACCAAGAAGTGGATTGAAAAAACGAAGCGCAGTCGAATTTTCTAACCAACCTCCAGGTTTTTGGATACCTGATGAAACACTCTTTTTTTAGCTTAGCAAACTGATCATTACTACGAAGAAAACGAAGGAATAAAATCGCCAAATTTATGCTAATTAAGATTGGGTTTCCAAACCATAGTCAGTCAGTTCAAACTGGTGAATTATTAATGAGTTTAAGAAATTATTGTACATAATGATGTATAGTCCAACTTACATATTTTAGTATTGTCAGGCGTGAGCTCCTTAAATGTTTCCTGGAGTGTTTTGTTATGAGGATGCAGCATGTTTGCCAAGTGGTTGGGGCCGTGAACATTTAACTGACCAAAAGAACTATGACCAACAAGCTCATGGGCAATGTGATCCACTACATCAGCGGAAGCCTGGCTGCTAACATCATTCGGTGGGTTTTCATTCCCTTGTATCACGTGCAAACCTGGTGAAGTCACATCTGACACAGGCTGAGCCGGCGCACTCAGGAGAACTCCGCTGGTCTGAGTCAACCGGGACTGGTTTGTAGCTGCATCTTGCAAGGGACTTAGTTGTTGTGCATTCGGAGGACCTGGCAATCTTGTAACGTTCGTCTGTGTTGTCGACTGCGATTGCAAAACGTGATAGTCAGCAGGAGGTTTATTAGGAGGGTTTCTGGATCCCAGTGGAGTGCCACTCATCTGTAAAACTGTTGTCACTACACTGTTGTTTGAAGGCTGCTTTGGTCCCAGTTTGCCGTCATTTTTCTTTACCATCTCAATTCCTTGTTCGTTTATTCTGTTTGTGGCTGGTCCATCTTCGATTGCCTTCAGAACGCTTTTTAATTTCTCGATATTTTTGCTCAAAACTTTGTGGGCCTCTGCATAGTCCTGGTACGCTTTGGGTTGAGAGGTACTCAAGGGGATTTTTGTTCCCACATGATTTGGAGTAAAGTGGGTTTTCATTGATGATGAAACATCATCGATGTCATACCCACTAACTTTCTCTATGTTAACATTATTTACCTTATGTGTTGTTTTATGTGGATGCTTATAACGAATTGCTGTGTCTATAACGACATTTCCCCCCAATTTAGGCTTTCCCGTTATCACAATATCTTTGTTAATCTCCGTTGTCTCACTCTCATGTGTAAAGCTCTTCCCTTTGTGTGGATGTGTCTTAACTACAGGGTCTAATACTTCCACTCTCTGTGTTCTCTCATCGCTGTCGACTTTCGAAAGCTTGTCTACTGTTTTATTTGCTTTGACTCGTGGCTCATCCATCTCCGTATGTATCTCTATATTATCCACAGGTTTGTCGTTAATTCCTTGGTTCTTTCCGGCGTCAGTTTTGTTTTTGGGATCTTGTGACGTAATCTCCGCTATGGCGTTCACTTTGTCTTGGATGTCTTTTTCAATCTTTTCCAGGTACGAAGAATTTGAATTTTGGGAAATTTTAAAAGCTGAAAATGGATTGTGAAAAACTAAAAGTCAAAAGGTTAAAATACTAGAAATAGTCGACAATATAGACTATACAATGTAGTCCACGGTTAGAAATATGAAAGACTTATAGCCCCCAACATTTTGTTCTCGGCAAACTTTTATCCAATCGGCCTAAAACTTGACCAGCCGACCTAACTTTCGAAGAACAAACTCTGCCAAAAATGAGTGGAATCAGCCAAATAGCAAAGGGAACCATATGCTGAATTATCTGTGCCAGTGCGTTTGTTAAGAATGGTTATCCTGCAGTTCTACGCTGGCGAACGCTTCTAATAGGGCTTTATGTAACATAAACGGCAAACTCCAAAATTTGGCTTAGTTAAAAACAAAACAATACGGGGTCGCCCTCTATGGGATAAACAATTAGAGTGAAAAAACAGCATCATTTACCTTCCTCGACTTCTTTCACGATATCTTCACTGGACTCGTCTGAACCAGCTGTGGAAAGAAGGAAGAACCTTCGCTTCACATCACCTTTACTTATAATTTTACACTGATATAATAAACACGAAAAATAGTGCGAATATAAGGGACGGTGCCTCCCTAAAAGATCAAATCCTTAGCTCAATCTTTGCTAGTCAAAGTTCGA
The DNA here is from genome assembly GCA_022457155.1 of Cladopsammia gracilis. Taxonomy (NCBI): domain Eukaryota; kingdom Metazoa; phylum Cnidaria; class Anthozoa; order Scleractinia; family Dendrophylliidae; genus Cladopsammia; species Cladopsammia gracilis. The sequence continues at coordinate 627,686 of JAJGOT010000028.1, read as the reverse complement.
GTAATGTAATTTGGAACATACTTTTTTGTAACAAAAGGTTGAGCAGTACCGTTTGTTTTCATTCATTTACAGAATAGAATGGAATGGACTTTTGACTTGGCATTGAGTTAAAGGTTTAAAATACAAAGACTATTGCATCTCAGGAAACTTACCTTTATCTGAATTAGAATGGTCATCGGTTTTTTCATCACCTGTGGAACAACCAGGAAGTTCGTCATGTAAGATCTATTGCCTAATAATAGTTTTCAAAATATTAGTTTTGTGAAAAGCTCACTGAGTCGTTAAATGGGCATTGTCAAGCAGATTTTGCTGTGTTTTGGTCAAAATACACTAAATATATCACAAAGTACCTTTGCTCAAACATAAAATTGCTTTTAGAACACCAAGAAGACAATATCAAGTGGTTTCTTCAAGGAAGAACAAACCATAATAAGTTTTTCTGCGATTTTTCCACGACTCTTGGGAGGAACTTGAAAAAAATTAGCCAATTTTTTCATGTTGCAGTCCATTTCCATCCTGGCCATTTGCAGCCAAAGATAACTAATACTAGTTTCTGTGCACTGATAGAGTATTTGTTAACAAAACTGAACCATTATTTTAAGGTTTCCATTCAAACAAATATGTTTTTTGACTTTTCAAAGTGATACTAAAAATAGGTGACAGTGTCCCTTTAAGCCTTTGATTCGAAAAAAGCACCGGTTTTAGCTTCACTCCAGAAGTATATACATGGTAGAATTTGTTAGGTGAAAAACATTTCAGTTAACCTTTAGGGCCAGTTATTTAAACGAAGTTTAGACGGTGTTGACAAAACCGCAGTCTAACCCAATTTCAACAACTGGCCAACCCTAATATTTAAACTCAATTTACTGTAAACAATGCCAAGTAGGTATATAGCACATCAAGACTAGGAAAACATTTATCTACTTTAAATGACCCACTTATAAACAGATGTGAAGGTCCATAATTGTCTTAAACCGCGGTCTATGTTAGACTTTGTTTAAATAACCGACCCTTAGTTACTTACTTATATTTTATAAGTATTATATTATCTGTAGTTTTTCTTGTTTAGTGTTTTCTTGTAAAATGTATATACCTATTGTTATGAGTAAAATAAAATTATATTGTATTGTATTGTATTGTATTGCATTGCATTGCATTGCATTGCATTGTATTGTATTGTATTGTATTGTATTGTATTGTATTGTATTGTATTGCATTGTATTGTATTGTATTGTATTTTATTGTATTGTATTGTATTGTATTGTATTGTATTGTATTGTATTGTATTGTATTGTATTGAATTGTATTGTATTGTATTGTATTGTATTGTATTGTATCACTTAACTTCTGTGTTTTTATTCATTTTTATATGCAATCTGCAAGGCTTTTCAATAGTATAAGGTTTTTTGATTTTGTAGATATTTGTATTATTCATGTACTTGTTTTGCCCCACCCCGATTAGCTTTCTAGCTATTTGCAGGGCAAACAAATCATTCAACTCTTCTATTGTTATACTAAGAATAAATTGTTGTATTGTTGTTGTTGTATCTTAGGGCCGGTTATTTACACGAAGTTTAGACGGTGTTTAACAAAACCGCGGTCTATCCCAATTTCAATCTGGCCAACCTTAACGTTTAAACGCTATTTACTGTATACTATGTCAAGTAGGCATATAGCACAGACTAGAAAAATATTTTTCTCCTTGGAATAACCAACCTATAAACAGAATGGAGGTCATTAATTTCTAACTTAAACCGCGGTCTAAGTTGGACTACGTTTAAACATGCAACCGGCCCTCAGAGTTTAATTAAGGTAAATAAAGATAACTATATCTTACTTTCTGTGTGTATTTGTATTGGTTCCTTGTCGTTCCTTTGTTCTTCTGTCAAAGCAATGGTCAAAAACAGTTTCGATTCATTTACAATTTAACAAATTAAAATCCCCAAAACAAACGGACACTATGTACTGAGAGGCCGGATGATCCGTTCTTGTAATAAAAATAAATATTTCAACATTACCTTCGGTGTGTATACGAATTAAGTCCCCCAAATCATCTGGATCCTTTGTTGATGAATTATCAAAATCCTCTAGAACCAGAAAAGACCATGATTCAAAACAATTCCTCTAAAAGGAAACAAGTGGAATTTTAAATTTATGTAATTTGTTTATTACCTGCATGCAAATCGTTTTCTTTAGCGTCCAATTCATCATCCTGTTCATCTGCAGTGTCTAAACAACAAAAAAAAAGTTGTGACTAGAATTGGAAAAATTAGACTAAATACTAGAATGAGAGATAGAAAGAAGAAATTTATTTTGTTCCATTTGATCAAACGGTGTGCGGTAGTCGATGATAATTAAGGTGAAAGTTTTGATCCAAACTGTCATCTACTTTTGTCTATTATGATGCTTGTGATCAAATGGTGCATGGCAGTGCATGATAGTTGTGAGTACTTGGTCAAACATCACGTGAGCAAAGTCATTCACTGCCACCCTCGGTTGGGGACGGACCATTTAATTTTTGTGGGGGGGGGGGGGGGTTGGGCAATTACCAAAAAAAATTCCTGCAGGAGAAATTTAAGAGAAAAAAAATCGTGCACAAGAAAGTACGTGAAAAAAAATTCAAGCATTTGGGTAAAAAAAATTCTTGCCAATAGTGACGCCGAAAAAAAAAATTCATACTCAGAAGAAATTGCCCAACCCTCCCCCCCCCCCCCCCCCTCCCACAAAAATTAAATGGTCCGTCCCTTAGTTTAGTTTAATTTGGGCATGCTGTTAATTAAATGACGTTATTCTTTACACATATTAAAGGGTGAGAGTGTAATGCTAGTTTTACTATAGTAACTTACCAATAAACGTTCCACCTCCAACTAGAACAGTCTTCTTTTCCGCATTGGATTCTGAAATACAGAAAAATATATTCTATAAACCAAACAAACAGTTGAAAAAGTCCCAGAAAACCTAATGACAATGACATCTTGAAAGAACAAAGAAGAAAACCAATCTAAATCTTCGGTTTGAATACCTCTGACAAATCCTGTACAGCGGAACCCCTCCTTACGTACAACCGTCCCGTTGATGTCACCACCCACATTATTATTACAGCCACTTTTTTAACAAAAGTTCGCGCCGTCACTTTTTTGATACGATGACATTTACATGGGCGTTGAGAACTTAACGACGAGGTGCTGACTGTTAAAAATAAAATTCGATGTTCAAAGCTGAGCATTACCGTTTTTCTTCTTTCTGTGGCAACTATGAGAAGCAAGATAGAAAGTGGAATCCATGACTTCTTTACTTGATTCTTTGACTTTGCTCAGCACTACTTTATAAGGTTTGTGTTTCAAATGACGCATGAACCACGTAGGGTGACTGTACAGCTCAAACGCGTACAGGGCTGGGTTCTCTGTGACTTTCAAAATAAAGAAGGTAGCGTCCTTGACTGCAAAAAAAAATAACAGACAAAAACAAATTATTTTTATTAAGCTTTTTTTCTATTGGATTTGGTTTGATTCAAAGCTGATGGTCGACGAAAGTAAAATCCCATAAGATGATGCGCTAAAATCGCCGTTAAAAATCGTCCCGTGTTAAGATCATAAGCACATGCAATAGAATCTCGATAAACCGAAGTCATTATAACTCGAGCCACTTGCTAACTCGGACCATAGACAATTTCCTCTGCATCACTTGGTTGACGAATTTAATCCTCGATTACTTAAATTTTAAATAACTCGAAACCCCTCCCCCACCCACACCATTCTCCCCCACCCCCCACTCCCACTCTTTTGCTTCCTCTGATGGTTTGAGTTGTTGGGATTGCAATGTAAAGCACGAGGTCATAGGAACCTTCACATCGGGTTCGGAAACTAATAATGCATTTCAAAAAATTATCATGAAGCATGGATATTTGCTCTCTTACTAGCTTTATTCTCTTTTCGTAGAAATATGAATGTACCGTAAATTTGCCTTTAATTAGATGCTTCATCTAACTACCAATAGGAATCCACGCCACATTAGCTAACAAGTGTAACGTTACACCAATTAGATGCACGTTCAGTATTTTTTTTAACTACATTAAATACACTCCTATAAAAAATCACTTACAGAAAACGGAATTGTTAACTTCTTTTTCCAAATGAAATTTGTAATTTTTGTGGCGCAGAAAATATCTAGGGTGAACGGAGTGCGCTTCCAAAGATATTGTTCCATTCTCTTTTAAAAGTCCTTTATGAACCTTAAAAATGCCAGGCGTAGCTGAAAGCACCACTTCATTCTTGTCGGCATGCAGGCCATAGTTTTCCATGGCTCTTGTTGGATCGTCTACAGGTGTGTTAATAGAAACAATCTTGACACATTTGGGAAGCAAGAGGTCTGCAACAGGTGGAAATATGGGACAGGTTGTGTGAGTAGAAAAGAAGAAAAAAGACACACAAAAATTAAACATGTAAAGAGTATTCTAAAACACTGTTTATCAGTTAATTTTGGATAAAACTATAAAATGCCCTTTTTAGATGTTCCCTTTGCTAGGAAATATTGTTTTGTGTCAAACTCTAACAGGGCAATAAAAAATACGAGAAGGTTACCTAATTTAAAGAATCAAATTGGTCAGCCTTTGAAGATTGAATAGGTGTTAGAGCCTTGAGGGGATATTTAGTTAGAACAAAGCAAACTATTGTTTGTTCCGGCAGACAGTATTTGGCGTCCATGTTGTGTACTTAAGCGGAACAATTTGCCCCTTCAGGTAAGGATCATTAGAACTATCATATCTTAAATATTTGGATTAAGCAAGTCACTGACCTTTTCCCATGACAACACACAGGTTAAACAGAAACGCTGCAACAAAGCAACGATGTCGTATCAACAACAACATTCTAGCAATCTTGGTTTCCAAGAATCTAGGTGATATTTGTTTTTAAAAACAAAAAGTCATATTTTGTCTACAATTACCGCCATAGAAAGGCTTATTGTAATTAGTTATGATCTTATGTGTTTCACATGAGCGGGCACCAATGACGTAATTGAATAAGACGTCAAGCGACAACAGGGGGTTTGTGTGTCTCCGCTTCTGACACCAGCCAACCTTGTCAGTTAATCATATCGAGTTTAAGTTGTTTATAAGGTTTATTTCTCTCCAAAATCATGAAAGTTGCGTACCTCCTGAAAATTTATAATATGCAGTCGTTTTCGTGATTCGCGGGGAAGAAAATCGCGACATAAAGTGAGAAAAGGTAAAGTGTGCGTTCGATCCTAGTGGCCCATACAGGCCATTACTTGTCTCCGGTTTTTGTGGTATGAGGTGACTAGGAGTATTTCTACTACCCCCTAGCTGGATGGGATGCTAGTCCATTGCAGGGTTACCCCCAGCATTTAATTGGCCCGTACCCATTTATACACCTTGGTGGAGAGAGAGGCACTGTGAGAGTAAAGTGATTGCCCAAGAACACAACACTTCCTTTGATTATAACTCAGTTTGCTCCGTTATTGCCTTCATTTGTTGTCATGGCTACCTGAGATCAGTGGACCTTAAAACGAGGCTTGAATCAATGTACGCACTTAAGTGAAGTATCTAACGGTTTTATTTTACAAATATGTATACAAAACTAACATTAGAAATACTGGAATTCCGTTAATTCGACCAACAACAGGCCACGAAAATCTGACCGTCTTAACGAGATGGCTGTATTGTTGAGCAAACAAGAATCGTTTCTTTATATTGCATATTTCCTCGATATTTTCTCCCTTTACCCGGTAATCCGATTATCCCTCCGTGTTTTATATGTGTACTGATATATATTTGAATGTATACTGAGGTATAATCGTATCAAATGTTTATTTAATATATGCCTACTTTGTGTAAAGGTCAAAATTCTCTGTGCATGACCAAGCAACGACCATATTAAAGGTGTTTTCACATAACAAAATGGCTGAGCTTTTCTTTAAGCACAACTATATATAGTAGTGAGGTTATTATGAGTTGGTCGTATTAAGGAGAGATTCCATGGTTCTTCTGTCTCTTACAGTGGTGAATCTAAGAAAGGAACCAGGGATCCCAGGCCCCTGCTGCAAGTCAGCATCCATCAGTATCTTGTACCCAGACTAAACAATTGTCATTTAATCTTTTGCTATTAAACCACTTTATAGGACACGCGCAATCGTTTTTGGACAAGCTAATAATTTCTAATAACCAATCAAATCTCACAGTTTATAGAAAAATGGAAAAGCTTGATTAAACACGTTAAAAATATTTGCTTCAGTCGAGCTGTCTAAGATAAGTTGCGGCTTATTTGTTGAACATAAAATTGTGATTTATTTCTACTGAGGTAAATCAGTTGTCAAGTACTGTGATTCCAGAATTACCTTGTTAACCAAAAAATGAAACATTGTTTATTTACCCCCAAAAAACTACTTAGAAATTTCAATACACATCACAATAGAAAATAACTGTTCAGTGGTTTTCATTCAGTCCACAAGCAGCCAAGGACTTGGATAAAGATCCAGATTGCTTGTATCCTACTGTTCATTTGAAAAGTCACACGCGGAAGGAGTTGACCAAATTTCATGACAATTTCAAGGTTGAGTGACTCAAACAAAACGAGTGTACATTTAATCCATTTATGACCCAGTATACAAATGCTCTATTTATAAGTACATGGCCCCAGTTTTCATTGATGTCGAAAAATAATTTCGAATCATAATTTTATGTTGAGGACGTTGCAATGATCATTAGTATAAGTTCTTCAAAAACTGCAAATTATATATCGGTGTTTTATCGTTTCCTTCTCATACCTGTTAAAATAACAGGTACCTGTTTAGTGATCTATTGTCCCCCTCGTAAAAACACTGAAGGAAAATAAAGGCTGTTAGCGATGGACAGATTTCATGTATAATATACGAAGCAAGAATTCGCTTTGTTTTACTCAACAAAGCCAATATAATTTATGATACTACAAGAATTGCTAGACCCAAAGGGACGAAAATGATGAAATTTCGTTCTTCACTTTAAACGTCAGTTTATTGAGTTATCCTTCAGCAAACATGAATATCGTATTTTAATTGTTACTAAAGCATTACAAATTTATTTGCTTTCATATCTTTTAGCAGGCAAATATCTTCAAGGAGTGACGAACCATTTCCTAACACCATTTGTAGTTGTCATATGAATGGTGGTCATGGTTTCATGGAGAGGTTTAACAAGCTTGTTCATCATATTGCAGTCGTGTTTGATTGGTTTAGGTATGTACAGCTGTTTATGCCAACTAAATGAGGTGTTAAGGAGTCAAACCAATAATTACAAGATTTCTAACAGCTCTCAGCAATTCACATGCATAGCAAAAACTATTTTTGTTATTATTTTCAGTTAAATCATCGACTTAAAACAATAAGATCTGCAGGGGTTAAGTTACCAGTAGGAGGTCTTATTTTCACATTTCGGGTGTTCTTGTATTACAGGATTGTTATTATTGTTTGTAATCATTCATATATTTCTAATCACTACAAACATTTTAAGGCTAAAGCCTGGTTCTCGTGTGGAGGCGCGGTGGTCAAGTTGTTAGCGCGTTGGACTTCCAACCTGAAGGTCGGTGGTTCAAGCCTGGTCTCTGCCATCGTGTTGTTTCCTTAGACAAGAAACTTTGCTCCATGTTGTCTCTCTCCACGCAGGTGTATAAATAGGTACCGGCGACATAATGCTGGAAGGTAACTTTGCGATGTGATGCGATGAACTAACATCCCATCCAGGAAGGAGTAGTAATTCTCTCAGTCGCTTCGTGCTACAGACACCGGGTTAAGCTCCCGCAGTTGTGAGCATTAGGCATGTAAATACTTACCTTTACTGGTTCTCGTATATTGACAAAATGCCTGCGGTAACATACCTGGTAGTTTGGTCAATGTTCCTTGGCGGGCCCAGTTGAATCGAAAGTGTTTGGCAATGTACCACTGACTAGGCGAAAAGTAAAGTAAAGTCGCGCACCCGAGCCAGAAGGCTCATAACGGCCGGAGCTTAAACCCGGTTTCTATAGCATGAAGCGACTAGGAATATTGCTACTCCCCCCTGGATGGGATGCTAGTCCATCGCAGGGTTACCCCCAGCATTTTGTCGCCGGTACCCATTTATACACCTGGGTGGAGAGAGACAGTGTGGAGTAAAGTTTCTTGTTTAAGGAAACAACACGACGGCAGAGACCAGGCTTCGAACCAACGACCTTCAGGTTGAAAGTCCGACGCGCTAACCACTACACCACCGTGCCGCCCACGACTAGGCGAAAGGAGGACAAAAAAATCGCCTTTTGACCGCACAAACAATAATATTACCAAATATACTAACTTTTTTGGGAGTGGTGGAATTTCATTACATTCCTTTTCGTTGGTCTGTGCTAATATCATCAGACTTGAAAAGATTTATCACAAAATTTTTCTAGTTTGCTTAAAACAATTCAGTGATTGATTAGTCCTACCCAAATATATCTCATCTTTTATTTGCTGTTGTTTAGATGCCAGAGACAGTTTTCGCCTTCAAAAAAAAATTGGGATCTCTCGTGTGCCCCGATCACAAGTCAGGCAGACCTGGAAATTTGCACCAGCAACCAAGCAATCGTGGCCCGGGTATACAAAACATATAAGGGGACTGGATCCACGGAGCGCTTGGACTGGCGGAAAGCTATTAGCAAACCATCCTTACGCTAGCGTATACCAAAAGTCAATCAATCAGCCGTTGTCTTATGTGAAGCAAAACTACTGGCCAAGAAAAGGATACCAGCCGAGTTTATGGAATAATATTCCTGTTAACGATGTACCCTTTAGTTTGTATTACAACCCTAAATCTATAAATTCGCTACAACACGTTGTGGCAAGTTCTCGTAGCAACGTCGATGAAGACCGGACATTTGTCGAGGCTAGAATTCAGGAATATTATGACCAAAGACTGAATAAGAAAAGAAACAAATGGATGTTCAAACCCGTCCAAGGCACAACTCATCACTTGAAAGAAATATTCATTGGACGATGTTGGGATTTTGTTACTAACAAGGGAAAGTTCCTTGAAGACAAAAGCAAACTTGATTGTCAGGAGTTATGGAAAGCTTTCTTGAAGAGCTTTGCCTTTAAGGGGCCTTGTGATGTAACACTTGGTGATTACACCCCTTTCTTCAACATGTATAAGGAAAAACCACTTAACGATAGGGTACAAATGTTTTGGATATAATAGAATAATACGCTGAGTGGGGAGCAGGGGTGGTGTAGTGGTGAGAGCACTCGCCTCCCACCAATGTGGCCCGGGTTCGATCCTCGGTCCCGACGTCATATGTGGGTTGAGTTTGTTGTTGGTTCTCTCCTTGCTCCGAGAGGTTTTTCTCCGGGTACTCCGGTTTTCCCCTCTCCTCAAAAACCAACATTCTAAATTCCAATTGGATCTGGGTAGAGGACCTGCATGAAAATCAGCTGCGGCGCCGGCTGATGTGGCTTTCCTCTCTAAATATATATATTTATTTATTTATTTATTTATTTATTTAAGATTTCTCAAAATAAGCCTGAGGTATTAATGTATTTAGGGAAGGAAACTCATACATAGACGGGCGATTTATTTGGAACCAGTCAGCGTCTACAATGTTTCAAGAACTATACCGTAACATAAGCCCACATTCATTTATTCGGGAATTAGCCTGCATACCGTAAAATCCCAGTTATAAACCCCGGGCTTATACAACTTCGTAAGGTTTTTTGGCTGTCAAGCAAAAAATATTGTGATAAATTAGCATTGTTTTAGTTAATTTGGTGCACATTTTTGTAAAGAATTGCTGTTAAGAAACTGTGATGTGTTTATATATAGGAGGGGGTACAACCTGAATATTGTTTTGTTACCAAACTGATGGGCCAATAGCCGGGGGAGCTTATAAGCGGGGGGGGGGCTGCAGCCCTCCCAGCCCCTCCCCCTCGTACGCCTATGAACCTATGAACTGTGGTGTGTTTATATATAGGAGGGGATACAACCTGAATATTGTTTTGTTACCAAACTGATGGGCCTATAACCGGGGGGGGGGCTTATAAGCGGGGGGCCTTATAACCGGGATTTGATAGCATGATTGTATGAGCGAAGTCAACGTTTTGGCGGACTTTTCTCCTACCAATTCTCCATTCGCCGCTCGAATATATAATCCTGCAGCTACGCGGGCTGTTGGAGGTCAAAGGCGAGGGTGGGAGTGCGTGTAGGATGATTTTTTAACTCATATTTCTCACATAAATCACATAAAGCAAAATCGTACAACCGAAATATAAGTATGTCTATTTCTTTTTCCTTTAGTTCACTAAGTTATTGTTTACTTGCTTGAAGGTCTTATTTTGGTCTGGGACGAGAGAACTCACACATGCCTACTCCAGGTTGTATGACCAATTCACCACTTTAGAAGATACATTAGCAGGGTAAGATGCCATAGCCACTTATTCTCGTATTTAGTTTTACTCATTAAGAATAATTCTTCATTTGCTTTACAGTTCGATCCTCGTTAATACGACAACGAGGCGGGGGGATCCAAGGCGCTTCGGTCTACGCTACAGTTCGATTCTTGGTCTTTGACATCTAAGGCAAGAAACTTTGCTCCACAATGTCTCTCCTCAACAAGACATGATTAATCCGGGGGGAAGTAATGCTTTTATCGCTGTTAGTTGCTTAATATGCATGTCAACTAAACAAGCTTTTTAACTAACCGGTGTTCGTAGTATCAGTGAGTTGTCCATAAAAAGACTTTTGACCGTGGTTATTAATTTTCTCAGGTTCTTGTTGAACGGCTTGAAGTGGTGTGGTAGCAAGAAAGGATCTGGAATGGACTTGAATTCTTGCCCCTACGAATGCAGCAAACAGAAACCTTTCTGGGGTCTGGCGGCAGCCAAAGTGAGTACAAATATCTAGACTGAAAACTGAATTAATTACGTTCTCGTTAATTACATAGTGCGGTTTTCAATTGAGTGTCGAAAGTAATTTCGCGATTTCATTGGTTTTGTATTGCTACGACTTGTAATTGGCTAGAAATCTCGCGCCACTTTTTCAACCAATCAGAAGTAAAAACCAAAATCAATCGTGACTTGTTCGCATGCGTTTTCCCGCGCTTGGCGCCAGCGACAGGTATTTGCTTTGAGTAGAGATTGGTTCAATGGAATACCTGCGTCTGCCGTGATTGGCCAGAGTAATTACTTAAGCTTACTTTGGTTTTGGTTTTACGACACTCAACTCTATGCCAATAAAAACAAAAACAAACAGAAAGATTTAACAGAGCTATGAGGAAAAATGCATATATAGCTGAATGGTAATTGGAGTTAAAATCATTATAAATTAGCGTGATATATCTCTACGAGGTTTCTTTTAATCGTTACTGTAAAACAACAGTTTTTTCCGAGGTTGTAATGGTGTATCATTGGAAGTTTTTAGAAAATACATGAAAATACTGCCTTTCGAAAATGTTTTAAACGATAGGCTGGGCAAAGCAAGAAGAGTATTATACAAAGTTTTCAGCAATCAATCAGATTCGTTAAATATTATATGAGCACTCTGTTTACATGGTCCTATCAAACAGGCGGCGTCCACTTAATTAAAGATACTTCTGGCGGGAAAAAGCGCCACAGGCTCCGTGTCAGCATGTTGTTTTGGTCGTTACCAAAAAAAAACAACATTTATTCGCAGAATCTCGTTTGATGTATCGTGCACAATTAAAGAAATTAAACTACACTTATGCATCAGGGTTCTTTACAAATATTATCCGTCAATGTTTTTTGTCGTCAGCTAGCAAAACGGGCCAGAGGTGTTGTGCACGTGATGTTAAACGGAACAAGGCAGCACTTTGTGGATAAACAGATCTTTCCTACCTTCATGGATGACAGGTTAGAGAACGTCTATTCATAAAAACTGAACTAATGAAAAGAAATCGCTGGAAACAATATAAGACAGATGCAATTTAGACGAGTAGAATATCATCGGCTACGAATTCCGATGCGAAGCAACCTAAGGCCATCCCCATAAAATGTTTCGTTTCCCATCGCCCGACCGACCTATTTTTTTGGAAAAGTAACAAAAAATTCAGATACACTGTCTGTCAAGCAAGGAGGATCTGAAAACCGGACTCCCTCAAACGGCTGAAAATCGAGCCTATTGTAGATGAGGAGTAAATTTGATTTGGAAAACATTGGCAATCGAAAGCACACGTGTAACCAGGCCTTCTTACTTAGCATCCAGGCTTTTTCTGGACTCAGGTTCCCTCGGTCAATTTTCTCTTTTTTTTTTGCCCGACCGACCGACCCACGAAACATTTTATGGGGATGGCCTAAGAAGAAGAAGGAATAGCAAGTAAGAGAAAACACAAAAATAAATTATCTCGCATAGAAACATTTTCTGTCCAGTATATTTTTGCTTGATAACAGAAACACAACTGTTCTTACTTTGCAATTTATCTACTTTTTACTACTTTATAGTTATTTGGCGGAGAATCAATTGTCAAGTCTTCCTGTGCGAGATGTTACAGAGTTCAGGATTGTTGTGGGACATTCCCTTCATCATAAATCTTTGTAAGCATGCAATATGTGATCGAGATTCTTCAATTATATAATTATGTTTCCAAACTTACTTACCATTGGTAAGCGATATATGTTTCTAAACTTGCTAACCATTGGTAATCGACAGTGACGATCGAGCTAAATTAGGGCGAAGGATCTGATCATCCGGGAAGTCGAGAATACAAGTGCAGTTTTAGTAGGAAAAATTGATTATGGTCATTATGCAGCGAGCATCTGCACTGAGATTTACCGGCTTCCTGTAATTCCTACTCATATCTTAGCTTATATCCAATCTGGATCCATTTTCTGTTTTTCTTCGGAGAAGGAGGAAATGGTTGAGGCGTGTTTTTTCAGATGCAAACAGACTCAATGGCTAGAGCTGCATAAAAAAGGACTCCCTAACATGCTAAAGCGGCCGGTGACCCGGAGAAGGATTATGAAGAGGGATCTGAAGGTAGTCGCCTAGCTCTTGCGAGGGCGAAACTACGTTGAAGAGGTACACAGGACAGCCAGCAACGGAGTCCTCTATTGGAAGCCCCGTAAGCCTTTTAAGGCATTTCGAATCCTGGTTAAATAATAGTATCAGATGGATCGTGTATGCAGCAAATCATGCTATGTGACAGAAACGTAGAATATAAGATTTCTTAAACCCTTTAACTCCCAAGAGTGCCAAGATAAATATTCGCATAAAATCCCAAATTTCATTTTGTGAAATAATGAAAAACAAGTGGTACCATGCAAACGTACTGGCGAAGAGGTTTCATTTGAATGGTCACACCATAGGATTTTGTTGAAGGACTAAAAAGTTAGAACTACACTACATGTCTCCATAACTGACTCTGGGTGTGAAAGGGTGGACAACATGCATACTTATTCATTTGGGAAACTTCCTTGCTTTATTTTTGTAGAGAAAGATGTGATAGCCTGACTGTTCTAGAGTTAGAGAATCGAGCTAAGGCGAGAGGACTGAAGACTACATGCTTCGATAACCCCTAGTAAGGAAGAATTTAAAATGTTCCTTCCCTGATGAACAGCGCTGCTTACACCGACGACAGCAAGAAAAATGGCATAGCCAGATAAACATTGAAACAGTTCGGAGAATATCAGTGTTTATTGTAAAAGAACGACACAAGTAAAACTTGGGAATTGTCGAAACCATTCCAATTGTTATCCGCGCAATGCCATATTTCTTATATCGTGTAAACGTTTCTTCAGATTGAGTTCTAAATACGATAAAAATCAATAAGGATTTTTATGTTGTTATAGGAAAACCCTCACCTACAACATTAAAACTCGTACACATGAATCCTTGGCACTTTTAGCGTCCGTGACTTAAATACTAAATTTTCCTTATTCCTTAAGTTATTTTGAGTCTTGATTTTATTTCTCCCATCCCCAGTGCAAATTCATTAAGTTGTGTGGCATTTGATAAGTCCTCATGGGGTTCGGACGAGCTAAAAGTGGAAGCTAACTTGGGTGCTTCGATGCACACTGTTATAGGGCCGTTTTTATGGCGCTAGTAACTGTTTAATGAACGGCTTGGATAAGGAGTAGAACCAGGTTTAAAAACATGTAGTAATCAGAGTGAACGCCCCCGTTATTGTTTGCTAACTGCTAATAATACCACATTTAATAATTAAACTAATTGTTGCTTTTCACTTTTTTCAACTACAGCTTCATCCGGCATCTTTTGTGCTTGGAAAATCCAGCGGATCCTTTATGCCTCTTCAAGATCACTGATCAAGATACCCTAATATAACTGCATTTATAGAAGTAATGCGACAAACGAAAACATAGGGTTTCATTGAGTTCATCAACCGTCGAATGGCATACATTTTAACCATCAACCAACAAATAAAAGGTTTTTATCTTTAAGTGAAAGTTGAATGTTATCTTTGTTGGAACGTTGTTGGTCCTCATCACTGATGGGAAGGCTCTTTGTTTTGATTTCTGTGACTAGCCATTGTGGGCGTGATGACACCAAAATGCACCTAAAGGAAAACATTTCACTTCCGTTTGCCGTCCGTGGCGTAAAAATGTCTCTGCTTAAAAGGGCCATGTCACCATATTTAGTATTTCTTTAAAAATCCCAAAAGAAACTCAAAAATAAGTGTCAAGTTTTGTTTTAAATTATTCTTGAAAATCTCGCTAAAACTCGGATTATGTTTGATTCTCTCTTTAAAAATTCATTTGATATCTTTCTCTTAGGCTCGGTTATTTAAACGAAGTCTAACTTTGACCGCGGTTTAAGACAATTATGGACCTTCACATCTGTTTATAAGTGGGTCATTTTAAGTAGATAAATGTTTTTCTAGCCTGTGATATATGCCTTCTGGACACTGTTTACAGTAAATAACGTTTACATATTAAGGATGGCCAGATTAAAGTTGGTTTAGACCGCGGTTTTAATTGTTAAACACCGTCTAAACTTCGTTTAAATAACCGGCCCTAGTGTTCTATACATGAAGAGCCTCAAGTGGGTCTAAACTGGAAGTACACTATTTCTTAATTGTAATTAAGTTGCGCTTTACTCTGTAATTAAAATTCTGTCAAAACAGCGAAATAAACAGGATTAAAAATCTCTCTGGTGTCCAGGGAATCAATTGAGGTTTCGCTTGAAACAAACTTCTATTTTTAACGGCACGGCTCCTGTTGGAATCTTTCTTAATCCAGTCCGATACTGAGTTACAAGAAACGACACGAAATGCTCAGTTTTATTTTAAGTAGAGAAAGGAAGTTCGCTTTCTCCACAAAGCCTATAATTTGATTATTTGACGTTGTTGTTTTGCAAGGAACGGTAAAGAAATGTACCAAAATGTAAAAAGCAAGTACAGAGGCATTGTTTTCGATAGCTCATTAAACCCATAGGTGGTTTTCACGTTACGTCACGGCGGCCATGTTGGTGCACACCTACAAAAGAATTTTAATGAACTTCTTTTGTTATGTGCACCAACATGGCGCGACCGTTTGACGACAGGGGGCGATAAGAGGATATCTACTCGTTGGCCTCTTTTAAAAAAGTACGACCTTCAATGTGATAGCATGCCATACTTTTACTGTGATAGCATGCCGTACTAAAACGACAATAACAACATTCGAGATGTGAACAGATTATTACCCGCAAAATTAGCCAACAACACATGAACCTAGCACTTTTCACGTCATCCCCATTGTTTCTGCTCGGGAGCCAATGAGAACACATCTCTGGAAAGCTACAGGCCTGCTCACATGGCCCCCATGGCCTTTGTCATTTGAGTCCCACGGGACTGAAGGTCACGTGAGTGAAAACCATCTATTGTTCACGTTCAAAACTCAAACTTCCGAAGTGTGGCCTCTCATAAAGATAAACTCCGTGTTACAGTTTTTTCTTTACTCTCCTTATCCATGCTGGATACAAAGCCATACTGTTTTTAAAGGAATAGTGCTGCAGTAGTGTCCTACTTTCAGTTCCCAAAACAATATTTATCTGTTGTCACTTGTGGGAAAATAAATTCACAACACGGTGAACAAATAGTTGAATAAATAAGGGACTGTGCAATAATTATCAGGAGGGGGGGTTGGAAAATGGGCTTCAAGTAGGAAAATATTAGGTAATACCCCCCTAAAGTAGTGAATTTAGTTATTGCGCCCCCCCCCCCCCCATCCCCTCCCTCTGATCAGTCAGAAATTTTTCACACACCTTTTATATACAATTACAAATACCCAGCATTTTCTTAATAAACACCCACCTGAGTAGTAATAAGAGGCACTATAGCTCACTTTACATCACCCATAAAAGTATCGAATTTTGCCCGTTAATAATTATCGCTATTTTTAGTGGGTCATTTATCGATAATCCCCTATAATTTAACGACACACGATAACATTATAGTATTTTATCGTTAATCATTATAATTTAGTGACACATGTAATATTATTGACGAAATGTCGATAATAATTTGTCGTCACTCGGTATATATTTTAATCGATACTCATTGTTAACACAGCACAGTTTGAAGAAAAAACTTCATCTTCTTCGCTTTCTTCAGGTATTGTAAGTGGTGAATTTGGTGGGTTAACATATATATCATGTACCGTAACTTGAAATGAAACTTCTTCTTTGCTGATATAAATACTATCGATTAACAGAGCCAATTTGACTTTTTCTAGCTTTCTCATTGCGATTCTTGTTAAAATTTTATCCCTTTGTTTTGAATATTTGAGAAGTTTAACATTAAACATTTCAGGTCTTATTGAACCCCCAGTAACTCTTGTACCCATACCTTCAAACTGAAAACCATAAAAAACACCTTTTATTTTATTAGCTATTTTTTCACCATAAACACGTTTTAAATGTCGCCTACAAATGTCTCTAATAAAAACCATACAATCAACAAACTTTTCTTCTTCTTCCGTTGGCATTCGACTTCGTTCATCTTCACCGTATAAGCGAACAGGAATGGTGTAACCAAGTAGTTCACTACTTTCATTTTGACTATATGTCTCTTTTACACCATAAATTCGAAGAAATGGCGATTCGATTACTAGCGGTCCGTAACGGGTTTCAATTTTGATTATTTCAAAATCGGTTTTGCTGTTTTTCACCGGTTTATGAAAAATAATATTTGATGAATTTTCAAAAACTTTTGAAGGACTTAACAGATTCATATTTGTTATATTACCATATTTATTTTTTAAGACGATTTTTTCATTTCTAGTAAAAGAAATGAAAAATAAACAGATATTCAATCTTCTTCTTCTTCATCTTCATCTTCGCTTTCTTCAGGTATCGATAATAGCGATTCTCGTTGTGGCAACGGTCTGAAATATACCTCATGAACCTTTATCTGAATCGAAACAGCTTTTTTACTGATGTAGATACTATCAATCAACAAAGCTAATTTTGCATAACAATATGTATTTAAATAGCTGAGCGGATCAACATTTTTGTTTCCTTTCGCTTTGAATAGCGATAATATATATAGATAGGCCCAGCCTATCAGCGTCGCACCTTGAACAATCTAAACTAAGTTGAAACTTAACTAAGGTGAAAGGTTGGAAGCACAAGAATTAAGATTGAAGAACGGGCTATTTTCAATTTTAGCAATTTGCAAAAACGGTATTACCCGACCGTCTGCACAGTACATTTAGACCGTACAAAAGTTCACAAAAACAACTTTTCTCTTTCCAGAATAACTAGTACGACTACTTTCCGAATAAAATACATTTTTTGTTTGTCAAAAATTGCCCGAGAAACTGATTTGGAAATTAAAATTGCAAAAATACACAAACTTATTATATAAACACCAATGAAATACCAGGTGAGCTTTCGCGCGTAAACATCATATCTTCACACGTGAGAATAACATGTTATCTTCACACGTGAAAAGATCACAGTTGACACGTTGTTCTACTTTAGGACTTCAAAAAATATTAAAGTGAAATGGTTTGATTTCATTGGTGTTTATATAATAAACAGAACATTACATGGCCGCTTGAAGATACGAAATTTCTCTTCTCGTGTTGAAAAATATTTCACTCGTTCGCTGCGCTCACTCGTGAAATATTTTTCAACACTCGAAGAGAAATTTCGTATCTTCGCGCGGCCATGTAATATCCTCTATATACGTAAGCTTATTTCAGGTTATTTGCATAAGTAAGGCGACGCGAGTGAAGACAGAAAATCTAAGTCTTGTTTTGTTTACATAAAATCGCTTTTTAATATATGTAATGAATGAACAGGACATAAAAACGGACAACACAATCATCTTTCGAAACATTTTATTCAATCTCCATTAATTTATGTTTAAAAGCCAAATACGTACTATTTCTAGCGCATCAAGTCAGACCTGTCCTCGATGAAATTCAAGATAACAACACGACTTAATTTGAACACGTTTCATAAACATGTCTCCAAAACTTAAGAGAACTCAAAGGAAAAGTCAATCAAAAATTGATATCAACATAAATTCCCATGGAAAAATGTGATTTATTTTACCTTTAAAGCATTGGACTGCTTGGAAATTCGTTAAAACTCCGCTTCTTCGGTTCTGATATCCGTAATAAAACAAGGCATCTCCCCGCATTGATAATATGAAGTTCCTCGAGGCAATATTTTATCCCTGAAAGCTCTTCTTTTTCCACTAAAGCGGCTTCTGAGTATCCCTTAACTAGTATCCCTGTCTTGAGTAGCAAACCGCGAAAAACTGCAGGGAAATAACGACTTTAATTTTCCGCTAAACACAACAATCCAACTAAAGTGTTTACCGAGCTGACGACTGTGTGGCCGCGCGAAAAACAAAGCCTCAAAGATCCCGGATGTTGATGACGTCGTACGCGCATGTTTTGCGAAGTCATACGAGCCCGCGAGCTAGCCCAAAGCGTACGGCGGGCGTTCGGCGGCGTTCGGCGGGCACACAACGCGCCCGCGAATCATTCCGCTAGCCATGACCATGAAAAATGATGGGCTGGGTTCTATGAGTATGGAGCTGCGCAGCCAGGCCTTCGGCCTGGCAAGTGCTCCGCTAAAAATTTATTCGACTTTTCTGAATAATTGAGTTTAGCATATAATATTGGTGGATATTTTTCTAATTCCCAATCCTTGTAATATAAAATACTATTTAATTCGTCAGCAGTTTCTCTTCCAAAAGTGTCTTGTAAGTGCTTGCGACAAAGTGCTTCAAAATTTTCCAATGAAATATGAAACTTATCTTCTTCCTGTGTCGGTTTACCATCTTTAGACCATAAACAGACCGGAATAGAATAACCAATGAAATTTGAATTACTTTCGTCTTCTTTACTTCTTCTTTCGGTTACACCAAAACTGAAAAGAAACGGTGTTTCAATGACTAGCGGACCTTTCTTATTATCACCGTAATTGGTCGTAATTTTAATCCTTTGAAATTTGAAAAGGTCATTTTTTATCGGTTTGCTGAAAATAATATCATCTGAGAGACTTGACAGTTGCATGTTGTTATTATTACAAATTAATTTCCTTAAGACCATTTTTACAATACTTACAACAGCGTTTATCTTTCTTGTGAATACAGATACCGTTTCCACTGCATTCTTTGCAATAATATTTCACTCGATTGTGTTCACAAAACTGATTTCCACTACACTCCTTGCAATAGTACTTGTTATTTCCATGAATGCAGATTCCGCTTCCACCACAATCTTTACAAAAATACCGTCGTCTACCGTGTTCACAAATCCTTGATCCCGAACACTCCTTACAATTGTATTTATTTTTCCCGTGTGGGCAAAGTTTTTCTTTACGTTCTGGTGATTTCACAGGTTCTTTCAATTCTACAGCTTGTAAAGCATCGATGAGTTCGGCTTTCTGCATTAGATACCATCCTTTAATTTTCTGCTCTTTTGCTTCAGCTTTCAACTCTTTCACAGACTTTTCCATTTGTTTTATAAGGTACTTTATATTTTTAATACCATTTTTTGATAAACAAACGACTCGAAAGCGCTTGTTTATCGCGACGTTTTTCCGAGAAATCGGTCTTAATTTATTCATCTTTTCCGAGAATTCAGCTCATTTGCATACGTGTTCATTGAGGCGAAACGAGTGTAAGGCGTATGCGTATGAATCGCTTTGCGGTGCGTGACACTTGACACGTACCACATGTGTGAGCGCGATAACTCCTTCCTATATATATAGTTCGATCGAACTATATATATTAATAAGTCTGTAATTCGATAGAACTCAGGGGGGAGACGGTTGGCCACTGTCAGAACCCTGCTTACGGTTCATACGATGTCAGACCTACGGGGTAGCAGTGTAGTTGAGTCAGTTGACTACGCTCTGGTGAACCAGCCTCGGCCCAACTGATAACAGGGGGGTGCTCAAAGATCTCTTCGGAGAACTTAACCTCACCCAGAGGTATAAAATGGGTGACACCCGCTTTGTCAGCGGGAAAAGTCCTCACTTCGGTGAGGCAAAAGTCCTCACTTCGGTGAGGCAAAAGTCCTCACTTCGGTGAGGCACAGAAACAGCCAACCGAGCACCCCCCGACCAGGGTTTTGCACTTTTTTATGAAAACTTTTCATCGTATCTTTTTTCAACACGGTTATTTATTGTTGATCAATCACAAAATTTGACTTTACGAACTTTTACTAGAGGTTCATATATATCTAATTCAGCTAAAGCATCGATGAGTTCAGCTTTCCGCATTAGATACCAACCTTTAATTTTCTTCTCTTTTGCTAAATATCGCAATTCTTTGAAGGTATATTTTGTTCGATTAATCAATGGCCTTTCCCATTCATCTTCCATTGTTTTTATTTATTTAATACCAAATCTTTATGTTCATTTGAACTTTTTATCGTATCGATCTTCGATTCGACTATTTATTGCTGGACATAAATCGATGATTATTTCATCGATCAATCTCATATCGTTAACAAACGATTCGTGATCGAACTGTTTTCCTCGCAGACAAGAACGTAAGTCAACCAAAACTTTCTGGTATGTCGTAAATGCAAATTTACTCATCTCAATCCTTCGGTTATAATTTTTATAATCGGTAAATGTTTTGACCAACAAGCCTGCACCGGAAATGACACCTAGTATAACTGGGTTCAACGTAATTCCGCCGGCAATCGTACCGCCTGCGATAAGAGACGACGAACTCAATTTACACAAGAGATTCATCCGTTTGAGATGTCTAAAAGTCTTTTTATAACACCACCATTTCTTTTGATAAAAACTGTAAAGGGACTTGATCACCATTAATTTTGTCTCGTCGATCGATGTATCGATGTGGTTAAATGCAAAAAGATCGTATTTCATTTTATAAAGATGACATACTGATTTCAAAATGATCGCATTCATTTTCATTCTTGTCTCTTTTATAAATGACACCACTCCAGAATGGTTGCAAGAATGTCGAGACATTGTAAGAGAGGTCGTAGAAGCATTCTAAGATCAACAGTTATTTTATTATACGTTTCGTATAATAAAATTAAATTGATTGTATTTACTCTTCATCATCTTCATCTGAAGACCAATCAGACTCTTCATCTGTCCAACACTCAACAGGTTCAACAGGTAGCTTGTTAATAGAACGTAAAAGGCAGCGCTGTAATTTAATGTAGGTTATCAACTCCGTTTTCCATATGTCTTTGATATTTTCCTCTTTCGCACCATATATCAGTGATATTTTCATTAGTTGTTCAGATGATAATGATCCAAGATGTTTGCTTGGAACCTGAAGTAACTTTCTTAGATATTTTGGATATTCCGTTTGTGGTTCACTACTTGTGACTGTGACCTTAATTATTTTGATATTTTCTGGATATTCTGTTTGCGATTCACCACTTGTGTCCATTGTCTTATTTTTATATAAGAAAATATTTCTTTAATTCCATTTTTTATATTTTTACATCGTCTCAAGCCACAGACTTACCAAACATTTATTGATGGTAGTTCCTTGTAAACTTTGTACTCTCACACGAAATTCATCACATTCTACCAGAGCGATATCGTTAGTTAAGTGACAGACCTGTTTCTTACCACCCCCTCCTCTTCCTATTACATTATTTATCAACACGGCAATAGGATTGTACGTTTCTAGCGTATCGAGAATGTTAACGCAACATTTTACAATTTTACTCTTAACCGGAACCATAACATATTCATCTCCTGAAAATAGAGCAAACATCTGGTTCGCAGTTCTATTGTAAAGACCGTTAATTACAAACGCACCACCGCTGGGACTTGGTGAATTGAGAATTGCGTGATTGTTCATATCCAGATCGGTCTGCATAACCATTTTCCTACTCTCCAAAATATAAGGAGAATCGTAAACACTGGCCGGTACATCTGAGTGGTTTCCTTTTATTCCGTATATCGTTAGGTAAGCTTGAGCTTGTAAACGTGATGTTGGTGAGCCGCTACATTTTAAATCGACCCTAATATATTCCGGCGGTGAAATTTCCCACTTATGTAGATTGATAATACTTCTACTGTAATCCGTAAAGTTTTTTGTCGATTGTTTATTTATGTTGATAGAAGTCGATTGAACATCGACGCTGACACCGCTCATCGTAGGTGGAATAAATTCAATACAAACGGTATATTCACCCTTTGGTAATTTATACAAATTAAAACCGATTCTTGATGCGTAGCTATTTAACGGATGTTTGTGTAATAAAAGACTGTAAACTTTTTTGTTTAACGTATGCGGCGACTCCACCAAATCGACTATACCGGTGACGGTTATATCATGCTCGGATGAGCTTTCGTCAACATTTTCCATTATGTACCTAAAATCATCTTTCAAATTTGACGAAGTACTAATATGCGATTCGTCGATATATTTTTTGAGCTTATTTTCTACCTCGTTCGTATGAACTACCACATCCCCTATCATGAGATTAAGCTTTTTATCAGCACCGTCAACGTAAGATTTATTACATGCGTCGGAGCTATTTTGCGGATCTTCTAAATTTATAATCTTATGGTTTGACATATCGAAATCTTCACCGGACGGATTACTCAATTTACCCGAAATTATATGATCCACGTATCTTTTATTAGCCCCTTGATCGGCGACCGTCGGGTCCTTTACATTATAAACCGTATTGTTCCCCATATCCAAACTAGTCTTCATCGGAAACGTCTCTTTGCGGGATAAAAAAATATTCCTAACATCGTTGTAAGAGACAAGATTGTTATAATTTCCCCCTAAATCGTGATAAGTCTGTTGTTTCGATTGAACAACATTGAAACGTTCTTTCAGATCGATATTTTTCACAACCTCATGTGTAGGTTCAGGAGCGTTAGGATGAAATTTTTTCAGAGTCACCATATTGACAGCGCATAAATAGTTATCTTCGTCCGTATCCATATTGGTGATAAGTTTTCTGTTCATGTCGATCTCTCCGGGAAGAATCAATCTGTTTCCTCGAAGATCTAAATCACCGGTCATATGAGTGGACCCATCAACAAGAATAACATCTGTCGGATTTGGTTTTGTTGATAGCGCATTTTCCATCTGATGTTTTGTTATCACATCATCGCTATCGACTCCTTCACCAACATTTACAAGACGTTTTTGTTGAATATCGTAATTGTTATTGACATCTAATTTCAAACCGGCATTCTGTTGTACTTGTTGATTAAAATTTTTTATATATTCAGATATATCGAAATTACTGTATCTTCCGATATTATTGAAAATACCCATACTCTATTCTTATTTCATATAATTTTTAAAAAGTCTCATCAAAGTTCTTGGTAACACTTTTCTTTTCTTTGTCTAAAAATAAGAATTCATATGGACCGAGTTTATCAAAAAGAACCGGATCTATTAGATTTTCTTGCGCAATCAGATTTAAATGTTTTTTAGTCGTCGGCGGATACAAAATCATGTGGGAACAGTTCTGCCGAAGTTTCTGAGGAACATCGTAGTAGGACTGGGATAGATAGATCGGGGAAATTTTATGATGTCGACCATCTGTATAATGATTGGCGATTTTGTTTTGAACTGCTTGGGGAGCGTTAATAAGATCATCAAAAACCACTACTTTTCTATTATCGATCGGATAGTCTGTTGTATCCATAATATCATCTTCTCCAAGAAGTTCTAAAATATCATATCCAACTCTTTGACTAGCGTTTTCCATTAATTTTTGCAAGTCTTGAATTTTATCCTGATGTTGATTTGGTGAGTATAGATAAATCTTATCATAATAAATGAGCGGCTTTCTAAGAATATGCATTAAGGTGTTTGTTTTTCCACATCGAGTTTGGCCAGTTATCAACATACGGAAATCTTCACTAAGAAAATCATTTAACGAACGATTATTATCGTTATATTTTATCACATCATAATTCGGTATTTTCATTTTATTTAATAAGGTAGATAAACTTAAAGTGTTTATTTTACAGATATTTAAAAATAACTTAAATGTTTATTTTACAGATAAATTAAATAATAAATTATGGATCTTGATAAGATCAAAAAATATGCAGATTCAGAATTTGAAGGTTTTAAAATTGCTAAAGCAGTTACTGAAGTAAAGAATGAGGTTAAAAATAAAGAACAAGTTCGCGATGTTGCGATGAGTGATTATTTTAAAACTCTGAGAGAACCGCTAATTGAACAACAGAAAAAAACAGATGAAAAACAGGACAAAGTAATTCAGCAATTAAAAGAAAATCAATTAGCTTTGACCAGTGGTTTCAAAGATTTGGTTGAAACCAATAAGGATATTTTAACATTGAATAAAGAGCTACCATTTCCTGGTGAATCGATACCTGAAATTCCTGCAATACCCGCACCACCGAAGGGCGAAATAATAACTGCTGAACCAAATAAGATGTTCACAGAAAGCGAATTAGAATTTTTAAAAGAAACTTTTTATGAACCTAATGAGCTACTTAAAATGAATGAAGACGAGTTATCTGAAACTTATAATGAAGCTAAAGATGAAAACAGAAGTATCGGAATAAAAATAGGTGGTTTGAAAAGGAGAAAACCAAAGACAGAAGAAGATAAACAAAAACTCACTGAAGATCTGAAAATATATGAAAGAACAAGAGATATATTAGAGAGATATTTAACAACGATTAAGAATGTAAAAATTTTACCGCAATATACAAAACAAAAACAAGGTGAAGGGGTACGCAAGTACAAACAACCAAGACGAAACGCTTATAAAATTCAAAAAAATAATCAATATGGAGGACTATTAATCGACATACCTAAATTAATGAAAGATCTGAAATTAAACGCTTATCGTGGTGGAAAATTAATTTATCAAGCCGATGTTGATAAATCTCTGATTAATTTACTAACGAAAAGATACAATCCTAAAACAAAATATAGTATGAACGCTGTAAAAGTTTTTAATGATTTAAATATGTTGAGTAATTTACCTCCTCATAAATCATCTGGTAAATCGAAAATAGTCGGTTCAAGTATAGTTTATTATGATGATCCGAACCAATTGGCAGACAGAATGAAGATAATAATCGGTTCGATGGCTGCCGGTAATAATTCACCTGTTTTGAAAAATGATTTATCGCAAATAAATGACGAATTGTTAAGAATAGGAGCAATCGATAAAACAATTCATGAGAAATTATATAAAAAATATTTAGCGTAATTAAAATTAAAAAGTTTTATTATACAGATCGTATAATAAAATGAATGTTAACAGAACGCTAGTTTTCAAATCTATAGATGCAAGAAAACAAAATCGTAATAATAAACCAGGAAATTTTACTGTAAGGTTTACTCCTGAGTTGAGATTGGACGATAATAAAGAATGTTTTTTGGCATTGGATCATCTTAGTATGACTGCGAGTTGGCATAACATTCGTCCCGAATATGATAACAACAAACTAAAAATATCAAAAGATAAAGGTAAAACATATGAAACGATTACTTTTCCATCAGGGGTTTATGATTACGAAGATATAAATGATTTTATCCACAAAACGATTGGAAAAATACCCAACACGGATGAATATGGAATTAGCGTATTGTTTGATCTTACAACTTACAAGGTATTTATTCAATTATCTACCGATTATCGCATCGATTTCCGATCGAGTGGAAATTTTAATATTTTACTCGGATTCGAATCGAAAGTTTTAACGAGCAGCGGTTATGGGAAAAATTTCCCTAATATCAGTAACAGCATCGATAATCTTTACGTAAAATGTAGTTTGTTGAGCGATTCGATCGTTTCAGGAAAGCGAAGCAATACCTTATTCACGTTCTCAACAAATACAAAAACAAGGTCTTTACCTTTTGAAATCTACCCAAGAGTGAATTATTTGTGGCATAAGATAAATAAAAAAGATATATCTGAAGTAACATTTTACTTAACCGACGATGAAGATAGAATTGTTGATCTGAACGATATCGATATTTCCATAACTGTAGTGTTAAAAGAAGTATAATTTTATTTATAATTTATAAAATTAGGCAACTTACGTATGGAAGAACAAAGAAGAATAAGAAATTTTGATACAGGAGAAATTTCTTATATTAACTCTGTAGAGTATGGTTCTGGTTTCTTTGACATATTTACAAAAATCGGTTCCAAATTAACAGGAAAAACAGCGAGTAAATTGGCTAGTAAAGCAGCAGAAAAACTTATTGAAAAAGGTGCTGAAAAGGTTGGAGAAAAAACTGGTGAAGTTCTTGGTGAAAAAATTTATGACAAGTTTTCATCCAGAGGTAAAAAAGAACCTGCGGCAGCACCACCACAAATTTCAGGTGAAACAAAAGGAGTTGAAATTATGAAATTTTTAAACGAAGAAAACTCTAAAAAAGAGAAGAAAGAAGACAAATATCAATATATTAGAAATATCGTAAATGATCTGATTTAATTTTAAAAATAATTTCTTATTATAATTCATAATAAGAATGAATTTCAGAAATCCAGAATTGGTCAAACGATATGGATACGTGTCCTTCGATTTGGAAACACCGCTAATCGATAATGTCGCAAATAATAATAGACAGGTTAAGAATAATTATCGATTCACAGTTGATAACTCTTCAGAAGCAAATCCGATCGATTGGTATAACGCTTATTTGGAAGTAGATTTCAAACTTGTTACACTTGCTGATAGTACAACCGGTATAACAGCAGGACCAAATAACGGTAATCAAGATTGTACTACAACTAATGGTCATACATTTATAAGACAGATACAGGTTGAATGCAACGGGATGACAGTTTATAATAACACAAGAGCCAATGAAACATCGAACGTACTTTCCCTCTTAAAATATACAAAAAGTTATGCAGATACGATCGGTAAAGATCAATTTTTATATTTAGATTCATCCACGGGAACAACAGAAGCACGACCGGCTCAAGCGTTATATAACGAAGGTTTTGCTAGAAGAAAAATTTTAACAGATGCTGCAGCTGTTAACAAAATATCGATTCCGCTAAATCTATACAGCTATTTTGCAGCTTTCAAAAATAATCTTCACCCAAATATTAAGACAAATCTTCTTATAGAACTTGAAAGCGACAACAATATAATTTTCAGAAAAGGAGCTGCTCCAGATAGTAAAGTGATTTTAACAAAATTAAGATTGTGGTGTCCAAAAATTATTTTCAACGGTTTAGGTATGAAACAGTATCTTGAAGATTATTTGAAACCCAAAAAATGGACTTATTTGAGAGAACACACCGAAATATTACAAACATCCTCTGTAAATAGCTCCTTTCGAATAAGTACAGGTATTAGGAGACCGAGGCATGTTTTCATCTGGGTTGTTCCCGAAGCAAGTTATAGTAATCAGGAGCAAAATATATTTACTTTCAAAACATTTGGAATTGGAGCAAACAATCGATATTTTTCTAGAGCACACTTGCTAATAAATAATAGCATCCAATATCCTCAATTAGAAATGACATCAGATGAGGAGTCAAGACTTTACAGAGCTTTGTTATCCTACAGTTCCGCTTACAACGACTTTTTAAGCGGAACAATAATTGACCGATCAAATTTCAGAAATCTTTTTGGAATTCTATACTTTAATCTTAGAAACCAAGAAGAAGATGTAAAAGATGGTGTAGTTGCACTTACTTTTAATTATGAATTAAACGGAGCAAATCCAACAAATTATAGATTAAATGCTTTAGTTTTACATGAAAAAGAGATAGAGTTATACACATCATCCGGAAAAATATTAATAAAAGCGTAAATCTAATTAAAATTATATTTTGTAAAATTAAAAATGGCTACAGCGTATTTTGCATATGGAGTAAATTTGTCTCAAGGACAGCTACAAAGGTTGAAAAAAGCATATGACGATAATTCAGAAATTACGATAAGGTTGAGTAAAAATAATTTGAAAGGGTCGCATGAGTTGATGTTGACAAAAACCCAGATTAATAAGATTAATAAAGCGCTAAAAAACGGTACCGGTACCGATATCAAAATATCTAAAACACAGATTCGTAAAGCGATCATAAAAGGTGGAAGTTTGTGGACCTCTTTGTTGTCACTCGGTGCAAAGTTGTTACCTTTTGCTACAAAAGCGGCAACAAAGGTAGTACCTTTAGCTACAAAAGCAGCTACAAAAGTACTACCTCATTTAGCTACAGGAGCGCTAGGCGCTTTGGGAAGTCTCGGTATCGATAAGATTTTTGGTAGCGGTATTACGATACCGTTTGATTTTCTTCCTCAACTTGCACAATTAAAAGGATTAACACAAGGACAAGCGGTAGCGGTGCAAAAAGGTATGCAAAGCGGTAGCGGTATAACATTCAAACCTACACAAAGGCAGATAAATGGAGGATTTTTAGGAACACTTGCTGCAATCGGAATTCCTATGGCTATCGAATTAGCTTCAAAACTTTTTGGAAAAGGGTTACAGATATCGCCAAGAGAAGGCAGAGGATTACAGGTACCAAAACCCGTTAGTGGAAAAGGATTACAGATTTCTCCAAAGTATCCATACCATCCTCCACCTTTTTACGGATCATGGGGTGAAAAAAACCCAAATTTAGGGATGTACCGCTAAGTAATTTTGACCTCCTTGAATGGATAAAATATTTAAAAATACCTGATTTCAAAGGTATTTTTTCGAGAGATCAAACGGTAAGTCATATACATAAAACAGGATGTTGTATAATTAATCTTGATGATAAGATAGGGAACGGTACACATTGGGTAGCAACATTTGTAAAAAATAAAAATCTCATATATTATTTTGATTCGTTTTGTTTACCGCCACCACAAGATTTCATTGATTATGCAAATAAATTACGTATGGAATATCAATATAATATCGGTTACCCGTTTCAAGCTATAAAATCAGTAAGATGCGGTTATTATTGTTTATATTTTCTTGATAATATTTACAAAAAATCATTTTACGATTGCTTAAGTAGATTCAAAATCGATAATCAAAACTACAATGAAAAGTTTATTAAAAAATATTTCATGTAATTAAAATTAAAAAGTTTTATTATACAGATCGTATAATAAAATGGAGTCGCTAACGTATTGTGTTAAGGAAAAAATAAAAACCGGCTGTACTGAACCATCCGGTTATATGACAGCCTCAAACGGTAGGCCAATGTTTTGGTGCACTTGCGCTAATTGTGGAATCAAGAAAACCCGTTTCGTTAAGAGTTCGGGAAACTAGTTGGGCCCCCACAAGGTGGGGGCTTTGGTGAGATGGCTATGGAAGGTCTGACGATGCATGCGTTACCTTGGTTAGGAAAGAAAGCTGTTGAAATGGGTCGTTATGGAGCAAGTGAGCTGTTGAGAAATAAAAATATGCAAACCAAGGCGTTGGATTTCGCTCTTGACAAAGCAAAACCGTTTCTTGAAAAGACAACCTCCGACATGTTAAATCAGCTAAGTACCAAGATTAGACCCGATAAAAAATATAAAACGGATAGAAAAGATTTAGATGGTGGTAAATTAGATGTTCATTCATTAATAGGAAAGCTACCAAGACCAAAGAAAGGATTCACTCCTGGGAAATATAAGTATATGGGGCCTTATAATCCCCTGGATAAACAGTTAAAATACGATGATGAAACGGGAGAAATTCAAGAATGGTATGAGCAACCGTATAACAAAGTGGATGAAATATCAGCTCGACATGACGTTTGTTATGATCGCGTTAAAACAGGCAAAACCAACAAGGGAGATTGTGACCGGCAGATGGTTTCTGAACTTGATCAGATTCCGTACGGAGAGATGCCAAAATGGGGACAAGCGGCGAGATTTATTATCAACACGAAGCAAAAACTTGGGTTGGGAAACGGATAAGGCCGCCGAGTAGAAACGTAGAGACGTGGCAAGAAAAGCTTGCAGACGAACTGCATAAACCCTATAAGACGAAAGTTTACTCGGCGGCGTGTTATTGTAAACGGAATCGATGAGATATGGTGTTCTGACCTTGTTGAGATGCAGAAATTAAGCAGATGGAATAAGGGGTATCGATATCTTCTCATGGTGTTAGATGTTTTCAGTAAATACGGTTGGATTGTTCCGTTGAAGAATAAAAAGGGAGAGACCGTTAGGGAAGCGTTCAAATCGTTATTCAAGAAAGGAAGAAAACCAAGAATGCTGTGGGTGGATAAGGGTAAAGAGTATTACAACAAGAATATGAAAGAACTGTTGGATAAAAATAAGATAGTGATGTATTCGACAGAGAATGAAGAAAAATCTAGTGTTTGTGAAAGATGGAACCGCACGATAAAAGAGAAAATGTATAAACAGTTTACCGTTCAAAACAATACCGTGTATTATGATATGTTACCGAAGATATTGAAAGAATATAATAATACAAAACATCGAAGTATCGGAATGACGCCTGTGGAAGCGTCGAAGAAAAAGAATGAAAGTGCTGTTTACTTAAATCTGTATGGTAAGATGAAACGGATGAATACTAAACCGAAATTTAAAGTTGGTGATAAAGTTCGAATGTCGAAATATAAACGTCCTGTTTTCGATAAAGGTTACACGCCGAATTGGACTGAAGAAACATTCGTTGTCGATAAGATTCAACACACTAACCCTATAACTTATAAACTGAAAGATGAGATGGATGAGGAGATAACGGGTACTTTTTATAAACAAGAGCTGCAGAAGGCTGTTCAAGACGTTTACCGTATTGAGAAAGTGATTCGACGAGATGCTCGAAAAGGTAAAGCGTTAGTAAAGTGGAGCGGTTACCCAGAAAAATTCAACTCTTGGATAGATTTGAAAGAACTGAAAGACCTGTAATGAAGTAAGCTTTTTCATTTCATACCGAAGGTCGTGAAATGAAAATTAAAAAATGGTAATAAAGAAATCTTGAGTATGATGTAATACATACGAATGGATTCAAAAACTGTTCAACAGCTTAGGGCAATTGCACGTGAAAGAGGATTGAAAGGTCATTCACGTTATAGGAGGAAGGCGGACTTGATCAAATTCATTGAAAGTAGAATAAATACTCCACCACCTCCCCCACCAGACGGTATCGTTAATTTTATAGATGAACCGCCACCGCCACCGCCACCGGCACCGGCACATAGACCAAAACCTTATCAGATGAAACCCAAACAAACCCGCAGGCAGAAAAGAGAAGAGAAAAACTTTGAAGCGCCCTCACCGGTTGAACTGGTGAATAATAAAACAAAAGAGAAACAGATCAAGCGGCTCAAGAAAAAACTCCAAAAGGTTAATAAAAAGTTGAAAAATAACAAAAAGCAGAGAAAACAGTTGTTTTCAAAAAGAGAATTGCTCAACAACGAGCTTGACATCTTGAAAGGGTTTGAACATGAAGCTTCGCATGAAATCGTTAAGATCTTTTCAAAGTCAAACAAAAAGTTCCAATCGTTTTTCGACACATTCAAAGTAAAAATAATAAACCCACGTACAATAATCGATATCGATATATTATTGTTAGAAATTGGATTGAAAGTAATAAAAGAGAGAGGGTTACAAAATGGTGATAAGATTCGATGGATACTTAGCCATCCGAGTTGGCAAAAACCGGTCAGTACAAAACTGATCACAATCACAGGTCAACTTGACACGGATCTCGTCGAAGAGATAGCAAAATTCATTGAATACAAGGATGTTCCACTCTCCGAGGTTAAAATAGAAATTCAGACGATAATGGTTCCTCGGGGCAAAGGACGATTGACCGTAACTAAAGACAATGTTTCAAGAAAAAGGTCAGTTATAACGATTAAAAACAGTGATTCAATCTGTCTTGCCAGAGCAATTGTAACAGCAGTGGCAAATATTAACAAAGATAGATGGACAAGTTCGCAATTGAAAAACGGGTTCAACGCTTCGAGAAAACTGCAGGAAGACGAAGCAAAGAAACTTCACGAAGAAGCTGAAGTTCCGATATCGCTATTTGGGTCTACTCTTGAAGATGTGAAAAGATTTTCTGACCACTTGAAAGTAGAAATAAATATCGTTGATGCTGACCAGTTTAATGAGATAATTTTCACAACCGCTCTTTTTGAAAATGCGAGTAAGATCTATCTTTTGAAAAATCAAAATCATTACGATGTCATTACAAGTATGCCAGGCTTTCTTTGTAAAGATTATTATTGCCATACATGCAAGAAAACCTATGAACATAGAGATAAACATAAATGTCCAACAAAATGTATCGCTTGTTTCAAATCTTTTCCTGACGGAAAAAAGTGTTCTTTACCACCTATAACATGCGATAAATGTAATAGATCTTTTTTCGGATTAGCATGTTTTGATGAACATAAACGTGACAGATCAAAAAAGGGAAAACCCGACATTGTGTGTGAAAATGTAGCAAAATGTTTGGAATGCGAGAGAACAATCACAATGAAGTTGAAAGAACATATTTGCGGATATTCAAAATGTTCCAACTGTAAAAAATACTGCGATTTAACAACACATGAATGTTTTATGAGAAAAACACGATGCAAAGGAGGAAAATGTACAGGATGCACTGAAGAAAAAGAATGTTACTCTTGCCAAACATACACGGAAAACTATATGTTTTTCGACTTTGAATGTGTTCAAGAGACAGGTATTCACGAAGTAAATTTAGCTGTGGTACATGATTTTGAAGGAAATGAGTGGGTCTTTCACACAATTGAAGAATTCTGCAAGTTTGTGTTTGATGAGAAGCATGTTAAATATACCTTCATTGCACATAATTCAAAAGGTTATGATGCTCAGTTTATCTTGAAATGGTGCGTAGAAAATAGCGTAAAACCCGAAATTATATATTCAGGTACAAAAATAATGTCGATGGAGGTCAAATCATTCGGAATAAGATTCATAGATAGTTTAAATTTTGTTCAAATGAGATTAGCATCGTTCCCAAAAACGTTTGGATTAAAAGAGCTGAAAAAAGGTTATTTCCCCCATTATTTCAACAAAAAGTGTCACCAAAACTATGTAGGACAGATTCCAAGCAAGAAACACTATGGTTATGATCAGATGAAGAAAGATGAAAGAAAAGCTTTTCACGAATGGCACGATGCTCGTGTCAAAGAAAACTATGTTTTTGATTTCCAAAAAGAGCTTATTGAATATTGTAGGTCTGACGTTGATATTCTTCGAAGATCGATGATGATGTTTCGTGAAAAGTTTATTGAACTCGAAAATATCGATCCGCTTCAATATATCACAATCGCAAGTGTGTGCATGACAATTTTCAGAGATAATTATTTGGAATCAGGAACAATCGCTGTCGTAAAAGATACCACACAACAGGAAAATTATTCGAAAATAAGTATCGCATGGTTAGATTTTCTATCTAAAAAACACGGAATTAAAATTCAACACGCTCTCAACGGTGGTGAGAAAAAACTTGAGTGCCTCAAAGGTGCACCATGTGTCGATGGATTTTGCGAAGCAACAAATACTGTCTATGAATTTCAGGGATGTTTTTGGCACGGTTGCAAGAAATGCTTCGATTCAGATACAATAAATTCCAAAAACCAAATCGATATGAAAACCCTTCATCGTCGTACGATGGAAAAAAATAATAAAATTATCAATAACGGATATAATCTTGTTGAAATCTATGAGTGCGAACTCAAACAAAATACCGAATTTAAATCTTTCATGAAAAGCGATTGGAAACGTGATTTTGTGGAGCCGCTTAACCCCAGAGATGCCTTCTTTGGTGGTCGAACAAATATTACAAAGCTAACCTATGATTTCAAAGAGAATGAATCGGGTGCGTATGCTGATTTTGTCAGCCTGTATCCAACAGTTCAATTCTACGAGGAATTTCCGATCGATCATCCTGAAAAGATTTTCAATCCCAAAAGGTTTGATAAAAATTGGTTTGGGTTCATAAAATGTAAAGTGATTCCGCCTCGAGGGCTTTATCATCCTGTTTTACCGCAAAAGATTTTATGCGGAAAAAGTAAAAAGTTGCTGTTTCCTCTTTGTCGAACGTGTGCAGAAACAAAACAACAAGAATGTTATCATTTGAAGTCTGAAAGATCATTTATCGGAACATGGTGTACAAATGAGATGCAAAAAGCGCTTGAAAAGGGATATAAGATTGAAAAGATTTATGAGGTTTGGCATTTCCCAGAGACATCTAGCGATCTTTTCAAAGATTATGTTAAAAAGTTCATGAAGATTAAATTGGAAAGCTCTGAACTTAAAACCGGTCCTGGATGTAAATATGAGTCAGAAGAGCATTTTAGACAGATTGTCAAAGAACGTTTGGGAATTGAGTTAGGAAAAATAGAATTTAATCCTGGAATGCGGGCAATTGCGAAAATATGTCTGAATAGTCTTTGGGAAAGTTCGGACAGCGTAACAACATGAAACAACACAAATATGTAACTGAATCAAAAGAGTTTTACAAAATTTTGCTCGATGATAACATTGAAAATCTTTTCATTCAGTTCCTCACTGAAGACATGGTGCAGATGACGTATGATTTGAAAGATCAGTTTGTGGATAATTCAAACAACACAAATATTTTTATTGCCGCATTCACAACAAGTCATGCGCGTCTAAAGTTGTACGGTGTTTTGGATACTCTCGGAGAACAGGTGCTCGGATTTGATACCGACAGTTGTTGGTATGTACAAAGACCGGGAGGTAAAACAATTGAAACCGGTGATATGCTTGGTGAGCTAACGGATGAGCTTGGAGGTGATAAAATTGTTGAGTGGTGCGGTTCTGGCCCAAAATCTTATAGCTATGTGACGGAAAAGGAAAAATTACTTGTAAAGTAAAAGGTTTCACACTAAATCACGAAAACAGTCAATATTTGAATATGAAAGGAATGAAGGAAATCATCAACCGGCAGAAAGAAAGAATCACTCTTGTCAATGAGCAGAAAATCACAAGAGATCCAAAAACAAAAGAAGTTTTTAATCAATATCAAGAGAAAGACTTTCGGTTTGTTTATGATAAAAGATGCTTGAATAAAGTTGAAACTGGATTAGATACACTTCCATATGGTTATACTAAATTATTGCGTTTTATCGATTAAAATATATACCGAGTGACGACAAATTATTATCGACATTTCGTCAATAATATTACATGTGTCACTAAATTATAAAATTAACGATAAAATACCATAATGTTATCGTGTGTCGTTAAATTATAGGGGATTATCGATAATGACCCACTAAAAAATAGCGATAATTATTAACGGGCAAAATTCGATACTTTAGTGGGTTGATGAAAAGTGAGCTGTAGTGCCTCTTATTACTACTCACCTGTTGTTCCAGACATGGATATACAGCAATACTACATGTTTACTTGTTGGACATCCCTTTCTGGAACAAATATGGCCTCGACGCAGTGTTCAACAAAGCCATCCGATTCCACTTCTGAATAACTTGATTGCGAATCCGAGTTGCTTGCCCTAGAACATATTTCCTCGTTAACGTTCTCTTGGGTTTCTCGTGGGATGCAAGAATGATCACCACGAGCGTACTGGAGAACTCGTGCAACCAGTGCCACTTTACCTCCACTGATCTTAAGACCACCCTGATTGAGGTACATCTTCAATCTGTATATGATTATCGATGTTGTATTGAAATTATGATTTTGGTGCAATTTTGTCTGCACTGGTTCAAATTTATTTTGAACCAGTGCAAAATATTTGAACTGGAGCAAAATATTTTCACCAGGGCAAAATGTTTGCACTGGTGTATAACTATATTCTACTGTTCAAATGTTGTTGACAATTCAAATTTAAAAAGCCAGAAACGCTTTATCACGATATTCTTCTCTATATTAAAGAGATAGAGAAAAATAGATTATCGTATTGCAACAGATTGAAATTGCAGTTCAGTCACAGAACAGATCATCAAGCCTTTCAGTGGGAACTGCAAACTCTTGAAATAAAATGTTAAGCCCCCCTCCTCTTGTGTGACTAATTTTACTATGAGGCCCCCTATCCTTGCTTTGATTTTACGTTATGCCCCCCCCCCCCCCCCCTTGGTTTTCCAACCCCCCTACCTGATAATTATTGAACAGTCCCTTGTAAACAAGTAATCGCATGTTCCCTCGTAAAATGAAGGATTAATATCGTTTTCAGAAGCTTACTCGGGCCCATGCGATTACATATACAAAGCAAAATTAAAGCAGTTCGCGCTAATTGTTTATGCGCATCCTTACTGCGCACACAATTCATGTTGCAACGGCCAATCTCGTTCCCAGAGGCCGCTTCCTTTTGGTCCGCTGACCTGAAACGTACGGGCTCTGGGGACGAGATTGTGCAACGCTATGCTAAGTCATCCACGAGCGCGCGCGCAAAGTAAGAAATCTAAACAGAAAAAGGACTGGTAGCCGTTGCGTTCACTTTACTTGCACTTGGATGGTCAGGGACCCCTACTTCTTTTTGGCGAGATAATTTTTTTTTTTTTAATTCTCGACAGATTGTGAAAAAATTAACCAAAAAATCAATGTAGGAAGCTTAAAATTTTCCTATTTTTTTCTACCCTCGCAAGATCGAATCCCGCCAACTTTCCCAATGCGGCTGTCATGGTTTGCAAATGCTGTCGAATAAAAATAAGATTCACTTTAAGGGGCGTCACCAGTTGATTTAATTTGCTTAATAGACCCACTCGTATAAAATTTGGAATAGAAAGTTCCATTCTAGAGATTCATTTGCAATATTTTTAGACTAACAGACATTGGGGCCATATCGAATAAGGAAGACCGATTTTATCAAATTAAGGTGGCCTTTCAGATATCTTATCTCCGAAACGAACTCGATGACCCCCCAAGTTTTTGTATTTTTGACACGAGTAACTCGTTACCTAGCTGCAGCAAACGTTTTAGAAAAAATCAATGTTAGAAGATTTTCGCGCGAACTTCCTAGGCACGCTTATGGTCATAATCGTGAAAACACGATAGAGCAGTTTTCAATTGAGTGTGAAAAGTAATTACACAATTGCTTTGGTTTTTAATTGCTACGCTTTGTGATTGGCTAAAAAATCTCGCGCCACTTTCTCGACCAATCAGAAGTAAAACGAAAACCAATCGTGACTTGCTCGCACGCCTTTTCCCGCGCTTGTCGCCGCCGACATGTAATTGCTTCGAGCTGTGATTGGTTCATTGGATTGTTTACGACTGCTGTGATTGGTCAGAGTAATTACTTTGGTTTTGGTTTTACCACACTCAATTAAAAACTGCTGTATATCAGTCGGGACACTGTCCCTTTACCCTGCAAACTTCAAAATCCCCTTGACATAGCTCCTTTAAGTTCCGCAGGTGAAACCATAATCAGAAAGAAACACTAAAGTTGCACTTATCCCATCGCCAACCACCATCCCCGGCCCCTAACCCGCCCCAGTCGCTGCGCCGCGCCCATACCCATCGTTTACATTTTTCCGACCTGTGTGATAATTTTCAAAGATTTTTAGTATGAGTCATATTGCTGAATCTGTTGATCCGGAAATCCACAAGTGTAAGCACTGAAACTCAAGCAAATGATGCTTTTCACTAGTTTGTTGAATTAAATTTTGAATTTTTTGTTGCTGTTTTGTTGCTGTTCTTTTGTCACTATTAAACTTGTGCAGTCTTACAGTCTCGGTTATGGTCGATCATTGTCCACACAAAATATCGCTTACGTTTTATAAGCTTTATTTTCATGCAATACATTCGCCTAGAACTATCAATACTATTTTACAAATTTGTGTACTTTGTTATCGGCTAGCCTCTAAATCCTTTCACTCGTTCTGAAGTTGGACAATAACACATGCAACTCCTTATGGGATATTTAGAAGAAATTTAGTTATAAGACCTTATAAGACTTAGTTATACAATCTTAGTTATAAGACTTGAATCTTCAACTACATGATTGATACAGTATTCATACATGAGAAAACATGCATGTCCAATCCTATTAATTAATATTATTATTGTTTATTTGTTTTTATGTGAATCGATTTATCAATTCTAGAGATGTCTCACCGCTACTTACAAGGTGCATTGCGAAGCGCGTTGATATATGCTGGAAGTCGTATAACCGGCTGATTTTTCGGCTATTTATCAACGATCATTGTTAACATTCAGTCAAAACTTGGTCAATTGGTTAGTTATTCGGATAACTAAGTTAAGAAATTAAGAACTTTAGGGCCAGTTATTTAACTCTAACTTAGACGGCGGTTTGAGACAAATTGGTTTTGTTAAACACCGCGTAAACTTTGTTTAAATAACCAGCTCTCTATTTTCATCATTCTGCGTGACGTTAAAATTGTAAACGTTTCTCAGCTACTAGGCTTATAAGTATCATTTGATCTATTCAGTTCCCTGTACCATCGTTGGCCAGGCAAACCCTACAGGCTTCCTATAAAAACAGCAAGGTTATAAGAAAATTACAAGTATATGATTAACTTAACCCTTTAACTCCCAAGAGTGCCAAACATCAAAACTCAAGAAAA
Organism: Cladopsammia gracilis; assembly: GCA_022457155.1. Taxonomy (NCBI): domain Eukaryota; kingdom Metazoa; phylum Cnidaria; class Anthozoa; order Scleractinia; family Dendrophylliidae; genus Cladopsammia; species Cladopsammia gracilis. The sequence goes on along the minus strand of JAJGOT010000028.1, from coordinate 588,803 downwards.
ATCCCAAAATCCATTTTGTAAAATATTGAAAAACAAATGGTACCATGCAAAAGTACTGCTGAAGAGGTTTCATTTGCATGGTCACACCATAGGATTTTGTTCACAGTCTCAAAAGTTAGAACTACACTACATGTCTCCATAACTGACTCTGGAAGTAAAAGGGTTAATTAGGCACACATATGTTGGCAAACTACGAAAATGGAGTGCAATGTTTTACTATAAAAGAGTAAGCTAAGATTATGTAAAACGTGCGACGGCTACCAAGCTTGAATATTATTTATCCTTTACAGAATTGAAAATTTGATGAGATTTCAACACCTACTATAACAGCTAACACAGAGAGAAAAGGAAGATGATTTGCATTCTATGTTCTGTGCGCTGAAACATGAAATCTGGATAGCTTTCCATTACAGTGAGACACGCCTTTACCATCAGTGAGCACCCCCAAAAAAAAACTTTTAACAAGTTTCCACGATATCTCCAGCTAATTCTTATAATTATTTTCCTAACTGCGGAGACGTGTGAAACAATAAAGGGAATATTATCATCTTATTTTGTACCTAACTTTACACTTATGTAATAAACACGAAGCGACTAGATTACATTTGATCGTGCTCAACTTTGCGAGGAGGCGTGACGTCAATTGAATTCCCGCTCTTTGATTGGCTAACTTGGAAAAGAGTTTGTTGAGTGCTCAGGTAAGGCGCGTCACACTGTAACAACGAAAACTCAGAAATTACGTTTTGGAATATAAAATGCTTTGTTTTTAGCATTGCAGTTACATAATTATTCCCTCCCGTGCCCCTTATTCTCCTCAGGCCAGTTAAATCACTTACCAGTAGTAAGTCAAACATCCATGCCTCGATATAAATTGTACTGTATTTTTTCGATTAAACACCCAGGGCGTTTATTAGAGAATTAATGATCAAAAGATAGGCAGACACACAAAAATTGCTATATTCGTAAAGTAACTAAATGTAAAATAAATCCCCTCCTCATTAACCCAAGAGGCATCAATTTCGTTCCGGACCAGGGGCCCGTTTCTCGAAACTCCCGGTAACTTTTCGGGCCCGAAGCCAAATATTGAAATCAAAATCTAAAGATTAAAAGCTCGGATCGTAGCGAATAAACCAGTCCATTTTGTTTTGCTAACTAATAGTTTTATCGTATTATCTGCAAAACGTTTGAAATCTCATTCTCAAACTCATTAATAATTCATGACGAGAACACAAAGGAAATCACTACCGTGAAGGAGGTTTTGAAATCGCTTCTTAATTTGCATAGATTTTGGCGATTTTATTCCTTCGTTTTCTCCGCATTTAACGATCAGTTTGAGAAGCTATATCAAACACTCGAAACAGTGTTTCATCAGATTTCCAAACACCTTGAAGTGGGTTTAAAAAACTCGGCTTTGCCTCGTTTTTCCAACCCACTTCTCGGTGTTTGGAAATCTGATGAAACACTGTTCCTCGTGTTTGATATATTACATCTTCAATGAAAATAAAACAGCTTTCCGAGCCCGGTAATTACCGGGTCTTTCGAGAAACGGCCCCCAGTTAACAAGGAATAGGTTTTAGGGGGCGTTTAAATTATATTGCAGATACCAAAAAGACGTATGGCACACTTCATCTCTAAAAATTAAAGAAAATCTAAAATGCCTATTTGTTAGGTTCAATGATGTGCACGTAAAGAAATTGCTTCTCATAGTAAGACCGAAATTATAAAGGTTCTACCACCTAATGCTTTCAATGCTGAGCGTGGCATTGATTTTTATGTGCACCAATTTTAACGCGCTGTAGCCGTTTCTTTGCATCAACAGCGCAGTCAAGCTAATATGGAATCATCGGGCCTCTTCATTATGTTGTTTAACACTTGAGATATACATCTGATTGAGAAACGATACGACCGAAAGATTTCCTGGGAAGTGGAAAAAACTTCCAGTGTTCTCAGATAAATTACACATTATCATAACATAGTATGCATAAAATCATCCTTTGAATCTTTTAAGAAGGATTAGATCTTAATACTGATGAATAAAATCAACAAGCCTTATTTGACTTGTTCCCAGGAGTCCGTTGTGTCGAATCGTTTGAAGTTTATGCTTTTTTCCCGGTACGACGTTTCTTCGATTAGGTATATACATAATTTTAAACTCTTAACTACGAATACAATATAATACTTCTAAAATGCTAAAGCAACATTCTAAACTGATTAAATACAATTTATTCTTTACGTTTAAGGTTTTCTCAACATGCAGATTCACCTGATAAACAATCAGATATCATCATAACTAGAAAGAACTTAGTTAATTGTGAAATTAAGTTATTGTGTCAGACTTGCAGAGTAAAAGGATGGGAATGTACTTTAAAAACGTTATAGCCTAATTGCAGACTTTGCAGCGATGTCTCAGGAATTCTAATTTGTCGTTTTCCCATCCCCTACAAGAGAGCTTGCTCTCGGGCTAATGCTAATGCGAAACAAAAACGTTTTTGTTTTGCTGTTTGTAGCTGGTAGAGTAACCAAACTGGTTATTAAAAGAATTAACTCAAATCATCAAAATAGCTTGTACGAAAAATCGTGTCTATTATCACTGAAAATCGCAAGCAACAATCAACCGAACAATAACCTAAGTTTCTTTTCGTCACAACACATCCATTACTGCATAGTTACTACATTGTTACCACGAAAGTTAACTATGCATCCGCTGGCTTGCTAATCTGCAAGCCTGTGCATCTACTCCAGAATTCCGCTATAGTAGAGCCAGTAGGCGATATTCAAAAAAAGGAACACTAGCGGAAACAGCAACCTGGAAAAAAATTCCACCGTGTTGAGGATTTTTACAAAGTGGTCGTACTCCTGGGATTTCTTTGAAGACCTGCACCTGCCCGGCTTCATTACAGTCTCGACTTGGTGTTTCCCTGGGATCCAGACCGCCTCGTGGCCTGAAGACGGGCGACTGTCGGGCGACTGGGGAGCTTTTTCGTTGTCGACGTTTTCCTCCGCAACATCGCAAGCTTTCTCCTGGTGATATTAAAATAGACAGCATTGGTTATTCATAATAACGAAAGAATTTTGATGTCTGTTCTGGAAAAGAGCCGATCCTAGGTCGGTAAATGTTCACTCTGTAGTGTGAAGCAACTAGAAGTATTGCTACCGACTCCCCCCTGGATGGGACACTAGTCCATCCCAGGGTTACCGCCATCATTATGTTCGGAAGTACCGATTCATATACTTGGTTGGAGGATAGCCTGCGAATACACTGCGAATACACTACCTCTCGTGGTATTTGCACGCTAGGTGAAGAGACACAATGTGGACAATTCTTGTCTATTAAAGGATACACGGCAGTAGCCAGGACCCGAAACAGGACCAGGATTCGACTTTCATGATCAGATGGAAAGTGTAATGCGCTAATCACTGCGCCTTCACATTCTTCACAAAGCTAGTAGTAATAGTATTGATTGAAAAAGATTTAAACCATTTAGGTGAAGCGTGTTTGTTCATTCAACCCATTTTGTGGTATACTCACATCGTCATGTTTCTTTAGCATGGCATCTCTCTCTCGTTCCTTTTCTCGATTTTTAAACACCAGATATGACACGAAGGCATATTCCAAAATGGCAGAAAACACAAACAGGAAACACATTATGAGAAACCATTCCAGCGATTTGACGTACGAAACCTTTGGCAGGGAGGTCCTGGCACTACCGATCAGCGTTGCCATGGTGAGCACAGTAGTAATTCCCATGGCAATCCTGGCAGCTGTCTGTTCACGGTCCACCCAGAAACTCACCCAGGCCAACACCACGATCAAATAACACGGAAGGTAAATCTGAAAAAGAATACATTGTTAAGTTTAGACCACCCCCTTTCGTAACGGGATGGCAACAAAGATGGCGGCACTTGATTGGATCCCCGGCCTGGAAAAAGGAAATGGGTGTGTTCTTCCCAAACTAGGAAACGGACCCATAAAGAGGGAGCTGCTGATTTCATGAGAAAATATGAGGCCTTTCAATGAAGTTTAAGAAATAGATTCCATCTCGTCGTGCGTCTGTTCAGTTATATATAGACCACAGATGACGTCAAAATGTGGTAAGAACAAAAAGTTGTTCCCTTATGTTTTTACCACATTTGGACGCTTTCTGTGATCTATATATAACTGAACGACGCACGACAAAATGGAATCTATTTATTTTATACAATAACAGGGAAGAAAAATTAGCTTCGTGGCACTCGACTGTGATTACGACTGTTCGAGGATTTTTTCCTATTTAGACAATTTCAACGTCAAAAACGCTACTTTTCCCCGCGGTTTCGTCTTTTTCTTAATGGTCAATAGCTTCTGCTAAACATTTTTTTGATGCCTTCGCTTGCACTTTCCGGAATAATCTCGTCCACATTTCCAACACTGTCCACCATGTTGGACGATACAGTGCAAACCAATTCTCCATGACGTCAGCTGAACGTCTGTACTGTAATAGATCATAGGCAATGACCAATCAAAATGCAGTAAGAATTCAGTATATTGTATAAAGAGTTGTTAATATCATTTTGCGGTAAAAGAATAGCTCCTTCCTTCCAAGGAGTTCAATTTATTTATTTATTTATTTATTTATTATTTATTACAATTTGATGGCAAATAATATAAATATACAACAATAATAATAACAACTGCCATAAGGATAACTTGTAAAGGAGTCTGAACCCCATGTAAAAACAAGTCACCTCCTGTATACAAAATTGTAAAAATTATCATTATCTCTCCTAAAACAGCTCTCTTATGATTTTTCTTTGTATTTCACATCGTTGAGATTCTGATCTGGCGCTTGTACATGAACAGTACTAGTTTGTCGCATTAATCCTGACTCTTAGCCTACATTTCTAAGTGCTAATTGGACATATATTTTTGGAAAAAGCGCAAAACTATTTATTAATTTTTTTTCTTTGAAATTAAACATATTAATCGTACCTGAATCATGTGGAATCCCAACCGACGATGCAAATCAAATTCAATAGTCAGTAAGGAGTAGCTTCCTGAGAAATCAATTGAAGTTAAACCGTTACTAATAAATAAATAAAATTAGGTATCATGACTGATCGAGATTCAAAAGCTGACATTTCGAGAGTTCACTCTTCGGCAGAGCAATTAAATGATCTCGAACCGTCGAATCATTTCGAAGCGCGCGTCAGCATTTAAATCTCTTTACGGTGGCTAGTTTGCTAAATCTTAGTGTTTTCCTTCCCTATCGACGCAGCAGTAACTGTCTCTTTATTAAAAGAACTAATCTCTGTTATGAAGCAATTCTTTGCTTTAGAATATTAACACAAATTAGTGGCGCAAAAATTACAGCCACTCAGCTAAGAGTGTTGTGTCGTTTTACATAAACCAAGCGCTGCGAACATTCGTAATAAGGTCTGGAACCCCCCTACCATAAAACAAAAAGGACGACGACAGCAAATGGCCGCTAAAACGAAAGAAACCTCCCTCGTTATTTTGGACCTTAACAGTATGTAAACGAAAATTAAAATCCTTGAGACTTACCAGTTGTAAAATCCTCAGTGGATGAATACCACTTGTGACCAGACAGAGTGTAGCTAGGAATCTCAATATTATTCGCCACCGTCACGGGATTTTGTTTGTGCCAGTTCAGGGTCATTTCCTTGTCGTCGTAACTGACTGGATGACAAAAAAAGATCAGGGCTTCTATGAGCCAATTCGTGAATACGAAACATTTTGCCCTTCCCCCTCCTAGACGTTTTGTTACAGATCTTCCATCCCTCTACGTCCAACTTACCACCCTCCTCTCCCTCCAACGCCGTCCCATGGGTAAGACAGGTGACCAATACATATCGCTGGCTCAATGTTAACAGACGATCAAGCGAGCGAGCTATCGAGCGATTTAATAAGTGACTTTTTGTCCAACGTCTATAACTCGTTCAACGCTTCGCGTATTCACACGAGTGAAAGGCCCGCCATCACCCAAGGGACTTTGCGGTCGTTTGTTTTTGTTTTGAAATGCTCCATTGTTCATACGCGTGATCTGATTGGTTGCACGCATTCAAGCGTGAATTTCGTGTTGTACGAAATTCAGCACAGAAAGTGATCACGGCGTGCACAGCATCTTGGGTGAAGGTGCGCCTTTAAAAACAATCATTTGAATGAGAGTTACATGTGACAGTAAAATCTGACATCTAAATGCCTCTATAATTGGAACTCTTATTCACATACCTATAAAGCTTATACAGGGAAATATCCACCCCACTGGAGTTTGTTAACGTTCAATCATAACATTGTCATGGGCGTTTTTCCCCTTTTAAAGGACGGCAACATTACTGTGTACCCTGCAGCTATCGTTACAATTAATTACATTAGTCGTAAACATAATGTAGTTGACTTACAAGCCTCTATGTTCAGATGGCACTTCTGTTTATCCATCGGAAAGTTTCTTAAGTCCATAGGACACTGAGATGTTACTTTGAGCCTTTAATAGACGAAACATAAAAAGAAACGAATTGAATATATAATCATATTCTCTATGTATTCTGTAGACCATTTGGCGTTGTTTAGTAAACCGATACAGCAAACCTTGGGGCAAATACGACCAGAAACACAGTTGTTTGTTTGTCTATTTTTCATAAGCAAATATTGTTTGAAAGTCAAAAGATTGCAGTCGAACCGCGCTTTACGGACACCCCGCTATTACGGACTCCCCGCTATTACGGACATAGAATGCACGATCACTGCGACAAACCGTTGAGAGTGGCCGGATCTGGGTTCTCAGACCTAGATCAGTATTAATACTTGAAGTGAAACAAAAGGAACGGCAAACTGATCCTGACGGCAAAAAAAAAAACAGAAGCAGAAGCAAAAGAAAATAAAATAAAATAAAAGTGGAATATAATAGTGCCCAATATTTCGCTTTGCAAAACAAAGCTTCTTCAGGGGCTAGCACAATGGTTATCATTTACAGTGCTAGCCCCTGAAGAAGCTTTGTTTTGCAAAGCGAAATATTGGGCACTATTATATTCCACTTTTATTTTATCTTATTTTCTTCTGCTTCTGCTTCTGTTTTTTTTTTTTTTTTTTTTTTTTTTTTGCCGTCAGGATCAGTTTGCCGTTTCTTTTATTACGGACACCCCGCTATTACGGACACCGCGCTTTACGGACACCCCGGTATTACGGACACCGCGCTTTACGGACACCCCGCTATTACGGACACCGCGCTTTACGGACACCCCGCTATTACGGACACCGCGCTTTACGGACACCCCGCTATTACGGACACCGCGCTTTACGGACACCCCGCTATTACGGACACCGCGCTATTACGGACACCCCGCTATTACGGACACCCCGCTATTACAGACTCCACGCTATTACGGACACCCCGCTATTACGGACACCCGCTATTACGGACACCCCATTTTTACGGACACCGCGCTTTACGGACACCCCGCTATTACGGACACCCGCTATTACGGACTCCCCGCTATTACGGACACCCCGCTATTACGGACACCCCGCTATTACGGACTCCCTGCTATTACTATCACCCCGCTATTACGGACTCCCCGCTATTACGGACACCGCGCTTTACGGACACCCTGCTATTACGGACTCCCCGCTATAACGGACACCCGGCTATTTTTTTTATTTTTATTTATTTACTCCATTTATTGTTATTACAAACGTTTTTTGAAGTTATCAAGATAGAAAAAAAAACAAAATGGAGAAGGGCAAGATATGGGTAAACTAATTATTGCCCTATAACTAAATTACAATTTTTTTTAAGAAAAAGAGAATACACTACTAAGAAAGGAATAGAAACATTAGATTAATACAGTGATTAATACTGAGCAAAATAATATTGGTAAAGTGCTCTTTTAAATTGTTGTTTAGTTTGCTTTTTGCGTATGGATATTGAAATATCATTCCAGTAACAGCATCCAATAATTGTTGGACAAAATTTTCTTATGTTTATTCTGAAGGAACTAGGATTTAGATGTTGTAAGGATGTACTTCGAGTGTCGTAATTGTGTTGCTCAGATACAAAGGATATTAGATTAAGATTACCCGGCTTGTTATCTACAATAACATAAAATAATTGACAGGTATTTAATTTTACAATGTCAGAAAGCTATTACGGACAGTGTTTTTGATTACGTCATCCATGTGAACCCGCTTAATACGGACACTCCGTTGAAACGAACAGTTTTCTTGTTCCTTTTGGTGTCCGTGTAACGGGGTTCGACTATATTCACTTTTTTGAAAAATCTGGAATCTGGTTTGCTTCTTTCATTCTTCCCCTATTTCAGGGAAGTAAATTACAGCCGAAGAATGTAAAAAAAAATCACAAAAAATCCGGTTACAGACAATCAAGAGAACATAAAGCTATATTTCTCTTGAGACAATTAATGCCGAGATTACAACCAGGGGGGGGGGGGGAACTCTCGTATCAAAATGACGGCGTGCTCGTCGTACCTTTTAGGGGTCAAAATTTGTAGTTTGGTACCGCTTAGGGTACGAAAATCTAAAATGACCACCGTTGGAATTATCGCGATACCTTTTAGGGTATTGAGCCAAAAAATATGACAGAAATATGACATGTGTTGTTTTGAATTGGAACCTCTTAGAGGTAAAACTTCTCACGTGAGCCATACCCATGAAACGAGATTCTGGTACCTTTTAGGGTGTTTTTCGAAATTTCCAACGAGCACCCCCGTCATTTTTATATGGGAGTCCCCCCCCCCCCCCGGGATTACAACAAAGTTATTAGTCAAAGCAGTTTTCAATTGAGTGTCGAGATCTTTTAGCTAATCACAGAGCATAGCAATGCAAAACCAAAGGAATCGCTATTTAGTCTGACGACTATGGGCTATTAGCTTATAACACAGTATTAGATAAACAATCAGAACACGCGATTACGCATATCCAATTATTGATGATATTGAGTACCCACCTCATGCTATAAAGCACTGAACCGTCCGGCCATAATCGGATCACTTCGTTAGCATCCGTGATGTCATGTTTGAGACCATCTTTGATGCCAGGAAAGTGAGTGTCTGGCACCCAAATATATTTGAGCATTTTAGGATTGAAGGCCAGCCGCCTAGTGTAACCTGTGTCCTTGTATTGCAAACGGGTATCCCTCCAGTACTGACGAAAGTACATGATTGTGGTAAACTCCTGTTTTAAGAGATACATAAAACCTGGTACATTGCAAAAATATACCTCGAATATAACTATATTTCCTGCTATTGCAGGAAAACCACGTTAAGCTTCAAAGGTTTTAAATGAATACTGATGATTTCTCAGCTGACGGTTTTTTTGTGTTTGCATTGGTTGGGTCAGTTGCATACTAAACAATTAATTATTTATTTCTTAACTAAACGATGTAAACTGATATCAACTTTCTAATAAAAAAAGCGCTATTAAACCTTTCCCTTCGTTAAAGCCAGTCGCAGACAGGAGTACAATTAGTGGTATCTATTACAGCTTGTAAACGCAACTTACTCGGCGGCGTTAGTAGAGTGACAACTCTCAAAGCCCTTTTACCCAGTCTCTCTCGGATGATATTGGCCCAGTGGCGCCCAAATTGCGACTGTCGCACTAGTTCTTACTATCAGCTCTCTATTGTCCCTCCTCCTCAGAAGGACAATTTGAAAATATATTTAATTATTTTCAGCTACTACATTACGGTTTTTAATTTAATCTCTTTTGTCTATTTCTATGTTCGCTAGTTAATTTTAACTTGAAATAAAGTTCACTTACACCCAGTCGCATCCCAGTCTTTCCTTCTCCGACTGCTACTATCACTCTGAACTGCGATTTTGTTCCAATGAAAAGGAAAGAAAATAAATCCGAGAATATAAAATTACACGTTTAACAAACATACCATGTTAATTTCGTCGATATCTCCGATGAACTCGATAAACACAGTCACAGATACATTGACAGGGGCACCTGAAACATCACATTCAAATAGGAATTTGTTATAATCATATCTTCTCTGGCCGAAACCCTATGGCCTGACTAACTTTATGACTAACCGTCTGAATGACTGATTGACTGACTGGCTTACTGACAGACGACTGGCTGACTGGCTGACGGACAGACTGACAGACTAACAGACTGACAGACTGACAGACTGACAGACTGACAGACTGACTGACTGCCTGACTGACAGACGACTGGCTGACTGACTGACTGACTGACTGACTAACTGCCTGCCTACCTACCTAACTGACTGACTGACTGACTGACAGACAGACAGACAGACAGACAGACAGACAGACAGACAGACAGACTGACTGACTGACTGACAGACGACCGGCTGACTCACTGCCTGACTGACTGACTCATTGACAGACAGAAAGACAGACAAACAGACTGACTGACAGACTGACACACTGACAGACTGACACACTGACACACTGACACACACTGACAGACTGACAGACTGACAGACTGACAGACTGACCGACCGACAGACTGACTGACTGACTGACTGGCCGACTGACTGACAGACGACTGGCTGACTGACTGTCTGACGGACTGACTGATTGACTGACTGACTGACTCATTGACAGACAGAAAGACCGACAGACAGACAGACTGACTGACTGACTGACACACTGACAGACTGACAGACTAACAGACTGACAGACTGACAGACTGACAGACTGACTGACTGACTGACAGACGACTGGCTGACTGACTGACTGACTGACTGACTGCCTGACTAACTGCCTGTCTGACTGACTGACTGACTGACTGACTGACACACTGACACCGACAGACTGGCTGACTGACTGACTGACAGACGACTGGCTGGCTGACTGTCTGACTCATTGACAGACAGAAAGACTGACAGACTGACAGACTGACAGACTGACAGACTGATTGACTGACTGACTGACTCACTGACTCACTGACTCACCGACCGACCAACCAACTGACTGACTGACTCGCTGACTGACTCACTGTTGGCTGGCTGTCGCTCTAACTGGCTGTCTTTATAGCCTCCTGCTGGCTGCCTGGCTGGCTGATGAATGACTACCACATTAACTGTCTGTCTGTCTGTTTATCTGTCTGGCTGTCTGACTGATTGGCTGACAGACTGGCTGGCTGATTTTACTAGCTGCATGCATGAATGATCGAATTCATTACCAAATTCATTACCAAATGACATAAAAGCGTCCGAATCTAAAGCTATCTTTAAAAGAAAACTGGCTAGTAGGCAGGCAAACTGTTGACTACATTTTACTATATTTTATTATTTGTACATATTTTTAGTGTAGTTGTACAGTATTTACTTCTGTTTCTATACGGCTTTCATGTAAAGAAGTTATGTAACTTATGAAATTACCGTATGCAAATAAAAAGTGAATCATCGAATAAACGATCAAACTAGCGAATAGACATGTAAAAGACATACTTCAGTGCAAGGCATTGATATAACTTCAGACTTACATGCATAATTCACAGACACAAACAAGAATGATTTTCTTACCTCCGAAGTTTGGGCGAAGTCGTTTATCGTAACCCACAAGCAAGTTATCGATCAGTTTAGTGACATTAGTTTTTTCATTTCCGGTTTTCACAGGTTTTGGGGTTGACAACTGTTGGGGTGATGGTGTTGTATTCTGCGCTGGACTGCAATTTGAATAGAAAATAAACGGTTAATTCACTAGAATCATGGGAATCCAACGAGAAATGTTCAGGAAAACGCTAGGAACGGCATTTTATCCCATGCTTTGAAGAATACAGCCAATCGAATCGAAACATCTCAGTAGTGTAGCAGCTCTCCGAAACCTCTATTTTCATTGGCCTTGCAAAACACAGCTTCTATTGTTTTTAGGTCTAGAGCCCATTGTTGGGTTGTTTGTTCTATTGTTCTCCGAACCAATGGTGTGAGACCTTACGAGAGCTGCTACATAAACATCTTCGTATTTTCTTCGGCAATCTTCGGAAGTCTTCGGTAATCTTCAGCAATTTTCGTTAAACTTCGCAAAATGACCAAAAACGTTAAAATGATTTTCCGACAATAATCGCAAATTTTTAGAACACCTTCAGTTAATTTCTGGGAGTCTCCGGCAAACTTCTGGTAAACTCAGAAATTGATGGCAAACTTTCAAATAGTATTATAACATAGTTAAAAAGGCATGGGATAAAATAGTTATACAATGCTTTCTCGTGCTATATCGTGAAATATCCTACTCGTGAGATATTTCACGGTATACCACTCAAATCATCGCACAACTTGTATGTAGTGTTTTTCCATATCATTTTAATGCTTTTAAAGGTAACTGTGTGAAAACTTACACCGTTTGTGGTTTTTCGGTTCTTTTAGCTGAATATTTCAACGGCAAATAAATTTATGAAAGGAATCTTATGCCCAACCTCGTTCCCAGGGTCTCTCTCTTCAGCTACGTCATTGGCTGTAGAGAGAGAGGCCCTGGGAACGAGGTTGTCTTATGCCCCGAATTTACTCGCTGCTTTCTCCTCTTCGAAAATCCAAGCGGACCTTGTTTTGTACCCCCCGGATTCCGGGGGATACTCCCCGAAAATTTGGGTTGGGGTGTGCGGCACGCTTCTTAAAACCCTTACCCTATTTCAGACCAAAATATGCGATTTCCCTACCCTATTTCAGACCTGGCCCAAAATTCGATACGCTCCGACGAAGGGCGAGCGCTCGAAACGTCAGGGCTAGCGCTCGAAACGTCAGCTTTCTCGAATCTTTTTACGGTGGCTAATTTACCTTATCGACTCAGTCGATAAAACCAAATTCTTGTGCTTCACCCCCAAAATTCGATACCCCATTTCAGGCCAGGAAGTGCTTCCGTTTGTGCAAACATTTGAGAAGCGCAAATCATACCCTATTTCAGACCAAAATGGTCAAAATCTATACCCTATTTCAGACCAAATCGGCTTGAAAACCATACCCTTAAGGGCCGCACATACCTATATAGCTTATATAAGGGAGTACCACTTCCCCCCCCCCCCCCCCTCCGGCTTTTGTACCCACAACGACATTTTTTATTCCGCCGAGAACAAAAGGCTTTAAATTTTCTGATGTTACGAAGTTCGAGGCGACATTTTATTAAATAAAACACTAGTTTTTTTGGTGTAATTTAATATGAATTTAAAGCTATGACTAATGCCTTCGGAACAGATATCCACCGCTCCATTCATTCATTTCATTTGCCATTAACCACATAAAAATATATATATAATAACGATAATAATACAATACACTAGAATTGAAATTTATAATAACTTAAAGACGATAGAGTAAAAAATGTTTAAGGTGCTATTGACAAGGAAGCCTATATAGAAGCCGGGGGCTTATGAATTCATTCATTCATTCATTCTTTATTTGCCATATATACAACATTTTACAGATAGAAATTTTACAGATGGAAATAATAAAAGATTACAGAAAAAAGTGAATGGCGAGGAGACCTGAAAGAAACCACGAGGCTTATAATGAGTCAGGTTTCCTCACTTAAAAATAAACTAGTCTTAATACAATAATTACAATATGGGCTTATGTTAGTTAAATTTAACCATGGATTTTCTCTCTCTAACACACACACACACATACACACACACACACACACACACACACACACACACACACACACACACGTATTAATTTTATATTTAACAATCTAATTAGAGCCATACAGAAGCTAATACGTACTAAGAAGGAATTCTTTAAGATTTCTTTTAAAAGAGGTGGGAGAGGACGAACCAGTTATAGTAGAATTCAACGAATTATAAAACTTTGGACCTTGGAAGTAGATTGAGAACTGTCTGGTGTTCGTTCGGCATAGTGGCAAGCGGAAAGAATGAGCATTCCTAGTATTATAGTTATGAATTTGACTATTCATTAGGAAAAGGTTATTGAATTTGGTAGGGAGTGTAGAGTTCTTGAATGAAAACATAAAAAGACCTAGTTGAAATGAATGGATATCATGAAATTTTAAAAGTTTAAGTTCCTTAAAGATAGGACTAGTATTGGCATCATAGGTAGAATTGTTCACTATCCTTAACGCACGTTTCTGTAAGATCACAATTCTTTGAAGGTTTGCTTTATAGGTGCCACCCCAAGCTAGATTGCAATAATATAAATATGGAAGTATCATGGAATTGTACAAAGTACGAAGAGAGTGAATCGAGAGAAGAAACCTAGATTTATAAATGATACCTATAGATTTAGATAATTTACTGGCTAATAAGGATATGTGAGATTTCCAGGTAAGATTATCATCTAAAAGGACACCTAAGAACATGGTCTCAGAAACACGAAGGATAGACTGTTGGTTTAGAAAAACTTGAAATTCAAATGTTTGCTTTTTTTGCCAAGGCTTAAATACCATAAAATTAGTCTTGGATAGATTCAAGGAAAGCCGGTTTGCGGCGAACCAGGTTGATAATTTGTTTAGCTCTCTATTTAATGTATTAATTAGGTAAACGGGGTCATTGTGGGAGATAAATTGGTTTGTATCATCAGCAAACAAAATTACATCAAGCATAGAAGCGTTATTTAAATCATTTACATACAGGATAAAAAATAAAGGACCAAGAATAGAGCCTTGAGGCACCCCACAGGAGATCTTCTGTGAGGAGGACCTTACATTGTTAAATTCGAGGCTTCCTTACAATATAGGGTACATCATACGAATTATGGGGACAGCATGAAATATAAAATGTATTATTTTAAAAATCAAACAAAAGGAAAGGAAAGAAGAAGTATGTAGCTCAACAAAGAGTATTTTTGACTATTTAATTTCTATGTTTTATCACCAAATCTTTGACCACCAAATATACAACTAGATTGGATAAAAAAAAAAGATTCTATAGAGCAAAACAGGAGCAGGGGCGGATCCAGGATTTTGAAATGGAGATGAAATTTTAATAAAATATTAATAAAATATTATTTATTTGAGAAATACTTTAGAAAAAAGAAAGAAAGGGTCTCAGAAAAGGGAGGTGAAAATTTGCCCATTTCACCCCCCCCCCCCCCCCCCCCCCCCTGGATCCGCCCCTGAGAAGCAGCAGTTTAGAGAAAAAGTGCAGGATTACAAGGATGGAAGTTGATTACAGTTCATCAATTATGATTTCGTGACAGGCGGTCAAGAAATCAAAGTTTCAATTATGGTGGAAGTTTTGTTTTTTTTTAGTAGTTCTTTTGTCTTTTTAGTTCATATTTCTTCAGAATTTCTTGTCACTTTTAACCAGTTTTTCTTCCCATTTTAAGACAACAAAGCACGCTAAAGCAAGCTCCTGGCCATAATCATAAAAATTAACACGATATTTCAGTCGGGACAGCATCTCTTCAACCGCAGAAAGTGTATCAAAGAACGGAGATAGGAAAAAAAATGCAATATTGCCCGGCTGCAACATTTGAATGCATCCTAAGAGCAAGATTAGATATTTTTGCTTTTAAGTTAAATGATAATGAAAATTGATATATTCTGTCTAGTGATGAGTCTGTTTTGTTATCAGGAATTTAATAGGTGTTAACAACTAGCTTCTTTTAAATAAAAGTTGTAATCTCAGGCACATTGTGGATAACATACAAAAGACATTTAATACTCTCACAGCGTCTTTGTAAAAATCTCGGTCAGACATAGAGCCACTTCTGAAAAAGCGCGAAATCCGTGCGTGCCAAGCATTCATTATCAGAATCAATGTTGTCGCTCCTGATTGGTTTGCGGTGGTGACAAAAATATCCTTTTAAATTAATTGAGTTTGTTCGCTTAATGCACGAAAACAGTTCAATTGAGGCCTAAATCCAAGAATGTTACCGGCCTTGAAATTATTTTTACCTTAAATCGCAAAACAACTGTGATGGGACTCATTCACCGATTTCAATTAAGTTCAGAAAATACTGGAAAATTTTCGATCTAAGAAATTGTTTTATTCGATATGAATGGCTGGAGTATTTCTGATATGTGGTTTAGGTAAAGAATGGATATTGATAATATCGCAAAACAAAAAACGAAATTTCGTTTACTTCAGAGTTTACGGAGATGAAATTTACGAATCAGTTTAGGAACCATATATTTAATGCATGGGTAGCTTATTTTCTCTTAGAAAAAAAAGACAAACATTTTCGATAAATTTCACTAGAATGAAAAGGTAAGATATGCTTTTTGATATTCTAAAATCTATTAGTGCGAATTCTGCAAGTAGACAAAGGATAAGCTCGAGGCGATGTGTAACAATAAATTCCAGAGCATTAAAACAAACCACAGAGCACGATCAAATTTATCGGGAAAATTAGAACTTGAGAATATCACTGGCTTTGAACAAAAAAAAAGCATTAAGGAAACCACATCCATAATCACAGCTGCTAATTAGAAGAAGCGGTTCAGTTTGGGTGTATTGGACATGCTTGTCAGTTTGCCTTAAGATTTAAAATCAAGTACATCGAATAATTTTGGAGTAGAAATATTTGGATATGAAACGCATTAATGTTTAATCCAAACTTTTGCGATGTTTTTATAACTGCGCGCGCGTCCAATGTTTTAATTTTTTTTTGAAAAGATGATAAATATAAGGGGACGCTACAAATGGAAATTATGATAATTGTATTTAAGCCCAAGTATAATAAAGATAACACATCTATTCTATTCCTTATCAGTGAAGAAAGATAACAAAGCAACTTACAATTCCACAAAACTTGAACTAATTTTAAGCCGTGTCAAAGATGCGGTGACAAAAATACGTTTTTGGAAATACCTTTCGAAAACACCATTTTTCTATTCCGCTAATTTAATAAGTTATTTTGAAAAAACGAATAACACCGGTAGTAGAATCAATAGTTTCATTGCACTAAAACAAGATCAAAACAAAGTCTGCCAGAAGAAATTTAAAAAACAAACAACTCATTGAAAATGAAAGTCAAACGTCCCGTGGAGTTATTGCAAGGTTCTTTCGGACTCTCGCAAAATACCTTCATTGTTCCTGCTACGAAAATAAATTCAACAGAAAAACATCGCTCAACCATTTGATCAGCTCAAGTCGCTTATAACAGCAGGCTGAAATGAAGGTAGGATAATTGCAAAACCAACATTAAGACCAGAGAATCGTTGTGAAGGAAGAACATTTTTTAAAAGAATTGTATAGGATCCACAGGGTGCAAGCTATATGTTTCCTCCAGTTTAATTAAGATGATAAAATTTATGGCCACCCGGTCAAAACGAACTAAGATCAGCACCGCAAGGTCTTTGTTAGCAACTTGTTGTAAATCTTCAAGTTCGCTCCTGAATATTGAGGCCCAATGCTAAATCAACGTCTTAAAAAAAATTTAAAGACACTCGCTTTTGCGGCCGCTCCGTTGAGTTGTCAAATTTGATTCATTGTACGGCAGATATAAAAAATAAATTGTGTGAAATTATAAATGCCTAAATTTGCCCAAGATGCCTCAAAATCCAGCATGATTTAATGATTTTTACAACTTGATTTTTACAACCTTTTTTCTATCCGTGAAACACGAAGCAATGATTCATGATAAATAACTATTTTCTTTTTAATCGCAAAACAGACGAAAACTTATATGAGAAATGGGAATTAAGCATGCAGTAGAGAAGCCACTTTGTCGTGTGACAGCTCCAGTATAAATATTACATCGTCAGGTAACAAATACATCAAATAGTTTTGATTTTCCGTTTATATGCGTGTGCATTCCGAATTAAAATCGAATTCAGGTCCAAGCAAGGTATTCTATAATCTTAGTAGCTGAAGGGCGTCGTCGTACACCGAAATTAGCGAGGAAAAAGCGAAGAATAATATTCTATTTAGGGACCTAGAAACGTGTAATTCTGTAGCATTACCTGGATTGGTTATTAACTTCGACTGCAAAGGCCTGATAACCAAGAGAAACCAAAGCTGCAAGAATTAATGTCACCATCTTTGCGACTTAATCTTTTCCAAGCAAGGCGTTCCCATAAAATGAAGCTGCTCGGGGGATCTTATGCATATTTAACTCAGTCAATAAGAAACAGGTGTGTACTCTATACTGAAGTTTTGAATCAACATTCAAATGCGATCGTTAATTGTAATAAGACTTAGCCAATTCAAATATAGTCAATTGAATACGACGCGCCATGTTCAAAAGACTTCAGGGAATCGATAACAAAGGTAATACACTCACACGAAATTTCTCAAACTTCTTTATTTTTATGTGACGTAACTACAAAAACAACCTTTAACGAACCTGAGGGAAAAATTGTCCTTACGACGAAAAAATCAACCTCGGCTGCCGGCCGGGTTTTGGAAACTTAGAAAATCCTAGTTTAAAATGTATGACTGACTGATTGACTTTTACTTGGATTTTCTCAGATAAGGTAATTTTAAGCTTGAAAACAGAAATATTAAAGTACTGTTTAAAAACATCCAGGCAATTTTACTTATCCGATGGCTAATAATAATTATGAGAACATTGGTATAAAGCCGAAACTAAAATTGTTATCTTTCACAGGTAAATTAAAAATAACTTTTTTTCCTGATAACCGAACATGAGCAGAATACGAAAACAACGTTACCGAAGCACTGAATATAAATGAACTGAAATGAACTGAAATTGAAAAACATATGCAGTCCAAACATGTTTTAACTTACAACTACATCACAAATATGTCTGCATGAGGAACAAACAGTTGCGACTGTGTTTGATACGAACTTGATAAAATACAAATAGGCTGACATTGGAAACAAAATGGCTTTTTGCAGTCGGGCGCAAATGTTGTTTGTAAAATAAAATAAAAAAAAACATTTTTCGGCCTTACACGGCCTTACGATGCCATTGGGAAATAACCAGTTGGCGCGACTAATATCGCGACTAATATATTGGGCAACAGAAAAATGGAGAGACCACATAGGCTTCCTTGTTAATAAAGAAAACAAAGAAAACAACAGATATGAAGAGAAAGTCTCTCGGTGCTACAAAATGCGTGAACGAAGTAGGGATTAATGTGCAATGCGCCCTACCTCGATACTGACTTTAAACCCAAACACGAGATTCCCCGTCGGGGTAACTTTGTCTTTGAATGCGGGATAGTGAACAGAGACGCCACGAAACAGCTAGAGGTAACACAAACTTGCCTTTGAAGTGTCACGATTAATTAAAATCCTTAAAAAAACTTTGTAATACAAAGAAGGCAGGCACAAGCTGCTCACAAGTTCAAGCTGAGACGAATTTTACTATTTTACCCCGATTCAATCGAGCAGAAACATTGTTCAGTTTGTCGAAATCGACTCGAGGCAATGAAAGAACTGACTTGAAAACTGACTGAGAAACGTGTTTAGCTTAAGATTAAAAACAAACCTGTAAATAATAAATAAAAAGTGGAAATGTGGAAAGTACCTAGATCTAATTTGTTTACCTCTGTAGCTGTTACTGTCACAAACTTAACTTTAGAATTTTTCAAAGTGTTTTTCCTCTTGCTCGGAACAACGCATCTCGAGTTCATTTCTGAATTTGCTCTTACTTTAACAAATAATTCTAAATAAATCGCATTTTTACAACGAAAACGAAAAATACACGGTTTTTTTTAATTTTTTATGATCGTTAATTTTTTGCGTTGTTTTGAATTTGAGGAGCGGAAAAAGTCAATCAGATGGCTGAAAAATAATTTATTATTGATGCAGTCCACCCACTGAGAGGTTTTCCAAGTGACAAGAATTGCAAACAGCGGATAGATATGGATTCCACAATGACTGTGTTAACAAAACAGAATCTAACTTCTGTCTCCTCGTTATTGAAGTTTTTCTCCCCCATGGACGCAGAGCTACAGATCGTGAACCTGACCATTTGTCCCAAGCAGGATGTAAAGCGTCAACTTTTAATGCAGAATACTACTTCTTCACAACAATTTCTTGATAGTTTTGTTCCTCATTAGCGAATAGTCATTATGCAAATTTACGTACGACGAGATAATTTCAACCCCAACCCCTCTCTCTCCCGAGAGAGGGGGAGGGACGGGGCCGCGATTGACCTCGGACGTCTGAGAATCGGGCCACCCCAAACCTCGCTTTCGAAGAATAAAATCTGTGACAAGTTATCAGAGCTTTGCAAGGAATTTCGTACGAATGAGGCTTGATCTTGAATTTTGAGCTGGCGAGGTAATATTCTTATTAGCTCATTAACGAACTTATCTAAACCTGAAATTTAAAACGCTTTCACAGTACCAAAAGAAACAGAGACCTTGGCATTCAATCCTAGATTTTGGTGCGTGGAAATTTTTAGATAATGAAGAGCTAATAGGAAATCTCGTACTTAGGGTCCTGACTCGTTCCTCGTTATCTGGTTGGCATCTATCTGCTCCTCTGGATTAGCTCTGACGACAGGCAGCCCAAGCTCAGTATGTGACGGTTCTTTGATATAATTACGCAACGAACGATTTATAGACTTTGCATGGGAAATACACTTCAGTCTTATATATGCTAAAATAAAGCTATTAATGACATTAATGTAGAAATAAACTTCACTTACCTCAACATTGGGTTTTCGTTGTTGTCGATGCAAATGAACATCATTTGCGCCCAAATTGCACAAAAGACACAACGAAAACCCAATGTTGAGGTAAGTGAAGTTTATTTCTACATTAAGGTTACAGTGTACCTTCGGGGGTGTCTCCAGTATAACAGCTCTAGCGTCTTAAGATTAAACTTAAAATACCTAAACCCAGGTATCAAATTAAAGCTTATAGAGCTGGCTATCTAAATATGGAAACCATTTGGTAATAGAATGAATTGTCGAATTTTTTACGACGTCTAAATTCGAACGTCCGAATCAGCTTTAAAACGCTATAACTCAAAGCGATTATTGTATTTTGCTAATTTGATTTGTTCTCGGGTTTCCGGACACGAAGCGCTAAAAAAACGTGTCGGCGATTTCCCATATTCAATTGCAGTGAAAAGTTACAGAATATTTTCGAAAAAGGGAGAAAAAAAATTGGAATGATCGCACGGAAATGGCTCTTGACGAAAAAGTTTTCGGAATTAAGAAATTCGCCGACACATTTTTGTTGACTATATGTTAGCCTAGCTTCTGTCCAAATTTGAGGAAAATCGAACAAATTTCCTTTGAGTTGTAGCTTTTTAAAGTGTTCCCAACAAGCGAAAAATTAACTTTGAGAAAACAGCGCTTAAAAAATCATATCGCCTCATAAACAAACTCCGCCCACAAAAGTTATACCGTCATTTCTCCGTCAATTTTCACTATTTTTCGATAATTTTTTTTTGGAATGAAAGTTCATTCTGTAAACTTTATTTTGACGCCAAAAAAAAATTTTCGATAAATTTTTGATCTGAAGGTACACTGTAACCTTAATAGCTTTATTTTAGCATATATATAAGACTAAAGTGATTTTCCCATACAAAGTCTATAAATCGCTCGTTGCGTAATATCAAAGAACCGCCACACACTGAGCTTGGGATGCCTGTGCTCTGACGAAGGTCGAAACGTCAGCTTTTGAATGTCTTGACGGTGGCCAATTCACCTTATCAACTCAGTTGTTAAAACTACATTTATCTGCTCCTTAGATGTATAGTTTGTATTGATTGATTATGGTGGATAAGAGGAAGCGACGATCTTAACCCTTGCTTCCTCACAAGCAGTAGTGTAGCAGCTCTCCGAAACCTCTATTTTCATTGGCCTTGTAAAACACAAGGGGCATAATATCATCTCAATTCATTGAAAACTACTGCTGAGGAGTAAAGATTAAATGTCACCTAATTTCACTAAAACTCCTGCGTGGCGTACGAGAAACACGCCAAGTTCAATTTTAACCAAGTTCAAGTCTTTATTTACGAATGCCAATTCCATTTCTTCTCGATAAGGCGACCATAGGTGTAACACGCCAAGTTCAAGTTCAACCAAGTTCAAGTCTTTCGCGCGGTTTTCAATCGAGTATAGTAAAACCAAAACAAACGCTGACAATCCGATGAACCAATCAAAACTCAGCTGACGATTTTCTTTATTTACATCGTCCTTCAACCTGACAGTACCCTGGGGTGCCAGAGGTTTTTCTTGCGCGGTTTCCGGTGTCGGTTATGTCTCTATTGTGCCACTCGCTGATCGGCCTTGCGGCCGGCAAGTCACGAAGCTCGCCGCGAGAAAACCTCTGGTACCCAGGGTAACCTGACAGAGGAGTTGACGGGTGCAATTAATTCTTTCCCTCCCTCCCTCCAAACAAATTTCCAGCAAACAAATTTCCCCCACCCTCCCCTCTCGCCCTTTCTCGCCCAAACGAGGGTGCGGGTTCTTAAAGTACATATGTAAATAAGTATATTATTCCTTAATACATCTTTAGCGGAAAAATCCAAGGTTCAATAGATTAGCAAGGAAGAGAGAAATTAGATGTTGATTGCTCTTGGAATCATACTTAAATAAATGCGTTCTTTTGGTCGAATCCACAAACGAATTTGAGTGAAGGATTTCACATTTGTGGATCATACTTTTCGTGTTATTGATGTAAGTGTCTTGCAAATTGGCTAGACAATCAAAACTGAGAACACTTGAGCTAAATAAACTCACAGACCTTTCAAACTATTCGCGCCAAATGGCGTAGAAAATACAATTTTGATTAAAATTTGTCGTAAATGCTACAATCGAAATACAGCGAAGTTAAATACATGCTATAAATCATTTCTCTTGCTCATTTTTTTTTTTAAGAAAATAAACAAAGCATACCTAGCTAGCTCTCTACTACATCCAAAATGGCAGCTGAATACTGCTGACCACCTGTACTTTTTTTCGAATCAGTTCACAATGGGACGCTTGGATTTGAAATCCAAAAACTCCGGATTTAGGTTAATCTGTCGAATCCTTTCTCCGAATGGATATTCATTTTTACGACTTGACCAAAAAAAAAACAAGAACATCCGTATTTAGATTTAAAATCCGAATTTGGATTTTGACCAAAGGAACGCACGCAAAAATTACATCAAATTCTTATGCAGTGGTACTCGTACTTTCAGGTGCCGCAAATTGAAATTGTGCGAAATTTCAATTGCACTCAGCGCGTCCCTGCGATTCTTAATACAAATTAACAATAAATGATCGCTCACTGTCCCCAATGAGCAGCGCACTGCTAAAATACATTGGCATTTAAATATAGTTGGTTTTGAATCGCTTGTATTTCTGACAACAATTATTTATATATTTACAAAAAAATAAGAAAGGCAAAGTCGATAGACAATCTCAGAGCTGTTATTGGCCTCTGCTTGAAAATGAGGCCAAAGTCTCGTACACATGTCTTGTTTTGCAACAGAAGCCGATGAAACAAACACTTGGACGTGTTCAATTCATCTCTCCACGAACTCCCCACGTGCTATCTGGCAGATGGCAGGAAGTTCGTGTCCAAATAATTATAGCCAGCACTTGTGCTTCCTTCACTGAGACCAACATAATCTCCGTCTACGAAGAAGGAAGAGTTCTTATTAACTGGCACCAGGCCATGTTCGCTTGTGTGAGAGCCAATATTAACGTTGCCCCTGTGAAGAAAAATCAATTGAATGCTAAGCAAAAGCCAAGCCAGTTGCAAGTCAATTTAAGGTTACAGTGTACCTTCAGATCGAAAATTTATTGAAATTTTCTTTTTTGGCGTCAAAATAAAGTTTACAGAATGAACTTTCATTCAAAAAACTTATCGAAAAATAGTGAAAATTGACAGAGAAATGACGGTATAACTTTTGTGGGCGGAGTTTGTTTATGAAGTTTTTTTTTTAAGCGATGTTTACTCAAAGTTAATTTTTCGCTTGTTGGGCTACAACTCAAAGGGAATTTGTTCGATTTTCCTCAAATTTGGACAGAAGCTAGGCTAACATATAATCAACAAAACTATGTCGGCGAATTTCTTATTTCCGAAAACTTTTTCGTCAAGAGCCATTTCCGTGCGATCATTCCAATTTTTTTTCTCCCTTTTTCGAAAATATTCTGTAACTTTTCACTGCAATTGAATATGGGAAATCGCCGACACCTTTTTTTTAGCGCTTCGTGTCGGGAAACCCGAGAACAAATCAAATTAGCAAAATACAATAACCGCTTTGAGTTATAGCGTTTTAAAGCTGATTCGGACGTTCGAATTTAGGCGTCGTAAAAAATTCGACAATTCATTTTATTACCAAATGGTTTCCATATTTAGATAGCCATGCTCTATAAGCTTTAATTTGATATCTGGGTTAGGTATATTAAGTGTGATCTTAAGACGCTAGAGCTGTTATACTGGACACCCCCGAAGGTACACTGTAACCTTAAGTTGGATAGTACTTGCATGAACTTGGATGGATTTGCGTTCTTTGTTGATTTAATAAAATTGATGGGGTAAACATGAGTTGAAATCGATTATTGGACAATGCTTGCCTTGAACTCAGAAATCTCGCTCATTACGTAAATTAGCGCGCAAAGGACGGTGGGAAAGAGAAAGAAAGCAAGACATGCTGAGACTGCTGTTTTTCTCTCTCCCATGGTGCCTCGCGCTTATCGCAAGGTGTCTCGCGTGACCTCTGGCTCTTTTGAGAAGGGGCTGCACCTCTTCGGAACCTCTAATTTCATTGGACCTGGATAAGGTGCACCTCTATTGTTTGTAGTGTTAGGGTCTATTGTTGTGTTATTTGTTCTATTGTTTTCTTAGCCAATCCTGTGAGGCATTACGAAAGGTGCAGTTCTGCCCGCGGAGGAGGCAGGGACAATACCAACCTTTCAACACACTCGGTGCAGAAATCAACACTGTTATCCTTCGAGCAGTCATTACAATGCCATCTTGTGCCTGGTATGGGACTTATTCCACAGCCATCGCACTGCAAAGTCAAAATATCAATCAGTAACCTGAAGTTTCGGATTTGCTTGAAGTAATCTCCATATCTCGTGGTTGATGGCACTTGCGTACTGAAAATAATACGACAAATTGGCTGTTCTTCGCTATTGCGAAATGAAACAATCAAAGAATGACTGTGTTGTCTTACCATAAAGCCGTTATGCAGTAACCCTTCTTCAGTTTGCTGTAAATACAAATAAAATACTGATTCAAGAGAAGCTCAAACTCGTAATTTTTAACTAAGATCAGTACTTCTTTCTGCAAGAATAATAATAATAATAATAATAATAATAATAATAATAATCACTTTATTTAAGTGTCAAGGTATTTAGCGCGCGAGCACTAATTGGGACACTAAATAAAGAAACAAATATTCAAATAGAACATAACATTTTAAAAATCCCAACTGGCAGGAGGCAAACCAGTTGGCTATTTTACAAGCGTGGTCGAGGAGTTGAACTCGGGTCTGCCGTGAAACAACTCCAGCAAGTGGTCAGAGCGGGACTTGAACCCGGGACCTCCGGATTACAAGTCCGACGCCCTAACCACTCGACCACGCTGCCTCCTGGTGATACAAAATTGGACGTTTCAGTTACTGGTGGCCGAAATGCTTGTTACATGCGTATTAATTTATTAAACCAAGTTCTACTTCATGTTTTAGTTCTATGTGAACTAAGATTTGTAAATCACTCAAAAATCTATGAAGAGGGCGGTATGGTTTAGCGTGGCAAATCCCACGTAACCACGATTTCGCTCATGCTAAATTTCCCACACTTGGTCAGTACAGTGTATAACCATGCCGCTAGTAATTGCGACCAATATCATAGAAATAACTTTGGGCAATCACGACAGGCGCAGTCCAATGAACCAAACAGAACTTTAAGCAGATACATGGATGTCAAACGCGGGAAAACGCGAGCGAACAAGTCACGATTGGTTTTGGTTTTACTTCTGATTGGTTAAACAAAGCGTAGTAATACAAACCCAAAGGCGAGCATACGCTCATAACTTCCTGATATTTACCAAAATCTCATCCTATAAAGGTTCAGAAATGGTACCTGAATTTCTGCAATTTTCTGTCTCTTTATTCTCTTGAGCTCCATCAGCTCTCGGTATTCCTCGGTATCTCGCAGATGAGCAGGCACGGATTCCTCATCCTACAGAAAACAGAGAAAAGCTTTTTACCTGCGCTGTTAGGCCATCAACAGCTAAACGTTTCTATTTGATGTTGTTGTTGTTTGTTGTCTGTTTTTGTTGTTGTTTGTTTTGGCTGAAGACGAAGATCTTTCACCCTGGGTTCACCATGCGTAGTCTTTATTTTTCAAAGGATGCGGTTGACTGGACTGGATTGGACTGGACTGGATTTTTCTGAATTGTTCTGAATCGACCTGTTCTGAATCCTACTGATGAACAGTTACGAAATTCAGATATGTTTAGTAGCCTCATTTATTTGAAGTTTGTCCCCGTTGAATTGTGAAATTAGGGGATCATTTCGGGGTCAGAAATGGCTTAAAATTTGGATTAATGTCGTGAACAGCAAAGCGACAGAACGACGTACGGAGTACCAGCATTACAGAGACGGGTAGAGATTGTTGATTGTTGTTTATTACAGACAAAAAAGCTGTCTGCACTAATGAGGTGCCCTCGTTATGAAAAAGTGTATAACAACAGGTTCAGTGACGAGATCGTTAAGAGATAAGTCCTGGAAATCACGAATCACAGTTCGGGGGGTTATTTAAATGCGTGTACAGTGACTAAAATGAGTTCATAAACTGTAACCTTACCGACAAATATCCAGCCGTGGAATCAGTAGCTATACTTGATGTGTCGTCTTCGTCGTCCATCAGAACTTTTGGTCGATATGAGGGAAAGAACGTGGAATTACGAAAACCAAGAGCTTGATAGTAGTGAGATGACCGTTTGCTCTGCGAGAATTGAAATAATTTATATACTGTCAAAATAGAAATGATTTTCCGCAATATATTAAGGTGGCCCGCGGCTATTTAATGGTGCGGTGGTTCCCTTTTATAAATCGAATTTTCGGCATGTAAGCGTTAACCGATTTTTGTAAGTTTTGGTAGGGCGATAAAGGAGTCTTCAAATTATACAGGACTTTAAATTTTAGTGCATATAAGATAAGCGATTAAAAGTTACAAGCTTTTTTAGAAAGCCTCGTTTTTGAAGAAAACGCGAATATTTTCATAAATCGACGACAGATTTTTTTCTAATTAAGCTCAATAAGTTCCAAGACTTCAAGCTTTACTGTGACAGAAATTACTGCACAGTCGAATGCTGAATTTCAGCTTCCAAATATTATGCTTTCCTATTAGCCTCAGCTGTTGCAAGAAGGCAAATAAGGCTACAATCGCACCCTATCACTTGAAAGCTTGATACAACCGAAAACTTTGCTGAATAACCGGAAAAGATCGGAAGCTCCAACTGGAGCAAAAACTATAAGCAAAGAAAGAACAAGATGTTTATAGTGCGTGATTTATGAATTTCAAGAAATTCAAGTTTGTTCGACTCGTGAAAAGACGACCGATTTGTTTCCTGGTATTTTTAAGTATGATAACATTCAGTGTATGTACAAACGGCCTTTCCTAGTTTCATGTGTATAGTCTTGACGAAACTCGGCGAATTCGGGTCGTCAAGTACTCTAGAGTTAATGTCTCTTAAACGTAAAGGTAGCGAATTGAAAATCGATGCACCCAAAATAAAACTATGGCGCGCGAAATCAAGTTTGACCTTGGGAAGGAGGGGCCCAGAAAATGGTTGCAAATAAAATAAAGGGCCGGGCTCCTTCGAGAGTTAATTTCTTTGCAAAATGAGGAGGGGGGGGGGGGGGTGGCCCGGGTTCCTTCCCCTAGTTCTTTCACTGAATTCCATTTTGCCATGCATCTGTTCAGTCGAGAATTATGTGTTATACATCTACCTTGATTCCTGTCCGTGGAAGGTTGGGCATCCGTCCTGGAACAGGTAGTCCAGATTTGGCCAATTTGATGAAGTATTTTTGCACTCGACTGGCAACCTAAAGAAAAAAGAATGGGTCAATCCTTTGCCTCCTAACAGTGGCCAAGCTTCAACGAAAAAGGTCCAAATTCCACTTTCACTAACCACATCAAAATATACATGTACAGTGTAGCCTGCGCAGCTGTTGGGATTATAGATTAAGCCAATCAGATTTGTCCATTTGCAACTGACCATGGTGAATGTCTACTCAAAAAATGTCACACCAAGAATACATGTACATGTATTTACTTGTAACAGGCATTCTGACAAACTTCTGATAACATGACAAAATAAGTAAACCTGTTTCAAAGTTCTATTTCCCAGAGCTGCTGCTATTTTTTCCCATCTCTTGGATTCAACTTCTTCTTGAGGATAAATCTGCAACAACTTCTCCAATTTAGCCTGGACAAGAAAAACAAAGATTGTCACGTGATGATGATCACATCAATGAAATCAATTGGAACTGCAGATTTAGAATCATAGTTTAGAGACTGGCATCAAAAAAAGCTACAACGATGATAACAGTGATAAATCAACTACTTACAGTAGATCCAGAAAACCCCTCACTGTATTGAACAGAATAGAAACGCATTTCCTAAATAGGCCACTTCGAAAAATACCATAATACTCTTTAAAGTGCAGGTTTAGGTGGTGCTTGATGAAAGCCTGATTTTTCCAATTTCTAGCACGACCTGCACGTGCTATGCTTCAACTTCTTGGCAGTTTACATATGGTGCACATTTGTATCTGTTGTGGCGCAATTTTGTCCTTGGTGCAGATTTTATTTTCCTTTGTTTAAAACTCATTACCATACATTATTTATTGAGTGAAGACTTACGTGGTAAAGAAATAACTAAATAAATTATCACACATTTCCATACCCAAAAACAAAGGAAAATAAAATTTGCACCAAGGACAAAATTGCACCACAACATATACAAACACACAAATGCTACGTCCTAGCGTTCCTACATGTACTCTGAATTCCATTGTGCCATTCTAACAAAGGAGACTTGAATAATTATAACCCAGTGAGGGTGAGCCTGCACATGAAAGATTATTATGGTATTTTTCGAAATCAGCTATTATGTTGTACTGTAATTTTCTACTGAAGGAGCCCGACCTCCAAGCTCCCATTTTTCTAAAAACGTTTTGTTACACTTGAATTCTTTAAAATAACTGCAGTCTCCTTTAGCACTAAACAAACAATCCTAAGTTCCTAACGGACCCCACCCCAGACCACATCCCCCACAGTCAAAAATCATGTCAAACCTGTTCTTCGGTTGTCCATGGCTGATTGAATGTGACTGGTTTCAGCACCAGTTTGTCATTTGAAACCTCACTGCCTCTTGTAGCGAAAATGCTAGTCAGACTGCAAAGCAAAAAAAGTGAAGCTGAATAAGCTCCAACAAATATTATTTCATTATAATTATTCAACACTTTACGCACAAAACATTGATAGCAGACCAAGTTAGTATCAGAATCAAATCCTGATTCATTGGTTTGCAAAGTGGTTTATTGAGCCATTCCTTTCTGCAGTACTGTTAATTGAGTCTGTGTATGAAATCTTAAAGTGTGACCATTCAAATGAAAGCTACTGAGCAGTACTTTCCTGTGGTGATGTTTATTATGCTGTACAAGGTGGTTCTAACTTTTGAGTCTGTGGATGAAATCCTAAAGTGTGACCATTCAATTGAAAGCTACTGGGCAGTACTTTCCTGTGGTACTGTTTATTATGCTGTACAAGGTGGTTCTAACTTTTGAGTCTGTGAATGAAATCCTAAAGTGTGACCATTCAAATGAAAGCTACTGAGCAGTACTTTCCTGTGGTGATGTTTATTATGCTGTACAAGGTGGTTCTAACTTTTGAGTCTGTGGAGAGGTATAACAGTGAGAATAACAAGGTACCCACCTTTCTCTCCCCAATGGCTTCCCTTGCTTACTTGCTACAAACTCTCCTCCAAACACACTATACACGTTACTCTCTGAAGAAACTGATGTCCCCTCATTTCCATCTAAAGCATGTATTGCAGATTCAGTGGCTGCAAACAATAACAAAAAGTGCAACTTTTTTATTATTGTTCAATGTACAGGTAGATCTGTGGCATTCAAAACAAAAACACATGGCTCCTATAGATACAGTATATGGCTGTTGTAGAGGAGTGATTGTTAGTGACTATACTGATCTTTTAAAAAGAGATGTTCCCTTTAAGTGTCAAAACTATTTGTGATTGCTTTGTTTTTTCATTCCTACACTTTGTGACTGGCTAAAAAATCATGGGTCACTTTCTCAACCAATCAGAAGTACAACCAAAATTGTGACTTGCTCGCATGCATTTTCCCATGCTTGGCATCAGCTATATGTATTTGCTTCAAGTTTTGATTGGTTATTGGAATCTGTGTCTGTTGTGATTGGTCATAGTAATTACTTTGGTTTGGTTTTACGACACTCAAATCAAAACTGCCCTAATTAACCTCATTTAACCTGTTAACTCCCGGAGTCAATTTTTGAGACATAGTGTAGTTCTAACTTTTGAGTCTGTTGACAAAATCCTATGATGTGACCGTTCATATGAAACCTCTTCAGCAGTACTTTTGCATGGTACCATTTGTTCTAACTTTTGAGTCTGTTGACAAAATCCTATGATGTGACCATCCAAATGAAACCTCTTCAGCAGTACTTTTGCATGGTACCATATGTTCTAACTTTTGAGTCTGTTGATGAAATCCTATGGTGTGACCATTCACATGAAACCTCTTGAGCAGTACTTTTGCAGGGTACAATTTGTTTTACAATATTTTACAAAATGAAATTTGGGATTTTTCTTGAATTTTGATTTTTGGCACTCTTGGGAGTTGGCCATCAAGAGTCATTACCTTTTCCCATATTCTGTGAGGCAGCAGCTCTAGTTTGGTGTGGATTGCTTAATCTCTGTCTATCTAGCGCACTCAGTGATACTGTGTACTCCTCCCAGGGGATTGGTGGCAGCTTAACTACCTTATGATGACTTGGAAGATTGAGAGGTTCCTAATGAAAAGAAATAAATGGGAAGGATTACAATAAACTCTCTAAAGTGACACCTGTCTAAGACAGACACCTGAAGTTGGTCACTGTTGCACTTCAGTCACTCAAAAATACTGTAATTGAACTCTCTTTAAGACAGACACCTCTTTAAGAGAGACTCCTTAAGTTGGTTCCTGTTACAATTCAGTCACTCATTTTACTGTAACCAAACTCTCTATAAGATGGACAACTCTCTAAGAGGGACACCTTAAGTTGGTCTCTACCGCAATTCAGTCACTCATTTTACTGTAACTGAACTCTCTATGAGATGGACACCTCTCTAAGATGGACACCTTAAGTTGGTCTCTACCGCACTTCAGTCACTCATTTTACTGTCACTGAACTCTCTATAAGATGGATGACTCTCTAAGAGGGACACCTTAAGTTAGTCCCTGTCACACTTAAGTCACTCATTTTGCTGTAACTGAACTCTCTACAAGATGGACACCTCTGTAAGATAGATGGATCTCTTGCCATGAGATGGCTCACACAGTACTAGGTGTGAAAACATTTCATTTTTGGCTCTAGAACTATTACTATACTCAGAGATTTATTGAAATCCTTGTAATTTAGCATGTTCTACCACCAAGGAAACTGTTTTATGTCCAATGTGCTAATAGAGCACAGACATGGTCTGTGTCACCATTATCACTTAATTTACACAATAAATACTTGTGGACCCCTTAAACATTACATTATTTTGTAGTTTCTCCACAAAGTTAACAGGATCCTGAAGAGCTTTAGCTTGTTGTTCATAAAGGATTTCAAGGTCCTTCAAAACAAACAAATAGAAGAGATGTTGTCAGTTATACATCAAAATGAGTTTTTAACCCTAAATACAACTGTAAGTGCCGGATGGTTTTGTGTACATACATTTAAAGACCTCCATGAAGTACAAGCTGCGTTGGACTTCAGATCTGACGGTTGGTGGTTCAAGGCCTGGTCTTGGCCATTGTGTTGTTTCCTTAGACAAGAAACTTTACTCCACATTGTCCCTTTCCACCCGGTGTATAAATGGGTACCGGCGACAAAATGCTGGGGGTAACCCTGTGATGGACTAGCATCCCGGCCATCCAGGGGGGAGTAGCAATATTCCTAGCCGCTTCATGCTACAAAAACCAGGTTCCAAATTATTTCAATAAAATTTTATGAACAGAATGAAAAATGAATTACCAGTAAGCTAAATTGAGGTCAATACTCCAACAGGGTTCAAGAATTTTACAAAATTATTTACTGGTATATGGAGTGTAACCAAAATTTAAAATTAGGTACCTTAACAGCTTGACTTCTTTGTGATTCTAAAACCAACAAGGTTTGCAGAAGCAGATGATAGCTAAAAAAATAACAAATTACCGGTATATATTGTTCCAGTACCAACCAATTTGAGAGAAAAAAGCAAGAAATATCAAAACTATCATGTTACTACCATCTTGAAGTCTAAAAACAATTTGATAGTACCAAATCTAAAGTGTATACCCAAGAAAAATCTCCTTACCCCTAAAATACTGGCTTAAAGGGGCAGTATCACGAGGGTGAAACTTGAAAACTGGGCCGACGTTTTCAAGTTTGATTCCGCAAATTCAAAAAAGGCCATCGAGAAGTGGAGGTATTTGTTGAATCAAAAAATCCGTTTTGATAGCCAGAAGAATGAAAAAAATCACTTTTAACAGTAATATGTCCAAAATTCCGGTGCAAGAATAGTATAGTGAACAGTGCCACGCGTGGAACCTCGTGATACTGCCCCTTTAACATTAGTTGAAGTAAAAGAGATTCAATTAGACACATCTCACATTGTTTAAAAAAACAATGTTTTTACCTCAAGTGTTGTATAGCATGCTTGGTAGCTAAAAGGTATCTTTTGGCCTGATTGGCTCTCTTTTACAATGAACCTGTCATCACTTTAGCAAAAGAGTGCTTTTTTCAGCTCAAAGAAAAAACACTTTGTGAGTGAAATATTTCAAAATTTGACATAGGCTAGAGTTATGCTCTCAGCCCTTTAATTAAAAGCTGGTGCTTCAAACTAGACATTGTAGATGTTGTAGGTTAAAAATTATTTCAAACTAGGTTAATTTTTATTTTCCTTTGTCCCAGATTCATTAACATAATCTCAAACAAAGGAAAATAAAAATTAAACTAGTTTGAATAATTTTAACCTACAACATAGACATCATGTTTACCTTGTTACTAAAAATGTGGTTGTTGTCCATCGTGGTGTGTAAGATAGGTAAACGCTTTTTTTTCATTTGTCTCACGATGGAGTCACTTTAATCAATCACCAATAGACCTCATCGCCTGATGAAGACTAGCAGTAATAGCAGTCGAAACGTCGCGATCAACATCTTAAAGTGACTCCATCGTGAGACAAACGAAAAAAAAGCGTTTACCTATCATGTTTACCTTATTATAGGAAATTAAACAATGCACTTTATTAACGTGATTTTACAAAATTCATGTTAATTTAATGTATCTTTATTAATGTCGATACATTTAATGCACGCTATTTTACAACATTGTTATTTTAAAGCACCTTTATTTCATTACAAAACTTTATTAGTTCATGACTCCTCTATTGGCTCTTCAGAGTCACATTTCACAGAGGCTTTGAAAGATCTTTTGAATTGATAAGGTCTAGTTAGGCTTCAGAACCAGAATTTTCGGCTTTAAAAAAAACTTAGAAACATCTGTACACTTGTCTTGGAAGGTTTTATTGACGGAAGCCAAAATGCAGTTTGGCATTCAGAAATTTAAAGTGCGAGTTTGCAGAATTATGAAAATCGCAGTAAATAAAGCAAAGTGCTTCTCGAAAAATTTGTGTTAATTTAATGCATGTAAACCTAACTTTTGAGAAATTTGCATTAATTTAGTGTAACGTAAATTTTCTTCGCGTTGTCAACGTGCATTGTTAATTTCCTATAATAAGGTATTTGAACCCAACATTTATTTGGGCTGCAAGTTGAATTCATAAAATACAGTACTTACTGTTTATTGTCTTTTAGTGCCAGATGATCTGATTCAAAATAGAATCGATTACAATGAGCATCCTCATCGTCATCTCCATCATCACCCAACTGTTCACCACACAGTGTATTAATATTTGTGGAAACAGGCCCCTGTCCAAGCCTAATGGCATCCCTTCCTGGTTCTTCATTAAGACTTTCAGACTGAGTTATCAGTAACCTTGAATTACTGTTCTCGTTTCTATTTTGATGCAATTCTTCAGCTTTGCTAGAAGATAAGCCAGCATCATTTGTGCAGTCACTTGACCCAACATAGAGGTCTTTGTTATATTTCCCATCTGTATTTGCTTCCATATAAATGAAGCTTGTGTTTGTGGTCACAGTACTATTTTGACGTAAATTAACAGGATTGATTGAGGATAAGCCAGAAAATTGTTCAACTATGTAGTCATTTGATCCAACATCTACTTCATCGCATTCATCGGCTATACCTGCTTCTGTGATGCTTATATCACTTATACCAACAGCTTGGTTATAGCTGAAGTCATTTGATCCAACAAAGTGTTCATTACATCCATCTCTTTTATTTTTCTCTGTTTTTATTTCATTATCATCCAAGCTTTCAGTGTTACTTGTAGATGAGCCAGCCCCTTGATCATACATGCAGCCACTTGTTCCAAGATCTAAGCTACCTGTGTTGCCTTTATTAGCTGTTATCTCCATTGCAGATTTTATCTCAATTCTATGAGTCCATCACTTGTAATTAAATATCCTTTTGCTTTGGAACTTTGGTTTAAACATCGAACTTCCTCTTCTTTTCTTTGCCTCGTTAAATCACTGCTTTTTTCTCCAGTCAGCTGTGCGTACGAGTAAACGAAACGGTTTTTTGAACGTTTCCATCATTTTAAACATAAGAGCACAAATATGACGTACTTTCAAATATTAAAACTATTCTGTTTTAATAATCCTCTCAGCAAGTTACGATCTCATGATGAGCGATTAATGATGCGAAATGAAGAGAATTTTACTGGAAAATACCAAGCAAAATTTCATTTGTAACTTGTCCATACGCTTTAATACATGTTGCTTGTAAATCTGCTAACTGATATTTAGAAACCGAAGTACCTTTGTACAGTATCTTGAAGCTTAAAAGCCATTCCTGCATTTAAATTTGTCGTCCGCCATCTTGGAAATTTGCCTTAATTGAGCCCACAATGATCCAGTGGTCGTCTTTACAAAAAAAGTACTGTTTCATTTAGCATGAATTGTAGTGTCCCTATTTGCCGATACTCGTCGGGATCTGGTCGGGAGCTAAAAAAATCCCTTAAAATCGCCAAAAAATCTATCCTGGTAACCTGAAAACAAGTTCTAAGGACACCTCGTTTTTCATTAAAGGCCCCTATTGTCTATTGACCCAATCTGCTTTGCGCGCCCGCGTTGATTTTCGCACAGATGGAAAATCGAAAAATGGACGTGCCAACCAATCATAACGCTACATTGAACAATTGAACTGTTTCAAAACAAAAACACAAGCGCGCAAAGCAGATTGGGTGAGCATGGGCCTTTAATGCGGTGTGATCTGTTCGGCTGACTCCGCTCCGTGACTACGCTCCGTGACTACGCAGCCGTTATTTGTGTTGTCACGCAACGCTCCTCCCCACCAAGTGAGGAGTTGCGTTGCGTGACGACACAAATAACGGCTCCGCCTCTGCCATGTTTTGTTGACTACTTAATTATTGAGCAGAATTATGAAATTATTTCAATCAAACAAGAATTAATTCAAGAGTTTTCTTGCTAGCATAGTTTCCTTTTCCTTTGTATTTCTTCCAGCCTAAAAATACACATATCGGAAAAGGAGACTCTGCTAGCAGGGAATTCAAGAGTGAATTCGTTGCATGAACAAGACACATGATTCGAGCTTGGGACAGAGACACTCAACCAGGAATGTTTAGGAAAACTGTTGGAATTGCGTTGTACTGTCAAGTTTCCATGTCATTTTAGTGCCTTTAAATGAAACTATGTGAAAGCAAATACAGTTTGATCTTTTCATTTCTTTTTAGCTGAATATTTCAGCGGCAGAACATTTTAGGAAAAGAAATCTTATCCCACGAATTTACCAGCTGCTTTCTCCTTTCCGAAAATACTAGCTGATTTTATTTCGTCCCCAAAACGACATTATTATCCCTCTGAAAACATAGGGTAAATTTTCTGATGTTACGAAAGTTTTTGGGACGAAGGATAGTGCTGAACCGCAATGCACTATGGAATGTAAACTTTTTTCATTGTTTCAACTAGTGATCTCATTGGCCTAGACTCCAAGGTGCATTAAGTCGAATGTTTTTAGGGTTTAAAGTAATTTGAGACCCAATCGCACAACATGCAAGTTTTGAAAGATACATGTATTGTATTTGGGGAACTTCATCAAAGAAGCAAAATTATTAGCTATTGTCTTCTGCTATTCTGATTGGCTAAGCACGAACATTTCCTAAAATTTAAGTGACGCAAATGGATTTTCTTTATTTTTATAATGAAATATAATTATGAACCATCAGATCAAAGATATTCTTTGTGGGAAAGACCCAATGCCGCAGAGCAATGAAGTTTACTATAGTTCTTATGTGGAGCATTACTTAAAAACCTCAAAGTAGCCCGCTCTAAATCCATATTTAATGCATTTTAAAGTTTGTTTTTCTTTATAAAAAGTCTAAAAATCTTACAATTTTCTAATAAATTTCCGGACTTTTTCAGTGTAGTTAAGCCAAACGTAAATAGGCGTCATAAGAGATCGTACAATCCCGCCAGCTAAGATTCATTTTAATTTTTTTTTATTTCAACACCTGGCTATTTGAAAATACATGTGAGTGAAGTCATACCAGAAAACCCAAAGCTCGCTAAAATGTCGTTTATACTGCGGAAGCCATAAAGCCGCCAAGAAACAACTGATTGAGACTTTAATGAGGTATGAACACTTTAATGGCTGTTTGTTTGTTTATTTTTTGATATTAGTTTATCAAACTCACAATAAAATCACATACAAAATCCTTATAAATAAACGTATAAATCGTGCAATTTCATTTAATTTAGTTGCACAAGTACTCAGTGCCTCTTGTAGCTGATGTGCGTTATCTGATATTACAGGACGTCCCAATAACAGATACCTCTCTACAACGGCGGGAACTTCTGTATGTCCAACGGCCGGAAGTGAATGTATAAAAGCAAGATATGACATACCATGTGAAAATATGTTTCACCGGCGAGGAATCGAACCCCTGTCTTCTGGTTACAAGGAAGATGGATCACTACTACACCACAGGTGAAACCTGCAGAGATAGTGTGTGAAATGGACAGACTATTTACTTATTACATCACTAAGATCTCGAGGTCGCTCACACAAGGAGTTTGATTACACTTAGGAAGTGGCCGTTGCAAAGAGGTTCATCTGTATCGATCCCGGAGAGAACAGACACCAACACTTCTGATTCGAAAAGCCTCATTAAAAACGCAATTCTCGTTTATGTTCAGCAAAACCCCGCGTATAGGAACCTAGTGGATCAAGAACCACTAAGCTAAAATTTTGGCACTTAAACCCCCATACTATATAAGAACCTGTTGAGCCTAAAAATTGAAACAGGTTCTTATTTGGAAAAATCATTTTAATTTTGTTGCAATGTATTGGATATAAAGAACCTGAAATAAACAAGAGGACCTAGAGGAGGGTGTCTGTACATGGATTTTCTTAGAATGTAGTTGTAAAAGACTACAGATTACAAATTTTCTTGGTTTTTGATTTAGCCTATCATTGACTTGTAAATCGACCATAATCAGTTGTTTTTGTATCAAATAAACTCGATTCTGCTTGGAAGAAACCTTTGAGACATAATTATATGTTTCTTATACATAAGGGACCACACCCATATATACTAGTTGTTAGACCAGCAGCAAGCACTTGTTTCTCTTAAGAAAATAAGAACCTATTTAAGAACCTAAATAGCCTAAATTCTCAGTAAATACCAAATATATAAGTACTAACTTAGAAAAATCCAGGTTCTTATACGCAGGTTTTTACTGTATGTGTATGGCCAACATTAGTGCAACATAGTATTGAAGATAATTACATTAAGATTAGAGTATTTTGATCAAAGCGTCCCATTTTTTAATTTATTTTTTACTCAGGGACAACAAATAACAATTTCTTATAATGCAATCCTATATCGATCATAATTTCTGTCCACAAATCCTCAACTCCGTGCTACAGCCAGGATGATTCTGCAAAGAAAAAGTGCGACCATGATGTTAGAGCTACGCTTTGTGATTGGCTAAAAAATCTCGCGCCATTTTCTCGACCAATCAGAAGTAAAACCAAAACCAATCGTGACTTGCTCGCACGTGTTTTCCCGCGCTTGGCGCCGCCGACGTGTAATAGCTTCGAGCTCTGATTGGTTCATTGGAATGTTTACGACTGCTGTGATTGGTCAGAGTAATTACTTTGGTTTTAGTTTTACCACACTCAATTGAAAACTGCTCTATAACCATAAAGTTACTGTCGCTTTTTATTACAGTTGAGCCTCCCGTAAGCGACGACCCAAAATGCAAAGCCATGGAGGTCACTTATGGGAGGTGGTCGCTTATGGGAGGGGGTCGCTTATGGGAGGGGGTCGCTTATGGGAGGGGGTCGCTTTTGGTAGGGGGTCGCTTTTGGTAGGGGGTCGCTTATGGGAAGGGGTCGCTTATAGAAGGGGTTCCGCTTATGAGAGGTCAGACCACAGGGAGTCTTTACTTTGAATCATTTGAATCTGTAGTAATTTCAATGTACAAAGCACTCGCAAGGTTCTGAGAGACACGTGTTTCTAGTACTGTAACACATAATTCAATTTGCGTCTGAAGTAACATCGAAATATGGGCGAGTGGTCGCTTAGGAGAGGTGGTCACTTACGAGAGGTTTGGACTATAGTGATTTGACTGGAAGAAATTTGGTATTTAGGAAAAGTGGTCGCTTACGAGAGGTGGTCACTTATGAGAGGTTTGGACTATAGTGATTTGACTGGAAGAAATTTGGTATTTTGGAAAAGTGGTTGGTTAGGAGAGGTGGTCACTTATGAGAGGTTTGGACTATAGTGATTTGAATGGAAGAAATTTAGTATTTAGGAAAAGTGGTCGCTTATGAGAGGTGGTCGCTTATGAGAGGTTTGGACTACAGTGATTTGACTGGAAGAAATTTGGTATTTTGAAAAAGTGGTCGCTTAGGAGAGGTTTGGACTATGGTGATTTGACTGGAAGAAATTTGGTATTTTGGAAAAGTGGTGGCTTAGGAGAGGTGGTCGCTTACGAGAGGTTTTGACTATAGTGATTTGACTGGGAGAAAATTGGTATTTTGGAAAAGTGGTCGCTTATGAGAGGTTTGGACAATAGTGATTTGACTGGGAGAAATTTGGAATTTTGGAAAAGTGGTCGCTTAGGAGAGGTGGTCGCTTACGAGAGGTTTGGACAATAGTGATTTTACTGGGAGAAATTTGGTATTTAGGAAAAGTGGTCGCTTAAGAGAGGTGGTCGCTTATGCGAGGTTTGGACTATAGTGATTTGACTGGGAGAAATTTGGAATTTTGGAAAAGTGGTCGCTTAGGAGAGGTGGTCGCTTACGAGAGGTTTGGACAATAGTGATTTGACTGGGAGAAATTTGGAATTTTGGAAAAGTGGTCACTTAGGAGAGGTGGTCGCTTACGAGAGGTTTGGACAATAGTGATTTGACTGGGAGAAATTTGGAATTTTGGAAAAGTGGTCACTTAGGAGAGGTGGTCGCTAATGAGAGGTTTCGACTATAGTGATTTGACTGGGAGAAAATTGGTATTTTGGAAAAGTGGTCGCTTATGAGAGGTTTGGACAATAGTGATTTGACTGGGAGAAATTTGGAATTTTGGAAAAGTGGTCGCTTAGGAGAGGTGGTCGCTTACGAGAGGTTTGGACAATAGTGATTTTACTGGGAGAAATTTGGTATTTAGGAAAAGTGGTCGCTTAAGAGAGGTGGTCGCTTATGCGAGGTTTGGACTATAGTGATTTGACTGGGAGAAATTTGGTATTTTGGAAAAGTGGTCGCTTAGAAGAGGTGATCGCACATGGTGGTTCCACTGTATACCGAGGATAGACGGGGGCTCGACACAGAATCAATAACAAATTTACCTTACTTACCTTAAGGGGGGCAACGCCGTTATATAAGCTATATGGGTATGTGTGACCCAAATGGGCATGGGTTTTGGGCCGTTTTGATTTGAAGACGGGTATAGATTTTTCCATTTTGGTCTGAAAATTGGGACATTTTAGAGGTAAGATCTGAAAATGGGTTAAGGTTTCAAGAAGCGGACACCCCTACCCCAACCCTCCGGTCCTGAGATTGAGGTTGAGGTTTCTGGAAGTTTAATAGAATGAATTTAAATCAGACACACAATCATGTGAGCTAACCAGACACGCAATCATGTGAGCTAACCAGACACACAATCATGTGAGCTAACCAGACACACAATCATGTGAGCTAACCAGACACACAATCATGTGAGCTAACCAGACGCACAATCATGTGAGCTAACCAGACACACAATCATGTGAGCTAACCAGACACACAATCATGTGAGCTAACCAGACGCACAATCATGTGAGCTAACCAGACACACAATCATGTGAGCTAACCAGACACACAATCATGTGAGCTAACCAGACGCACAATCATGTGAGCTAACCAGACACACAATCATGTGAGCTAACCAGACACACAATCATGTGAGCTAACCAGACACACAATCATGTGAGCTAACCAGACGCACAATCATGTGAGCCAACCAGACACACAATCATGTGAGCTAACCAGACACACAATCATGTGAGCTAACCAGACGCACAATCATGTGAGCCAACCAGACGCACAATCATGTGAGCTAACCAGACACACAATCATGTGAGCTAACCAGACACACAATCATGTGAGCTAACCAGACGCACAATCATGTGAGCTAACCAGACACACAATCATGTGAGCTAACCTGACGCACAATCATGTGAGCTAACCAGACACACAATCATGTGAGCTAACTAGACACACAATCATGTGAGCTAACCAGACACACAATCATGTGAGCTAACCAGACACACAATCATGTGAGCTAACCAGACACACAATCATGTGAGCTAACCAGACACACAATCATGTGAGCTAACTAGACACACAATCATGTGAGCTAACCAGACACACAATCATGTGAGCTAACCAGACACACAATCATGTGAGCTAACCTGACGCAAAAGAGTTTCTATATCGACCTACCTTCTTGCGCTGTTGCATTTACCATCATACTGCACTCAGTTTGGGTTCCCTGTGTGAAAGAACTCCTTGGCAAACTACTTTCAAGTGTATCAACACTTGCCTTTGAAGCACCACTATTGAGACCAGTTGAAGTCGACTCAAGGGAAGTGTCAACATCTGAACTCTGACAACCACCATATAACAGTCGACGCATGCGCGGCCAGGTTCCTATTTTTAGAGGTCGTAAGGTCTCCCTTGCTGGCGGTGCCTCTTTATTCTCAAGAATAGAAACCAGGGCAAACTCGGGCGCTTCCGGCACGGGACTGGGTATGTCAAAAGGCATCTCTATTCTCGGCGGAGGGGAGCCTGGAATGGCTACTTGAGAAGGATCATCGCCAAGCACCCAATCGAACTTTAAGGTGAGATTTTTGTTGATATGGCCCTCTCTGTCTTGGCCCTGACCGCCATTTTTATCTTGATCTCCCTCGACCGAATCGATGTTGGAACCAGTCTTGCACGCTGCTGGTTGGAAAGAGCGTTAAAAGCTGAAGTGAAGATAAAATACAGTGGACGCTCACTGAGCGGACAATCTCGTAAGCGGATAGCCCTACTTGTGGCCGCCTTGGCAAAACTCCGTTTGAACTCTCTGCTTAGAAAGTCATTCCCGTAAGCGGCCAGCTCCGGTTGCGGAGACGTTTTCTGCTTCCGGAACGTGTCCGCTTACGGGAGCTTTGACTGTTCGTAAAAAAACAGCAAACTGTTCCTGACGGCAAGGAGAAGAGATTGAGACAGAAATAAGAAAACAAAACAAACAGTCAAATATATAGGACAAATATATTCAACTGTTTGCTTGTTTGTTTGTTTTTTTAACTCATTTCTGTCTCAATCTCTTCTCCTTGCCGATTTTTAGCTATTATTTCAAGATTTTTACTGATACAGGTCTACAAGGTTTGCAATGAGGCTCATTGGTTTGTCGCTGTGGTTTTCCCTTTACTAGAGTTTTTGAAGATTAAATCTCCAGAAAATCGTTTTAGGTTTCACTGCGCGAAAGTCAACACATCATATCACTTCGACTTCGCGCGTTTTCGCGCACTAATTGCGTCGTTTCTTTTCGTTCTTATTAGCTCAGTGTCATTATAGTGTGTCATTTTTAATTTACTTTTTTTAAGCTGGTCGATTGAATTTATCTTTTTTCTATCTTTTATTCGTGTGTGTATTGAGGGGGGAGAGGAGGTGTTAATACAGCAATTGGAAAAGCGTACTATATTTTATTGCACTGTTGATACTCAGAGTGCGGAATCCCTGCAGGCAATTATTTGACGTCAACCTTTGACATCCCGTCTCCGGCAAGGCCCTGACTAGTTCCCGCGCGCATTTCTCGCGTCTTGCTAAGACAGATGACTGGGGACGAGTCTTCTGCAGGCCTTGAAATGCGTTCTGACGTTGATTGAAATTGAAGCGCTCCTTTCTTTTAATGGCTCATGTGTAGGTGTGATTGTGTCAAAGATGCTTTTGATTATATTACAAAGCGTGTGGTACCTATCGCGTGCCACACGGAGCTGTTAAAGTTCAGCGCTATTGAAAGTGCCGAAACAGATTGGTCTCAAAATCGGCCTTTGATGCACTCAAAGGCAGAACCAAGACCCAACCAAGGCGGTATTTTGTAAACAGAGCGGTTTTCAAATGAGTGTCGTAAAGTCACAACC
The DNA here is from genome assembly GCA_022457155.1 of Cladopsammia gracilis. Classification (NCBI taxonomy): domain Eukaryota; kingdom Metazoa; phylum Cnidaria; class Anthozoa; order Scleractinia; family Dendrophylliidae; genus Cladopsammia; species Cladopsammia gracilis. The sequence continues at coordinate 545,945 of JAJGOT010000028.1, read as the reverse complement.
AAAGTAATCACTCTGGCCAATCATAACAGAGGCAGATAATCTAGTGAACCAATCAGCACTCGAAGAAAATACATGTGCCATGTAGCCGGTACCAAGCGCGGGAAAACACGTGCAGGCAAGTCACTGTTGGTTTTCGTTTTGCCTGTGATTGGTTGATAAGGTGGAGGGAGGAATTTTAGCCAATCACAAAGCGTAGCATTGCAAGACCAAAGCAATAGCTAAATAACTTTCGACATTCAATTGAAAAACGCTGCAACAAGCCAGATTGAGTGTAGGCAATATTTTTTAGGGCGACTCCGAAGCTATCCAAACGATGTCTGTGATTGGCGAACGGTACAATAGACCAATTTCGATATATTAAAACTCATACTTGGCTCCGAGGCTTGGGGGAATAGAACAAAAGAAATCACATTGAGGTTCAGCGTTGAATTATTCATTTCTTTTGTTTTATTCCCCCAAGCCTCGAAGCCAAGTATGAATTTTAATATATCGAAATTGGTCCATTTTTTGTCACTTGAACAATGCCCCTATCCCTAATCCCTATCCCAGCGGGACAAATCTATTGTTTTCTTAACGAATCACAGATATCGTTTGGACAAGTGATGCACTACCCCTCTCTCTCCTCCGCAGAGGCCTCCTAGTCACGCTCCACGCTTGGCAAAAAACGCGAGGAGGCTGGCTAGAGGTGAAAAGTAAAGCGCGCAGGGAACTCTGGGGCTCTTCCCACCGTTCCCGCGCTCCCATTTTCTCTTTTACCGTTCTTTACTGATAGGAGCCTCTGCGGAGGAGAGAGGGACTACCCGCAATTTACCTCATCAACGCAGTTGACAGAAATTTTCGTGTTTCACTCCTCCCAACCGACGCAGCACCACTGCAGTTTCTTTACAAACTAAACCCTTTAGACTGAGAGTAATTCGCTATCATCTCGCTGTCAAGTTTACAACGGGTAGATAAAGAGTTAGTGGCTAGCGAAGCATCTAGAGCTTGATAAAGGAAAAGTAAACAAACAAACAAACCTGTAATCAACCTCTTAATCTCCATACGAAACTTCGGGCTACAGAACACGTAGCAGATCACATTTGTAACGCAAGGAATGCACTCGATCATGTCTGCAAGGTACCCCACAAAAAAGGTAGGCGTGTACACATGAAGCGACTGGAAAATGACCAAGATGGACGAAGGAAGTGTGCACACTGCGAATACTACAGCGATAACGACAAAAACCTTGAGGGATTTCTTAACAAATAACAAAACCTGCTTGCTATGGCTCGAACTGCAGATTCTTCGGTTAATGTTGTGGTATGCCACGGAATAGGCGATAATTTCTATCGTCAGGGGTAGGATGTAAGTGGCAATTGTCACAGCCAATCTGTACCCCGGAGCCCACTTCTCGGGATCACACGCCACGAAGAGAACTCCAATGCGGAGGATCAGGGCGGTGATTACAACACTGAAAAAGGCCTGAAAAAAATGAAACGATTAAATATCATCGAAAAATATTGACTATTGCCGGTCAGAACATGGGTTAGGCACAGTTTCCAGTCATGGGTGTCTCGATGGGGAGAATCGCTGCGGACGCATTGAGGCACCCACAGCCGGAGACTGAGCCTAAACACGGGTCGACCTGTAAGACGGTCTCAATGGGGTGGTGGTTCTTACGGTTAACGGTTAAAAGTTTGATGTTTTTAAGGCTAACGGTTAAATTTCTTCCCGTTATGGTTAACAGAAATCTTCAAAATTAATTTCCATTGTTTTAAAAAGTTAAACATTAATTTCTATTTAAAATTAATTCCCATGGTTGTAAAACACATTTAAGGACACAAACTTACATAACAACATAACGGTTAACCCCATCGAGACCCTCCTGTAAGGTCCTCCGTAGAAAACTCTGGGGTCTGGGCAGGAGGACAAAACATTAGGGGGAGGTGGTAGGTAGCACTGCTATTTTTAGCCCTTTACTCGTCCCAAAAGGGGAGGAGGTGGCGAGAACTTCTGTTTTTCTCTTATCCCGCCTCTTCACCCTAGTCAATCGCATTTTTGTCTATCTCACGTCCAGCTCTTTACTCGGCCCAAAAGGAGGAAGGGGTGAGGAAAACTTCTGTTTTTCTCTCATCCCATCCCCACCCCCCCCTCCCCTCCCCTCCCCACCCACCATAGTCTGTCCCATTTTTGTCTTCTTTACCAGTCTCATCGTCCAATCCTTTACTCCGCCTAAAAGGGGATGGGGTGGGGAAAACTTCTGTTTTTCTCTGGTTTTGGATGGCTATACCTGACTTTATTCAAGTGACAATGCGTGTAATAACTAGGCAATCCTCTATTTTTCTGCGGCATTTCGCTTTCCCTTGTGTTATAAGATTTTATCCAATCATGAGACTCCAAAACAATGGCGAAGAAAGGCTTCTAATTTTCCATGTTTCCCACATAGATATTTTGCTGTATTAAAACTCAGAATAGTTTTCACTAAAAGGGAATCAATAAGTAAACTAGAGAGAAATAAATGCGCTACCTAATGAAGTGATAGTAGATTTTCATGTTTTAGCCAATGAAGTGGACGGTTTCAACAATATCACAATTAACACCTTTCTGCATTCCTTGCCGTTGGGTTGCCTAGTTCTTACTAGGACCATTACTTAATAACTATACCTATCTCTGAGAAGGTAGGTATACATGACGCCCGGTTCAAATGTCGAACTTCACATGTGCCGAATCTAATGCAAATGAGCAAAATCTGTTGTTCTTGCTCATTTGCATTAGATTCGGCACATGTGAAGTTCGACGTTTGAACCGGGCCTGATCTACTGTAAAATAAATTATCTAAAACCTTTCCAGAGCGTCTCACAAATAAAGCGTCACTCCTTTTCTTTTAAAACCATCTAGTACGTGTTATGATTTAAATATTTATCTGTACTTGTAGATTATGTGATTAGATGACTTATATTACTTATTCCGTTTATAGATTCATACTATGCTTTTATAGTATTTTGTATTATATTTTATCATTGTATTTTATCATTGTATTTTATCATTGTATTTTATCATTTTATCATTGCCTCTGAAAATCCCCTTTGGGGACGTGGTAATAAAGTATGCATGTATGTATGTATGTACATACATGTAATTACTGGTAATGAACACCATGCAGTTATTCATAACCCTTGTAAATTTGTGGCAAAACGCCATTTGTTGTATGAGCCAAAAGCGACTCTGAAACATAAGCAAGTTAAAATTCGGCAACGAGTGAAACCAGTTTATCGGACTGTAAAAAATTTCATTTCTGATGACCGAAGGATTCAATTTTGTGAGGGAAATATCGACGAGCTAATTTATTTCATACGAATAAAAAGCGAATTATTTAAACATTTAACTATAAAAATGTTTTGAATTATAAAATTAACACAAAATTTTGAATTTTTCTGAATTGTGATAATGCTTGTGTAAAATTTCAATTAGATGTGACGTCGCGTAAACATTGCTCATTTTTGGACCATGAAATCAACCGTGTTGGAAAAAATACTCACAATGCTTTCACTTTAAGGCGTAAACAAAGGAACTTGTAGGAGATGGAGTTAGGGAAAAACACCTGCTTAATTGTTATGAATTAAATGAATAAAATATTCTACTACTGTGAACGTCATGCCGAAAGCGGCGCGCTACAGTGCACGTTGCGCTGCCATTGCAGTAACATGATCATGTCGAACTTAACAGAAGATTTTCACCAGTCGAAATCATTGGAAGAACTGTATTGTTCAGCAAGATTAAGCGAAGGAACACACTACCAATTGATATGTCTTATAGTAATGATTATTGTTCTGTCCGTTACTGCATTTCTGGAGAATGCTCTGATCCTAGTTGCCCTACACGAGGACTCTTCACTTCATCCGCCAACCAAACTATTGTTTCGTTGTCTGGCAACAACTGATCTCTGCGCTGGTCTTGTTTCAGAACCTCTGGGAGTTATCAATTTAATATCTGTGGTGAACAAAAATTGGATCATTTGTCGCTACACGAATCTCGCAAGTTTTATCATGGGCTACATATTGGCTTCTGTGTCGTTGTTTACACTGACTGCAATAAGCGTGGACAGACTTCTCGCCCTGTTGTTAGGGCTCAGATACAGACAAGTTGTAACTTTAAAGCGAGCATACATAATTGCAATTGTTTTTTGGATTGTGTCTATTGTTGGAACATTAGTGCACTTTTGGAATTACCTGATAACCGCGTGGTACGGCTATATAGGTATACCATTATGTCTAGTAATCTCACTCTGCTCCTACACAAAGATCTTCCTCACGCTGCGTCGACATCGATTTCAAGTACAAAACCACGAACACCGGCAAGAACAACTCCATAACCGGGAATTTTCCGCACTTAACATAGAGCGATACAGGAAAGCAGTGTCCAGTGCACTTTGGATACAGTTAACATTAGTTATTTGTTATATACCATATATTATAGCAGATGCCTTGATGACTCAAACTGAACCATCCTCTTCCGTTTACGTTGTTAGGGAATTTACAGTGGTATTAGTTTTCTTAAACTCGTCATTAAACCCAATACTCTACTGTTGGAAAATTCCAGAAATAAGACGAGCAGTGAAAGATACAATCAGACGGTTTTGCTGTTTTGCAACGTAACTCTTGTCGAGTAACGTTCTACCTTATAAATTAGTCAAACCACTGAAGAATTTGAATCAATTTAATGGCTCAGTTTTCCGTCAAGCAACGGAGTTTATGGACACCTATTTCTTTGCATAAGAGTTCAGTAAGACTCGCGAACCTGACTCGCTAAACACCTCACAAAGTATATAAACACGTATATCTCAAAACGTTAACGTATTTATTTTATTATTAGTGTTTGCGCAGGCAACGCGCAGCAGGGGGAGGGGGTGATTAACCCCCCTCTCCCCCCAAAAGATATCTATTGATGGACATTTCGAAACGCTTTGTTGATAAAACTGCTTTTTGTTCTAGTTTTTATTGTAAAATAGAAATAACCAAAGCCAGATCGAGTGGACGCGGTTAAAACTGAACAAACATTACGGTCACCAAGCTTCTTCTGGTAAACCCGACAACCAGCGCAGCTGACGAACGATAGTTTTTAGCTGCTCGAAGATTGAGAACCTGGCTCTGTTCCACAATGAAGCAAGAGAGGTTCAGCAACCTGGCCATACTTAAAACTCGTAAGCAGATCGAGAACAGACAAACTTTGCCTTCTTTACGTGACTGATGAGTTTGTTGGTTGTAATGACAATCGAAAAAGAAATTTCGGTAGGTTTATTAAGGAAACTAACTGTAATCTTTAGTCTTATTGAATCTTATATGTCATGATACTCAGCAGTTTATATTTTTATTGTTGTCATCAATAGCTCCTTCAGGAGCGGTTATTTTGTTCTCTGTGTTTGTTACAATGTTTAGAAAAGGCTTCTGTCCGTTAAGTTGAGCTTATGATGCATGCACAGACATGTTGAGCTATTAGATATAAATGACGGTGTTACGGATGAGTTACCCATTTAATATATTGTGTCATTTGTCAATTTTTGATGCATTTTCTGCCCATTTTAGACGACTTCCACTCAAGATTTTCCGGGGGCCATACCCCCCGGATCCCACTAGGCGGCTCACGCTTACACATTCATTTTAGCCCCCTCACTTTAAAATCTGCTCCGCGTTCCCTGTTGCGAGAGAGCAAAAGTAACCTTGCACACACAGGCTTAAGGACAATTCGAATTGGATACTGGAGTCTCCAAGAAAATATACGAAACGATTAAAGGTAGACATACCCTGGCGGCTTTGCCGTTTGTGTTAGTTAGTCGAATATTTGCCGGTACTCGGCCCAAAGAGTTGCCAGCAGAGGAGGCTACTGTAGGTAGCCTGTTGTTCACTCCCGTCCTCTCCCCACTGAGTCATTCTATCGACTCTTAGCTTCGATCTGTTTCTGTAGAATAGCTTGACTTTGAAAAGACCTGAAGGCCAGGTTCCCCGAGTAAGATGCTAGTCCATCATGAGTGATAGTCGTTCTCGAGTTGTAATACTTTTATAGTACGCAATTTAGCCGATGGCCGTACATGTATTTTATTCAATAACTACCTATCTCTGAGTAGGTAAGTAGTGTAGGTAACCTTTATTTAAACACGATAAGAAACAAAAGTTTTTAGCTTGTGGAGTCGTGTATCAGTAAACTATTAATTACTCTAAAAAATATCTAAAACCTATCCAGAGCGTCTCATAAATAAAGCGACACTCCTTTTCTTTTAAAACCATCTAGTACGTGTTATTATTTAAATATTTATCTATACTTGTAGACATGTAAAACAATAAAAATGCAAGCAATGAAACGTTTCGTTTGTTAATGGATCTATATTTAAATGTTAAGGAAAACTTCGTCAAGGATGTTGAATATAATATGTAATGACTTAATGTGTAATCATTGGAAATTTAAAAAGATTGTTGGCTTGCCCTTTACTCCTTCTCTTATTCGGAATCTTTATCCACTAGTGACCGAATTATACTTCCTCCTGACCAGTTGATATTTCGTAGAAATTCTAGCTTATCTATATTTCCGCCACTGAGCATTAAAAACACTTTGCCAATAAAAATGTGTACGATCGTTATTTACACACTTTGATTACTATTGGCCTTATGCTCTGATAGCTGTCGAGTCAAGATAATGAAATAAAACTCAGGTTAAGGTTACAGAGTACCTTCAGATCGAAAATTTATTGAAATTTTTTTTTTGGTGTCAAAATAAAGTTTACCGAATGAACTTTCGTCCAAAAAAACTATCCAAAAATAGTGAAAATTGACGGAGAAATGACGGCATAAAACTTTTGTGGGCGGAGTTTGTTTATGAAGCGATATGTTTTTTTTAAAGCGCTGTTTTCTCAAAGTTAATTTTTCGCTTGTTGGGGACACTTTAAGGAGCTACAACTCAAAGGAAATTTGTTCGATTTTCCTCAAATTTCGACAGAAGCTAGGCTAACATATAATCAACAAAAGTATGTCGGCGAATTTCTTATTTCCGAAAACTTTTTCGTCAAGAGCCATTTCCGTGCGATCATTCCAATTTTTTTCTCCCTTTTTTCGGAAATATCCTGTAACTTTTCACTGCAATTGAGTATGGGAAATCGCCGACACGTTTTTTTAGCGCTTCGTGTCCGGAATTCCGAGAACAAATCAAATTAGCAAAATACAATAATCGCTTTGAGTTATAGCGTTTTAAAGCTGATTCGGACGTTCGAGTTTAGACGTCGTAAAAAATTCGACAATTCATTTTATTACCAAATGGTTTCCATATTTAGATAGCCAGCTCTATAAGCTTTAATTTGATATCTGGGTTTAGGTATATTAAGTGTAAACTTAAGACGCTAGAGCTGTTATACTGGAGACCCCCCCGAAGGTACACTGTAACCTTAAGTTTTTCTAAGCGCTCTTCCTGGAAATAGTAATTTTAGTTAGAGTAACTTATTCTTATGCAATTGTCTTATTTTTTCAGTAAAATTATATCGATTAAAGTAACTTTTTCGGACATTACGTTAAGGCTTTATCGTTATGTTGTTCAGTTTGTTTCTGTGATGGCGGACTAGCTGTTGTTCCTCACAAGCTGGGTTTTCTTCCTTAGTACCACGGCCGTGACCAGGCATCAGTAGGCAAGAACTGATACCAAACGACCAAATGAACCAAAAATCCGCGTTCTTGGTAGTACCGAGAACGAACCCTTCTCCACCAACTTGTTGAATAAGCGTTCGCGAGGAAATCAATAAAGCATGCAGTCCTTTTTGTGGTTGACTCAAACTTTTACTTTTCAGTAGTGTGCTCTTTACAGTTCAGTAACTACACAATGTTCTTCTTAAAACTTTTCTCACGTAACTTGTATCTGGGCTGAGAATTAGCTATCAATTAATGTAAAAATTGGATTAAACAGAAATCTAGGCTAACGTAAGCTTTCACTAAAGTTGCGGAAATGCTCAGCCAAAACAAAACTACAAGAGAAATGTAAAAATTACAAGGTTGAGTTCTATCGTAAAGTTTAGACATTTACACAGAAGGTGAAGGTAAAAATACTATTTGAAATTCGTTACACAACGTTGAAAAACTGAAGGTGACAAGTCTCTTCATCATACCTGCATGATTGGTTAAGTTTAGTCCAGTCTTTTCCATATCATTAAAGTAGTGGTACGTGTCAATTAGGCTCGATTTCCGCCGCTTTCTCGCGTCTAGTCTCTGAGCCTCCCGAGGGGAGGAGAGGAGGAGTGCGGGCTCGTTTCCCGAACAGCGGCTGGTTATCGAGTCTCCGTGTCAATGGCCCATTTCACACTAGAAGACGGACAAATCGTCTGGACGGACAAGTCGTCCGACGATTTGTTCGTGTAATGTGAATTCTAGACGGACAACTCACCTTGTGTTTGTCATCGTAAATTCGTATCTGAACGAACAAACAGACGATTTTGAAAGCAAGGGGCCTGGCACTAACAGGCTTGGTTACCTTGCTTTAAGAAAAAAATGGCCGCCATTTTGATTTTCCCATAAACCATCACTCCCTTTACTAGTTCCATTCCCCTTAGCGAGTACTGGGACCAAGATACAACCATTTGTTCGTCTGGTGTGAATTTAAGTCGGACTTTGGACGACTTATCCGTCTAGACGAACAAATCGTCCTCGAAAAATCGTCTTAATAGACGGCCAAATCAACGGGCAAAATCAGACGACTTTTCCGTCCAAAATTTTGTTCGTCCCGTTTTCATACTATGACGACTTGTCCGTCTGAGACGACTTGTCCGTCCAGACGATTTGTCCGTCTCTAGTGTGAAAACGGCCAATAAGACGACAAGTAAACCTGTTTTGCACCAGCTGAGTGAACTTGAGCGAATCTTTTATTGACAATAGTTCCTTTATTATTAAAATTATATTTTACTCATTTGTGTGAAATAATCCAAAAGTAATTAAATAGCCTCAACTTATTGTCCGAAAAAGTTACCTTAACTGATCGATATAGTTTTACTGAAGAATAAGACAGTTGAATAAGAATAAGTTACTCTAACTAAAATTACTCAAAGTTCCAGGAAGAGCGCTCAGAAAAACTTAACCTGAATTTTATTTCATTATATTGACTCGACACCTATTAGAGCATAAGGCCAATAAGAATTAAAGTGTGTAAATATAATTAATGATCGTACATATTTTTATTAGCAAATTGTTGCTCAGTGAAATATAAATAAGCTAGAATTTGTACGAAATATCAACTGGTCAAGAGAAAGTATAATTCGGTCACTATTGGATAAACATTCCGAACAAGAGAAGGAGTAAAGGGCAAGCCAACAATCTTTTTAACTGTTCCATTATATATTATAATCAACATCCTTAACGAAGTTTTCCTTAACATTTAAATATGGAATCCATAAACATACGAAACGTTTCATTGCTTGTATTTTTATTGTTTTACAGACATAATTACTGGCAATAGACACCTGTTAAAATCATTATACGCCTTGTTAATTTGTAGCAAAACGCCATTTGCTGTATGAGCCAAAAGCGATTCAGAAACATTAGAAAATTAAAATTCGGCAAAGTGACGAGTGAAACTAGTTTATTGGATAAAGAATTTCATTTCTGATGACCGAAGGATTTAATTTTGTGGGGGAAATAAAGGCGAGCTAATATATTTAATACGAATATGAAGCGACTTAAACATTAAGCTATAAACTTTTTTGGAATTAACAAATTAACACAAAATTTTGAATTTTCCGGAATTGTGATATTGCTTGTGAAAAACTATTTCAATTGGATATGACGTCGCGTAAACCTTGCTCACTTTTAGGCCATGAAAACAATCGTGTTTTGTTGATATGTCACATGATTAAGTTAACCGTTCGCTTTGATGCGGAAAAATACTCAAAGTTTTCACGTTAAAGGGGAAAACACAGATAATTGTAAGAGATGGAGTTAAGGAAAAACACCTGCTTGATCGTTATGAATTAAATTATTAAAATATTCTACAACTATGAACGTCATGAAAGCGCGCTACAGTGCACGTTGCACCTGTCATTGCAGTAAAATGAACATGTCGAACTTAACAGAAGATTTACACCAGTCGAAATCATTGGAAGAACTGTATTGTTCAGCAAGATTAAGCGAAGGAACACACTACCAATTGATATGTCTTATAGTAATGATTATTGTTCTGTCCGTTACTGCATTTCTGGAGAATGCTCTGATCCTAGTTGCCCTACACAAGGAGTCTTCACTTCATCCGCCAACTAAACTATTGTTTCGCTGTCTGGCAACAACTGATCTCTGCACTGGTCTTATTTCAGAACCTCTGGGGGTTATCCATTTGATATCTATGGTGAACAAAAATTCGATCATTTGTCGCAACACGTATCTCGCAAGTTTTATCATGAGCTACGTATTGACTTCTGTGTCGTTGTTAACACTGACTGCAATAAGCGTGGAGAGACTTCTCGCCCTGTTGTTAGGGCTCAGATACAGACAAGTTGTAACTTTAAAGCGAACATACATAATTGCAATTGTTTTTTGGATTGTGTCTATTGTCGGGGCATTAATGTACTTTTGGAATTACCTGATAACCGCGTGGTACGGCTATATAGGTATACCATTATGTCTAGTAATCTCAATCTGCTCCTACACAAAGATCTTCCTCACGCTGCGTCAACATCGATTTCAGGTACAAAACCACGATCACCGGCAAGAACAACTCCATAACCGGGAATTTTCCGCACTTAACATAGAGCGATACAGGAAAGCAGTGTCCAGTGCACTTTGGATACAGTTAACATTAGTTGTTTGTTATATACCATATATTATAGCAGATGCCTTGATGACTCAAACTGAACCATCCTCTTCCGTTTACGTTGTTAGGGAATTTACAGTGGTATTAGTTTTCTTAAACTCGTCATTAAACCCAATACTCTACTGTTGGAAAATTCCAGAAATAAGACGAGCAGTGAAAGATACAATCAGACGGTTTTGCTGTTTTGCAACATAACTCTTGTCTAGTAAAGTTTTGCTTTTAAAATTAGTCAAACCAATTTAGTTGCTCAGTTGTCCGTCTAGTAACGGAGTTTATGGACACCTATTTCTTTGCGTATAAGGACTCTCAAACCTGACTCGCTGCACACCTAACAACGTATATAAATATGTATATCTCATTACGTTAACGTATTTGTTTATTATGATCGAACTCGGAAGATATAACCAGGTTTCTAAGACAATAGAACCTGTCCTATATGTGGGTCCAATCAAATCGAAGACGAACATCACTTTCGTTTTTACTGCCGCAAGAACAGGGGCATAGCTACCTGTACGCACGTACGCACATGCGTACCTTAAAAAGTCGATAAAATAGAAAGATTTGGGATTTGAGGGTGGAGGAAGGAGGTAGGGGGAGTGTTTGAAAACAGTGATTGTGCGTACCTCTGCAAAAGCCCTGGCTACGCCCTTGAAGAACTCAACAATAAGAAATGAGTTTTACAAAAAATTACAGTTTCAGTTGCCCAATATTGAGTTTTTACCTGTCAACTTATTGATTATTGAATTCTGCATGAACACATCTAGTTATTTTACTAACATATATTTAATTAAGTTCATTATGCTTTAATTTTAGAAACAAATTGTTATCAGTTTAATAATACTTATGGTCATGCAAATAAAGCTTGTCGTTGTTATAGTGTTTGCGAGAACAGGAGTATAACCTTGTAGGGGAGTAGCTAGGATTTTTCAAAGGGGTGTCACACTGTATCACGCTGTGTCACGCTGTGTCACGCACCCAGGGTACTCATGTCGACATCCACGTTGTGTTTTACTAAAATTACCTCACAAAGTGGGGGGCCGGGAGGGGGAGGGGGTCACGGGTACCGCAGAACCCCCCCCCCCCCCCCCCCTAGCTGCGCCCCTGCCTTGCACGCACAGGCATAAGGACAATTCCAATTGGATACCGGTTCTCAATGCAAATATGCGAAATAATTAAAGGTGGACACACTCTATTTGTGCAGTTATATTTTGTTGTATATTGTCAACACACTAACACACTTACCTTCTCTTTTACTCTGGAAACTTTCCTAATGGTGTAGCACAGAGATGGAGAGCATACGGATGTTGACCGTTCCAAGCTGATCAGCATTAAGGACAGCGAAGAGGCAAATCTGGCCGTTCCCTCTATATACAACAGGGTTTTGCAGCTAACGCGACTCAGCTGGATATCCAGATTCTTTATAGCAACAATACAGCAGGTAATGCAGAGGTACAACACGTCAGCAGCCGCCATTTGAACAATCAGATAAGTGCTAAGGTCGCGAAAATGTTTGTTTTTGAGAAACACCGTGAAGAGAAAGGTGTTGGTGACAATGGTGATAAGGAAGATGATGACGTAGAATCCCGTCACTATGTGCTCGAACCACCTCTCCTCTACTGAGGCTCGTGTTATCAGAAATCCCTTCATCTCTAAAGTAAAGACATATAAACACCTTATTTGATAGTTTAACACACAATACTTGAATAAATTGGCTAATGATTTGATCGCAATCCAATTTGGTGACCGCTATGTACAGGTAAAAAATAATGAAATTGTGGATTCGGGAAGTCTAAAGGGTGACCGCGTCCGTTATATACAGGTGACCGCTATATAAGGGGTGGCGAATGGTAAATCCGAGACTCGCCGAGACGCCGAGACCCTTGTTTCAAAATCTGAGACCGCAACCGCAGCTACGTTATAAAATCCGAGCCCGAGAAATATCCAAATCACCTATCAAACAACAAACAAGGATGAAGAATGACAATGCTTGACAAAAGTATCCGAGACTCCGAGACCTCGAGGAAAAATATCCGAGACTCCGAGACAGAAAAAGCACCAGCCAAACGAGACTTTGAGACTTAAAGCCCCATTTACACTACCGAAAAATTTAGGCACGGCTCGGATGAAAAAAGTACGCGTACCAAAAAAATTGGTTCGGCACGGATAGATTTTGTCGTGTAAACTACTTTGCCTCATCCGTGCCGGACCAAACTTTCACCCGTGCTCGGACCATGTCGAGAGGTAGTCCGAGCACGGATAAAATTGGTACGCGATCCTGAAAATCTAGCCCAGCTCGGATAAGGTGTGCAGTGTAAACGATTAACCGTGCCGAATCAACTTTTTTCTGATGAGCTTTCGCGCCTTTGGTCAGCACCGATTTGAGAGAGCATGTGCACTAAGCAAGAATCGAGTACGCTGGCCGAGATGTTGAGCCTTTTACCCGTACCAAAACATAATTTTACATCGTTTAGCACGGTAGAAGAAAGGACGTGTAAATGACTAATCAGTACTATTTTTTTGGGTACGCGTACCACTTTTATCTGAGCTGTGCCTAAAAAACTGCCGAGATTTCGAGACCGGATCAAAATTTTCCGAGACCCACGATTTTGAAGGTACCATTCGCCATCCCTTATATACAG
>JAJGOT010000028.1:475000-527500 GCA_022457155.1 Cladopsammia gracilis | reverse complement strand
GTTATTTCAATGCTTCTTTTTTTTTTCTGTAAAACACCATGTCAGAATATGTCTGCTGACTTAATTTATGCTTACTAACACATGCACACTAATACTAACAGTTGTCAAGTCAAGTCAAACTTTTGTTTTATTGCGTTTTTTCAACAACTACAAAAACAAATATCTGATTTTTAACAGCTAACAACTATGTCCGTTAAGGCAAAGATCTCATGGATATACCCACCAGACTGTGAAACAAAGACTAAACAATAGACTACACGGAAATAATAGATCACAAACAAAGACTATAACAATGGGAAATCGTTGTGTGTATATCCATGAGATCTTTGCCTCCGTTAATGTGACATCTAGTTTCTTCATACTTAAGTAACAAACTAACATGAATAGTTGTGCTATGTCAAACGTTTTAATATTAATCCTTTTCTTATAATTTTACCTTGGATAATGAAAAGGGATATGGTTTGCCCTTTATATTTTGCAATGTCTACAATGGAGTTGAAATGGTTTCAGCCACAAATAGTAAGCCTTTTTGTAAGGAAACATGGAGTGAAACTTAAAATACATCATTCTATGCTGTTTTTGTATTACAGTGATTTTGTTACCCCTGCGTCCCTGACACATAAAAATCCCCAAAGATGCAAATAATTCAAGGCACGCGTCGTAAAGGACGCAAAGAGTGGTCCCGACAGTGAATGTAAGACTTTAATATAGCCGGATGCATTGGCTTTTGGACTGGGACTCATTGGTTCTAAACTGGGACTCATGATTTTTCATGAAACGAGTCCCAGGTCTCACCATAGCAATTTGTAACAAAATCACTGGTATAATAGCCTCTTGCTGCCTCTCAGATAATGGGTGGGGACAAGTGAAAACTAGTGGAATGAGCGGAGAAAAAACGAGGGAGGGAAGTGGAAGAAGCCCCAGCTGCTACCATCCCCCCCCCCCCCCCCCAATCCCAGTACCCACTCTTTTTTACTTCACTTGTTCCAACATTTTTTGCTGCCCCTAGTATTGTATAACTACTGATTTACACATGACTATTAAAATGGAAAGAAACCGTTTATGAGAATGCCGCTGCTTGTACGTTGGATCATTGAGGATCTGCTTCAGCCAAAAAAAAAATTTGAATGTAAAACTTTAAAGAAAAGCTGAAAACAGCATATATTTTGTTTGATACAATATTTCAGCTGGTCAGACTAGCCTTCTTCAGGTATAAGATGTTACTAAATTTACAATGCATACAATGTTATATACAAGGAGAATTTCACAATACAGAAGAATTAAGTAATACCAGAAACCCATACTTTGGGATTGAAACGTGCAACTGTCTCTTGTACGCTTCCGATTATTCAATTTGCTAAGAAGTTGTTACAGCCATATTTAATGAAAATCAAGATAAAAATAATAACTAATCAATTCGCTAGAACAACTTGCTTCCAATCTTGAGGTACTGAGGGGTTTTCAAATACGGTACTAAGGAAAAAATATATATTCGGAAACTGTGAATGCGCGTTACACGTTTCAACCCACTTATGGGTTTCTGGTAATACAGGATATGATGAAATCGGAAATAAAAAGGAAAAAGTATTACATTTCATCCCATTTGTTCGTGCCGTGTGGTTCTAAAGTACTATTTGTCAATAAAAAAATCTTGATAGTGAAAATCAATCATATTCATAAGGATATGTTTAAGTAGTGATCCCTCTTTAAGCAATAGACTACACATTTCTGTGGTCTATCCGCTCAATACACCACATGGAAGTGAGTAAGTCACAAGCCAAAGGCAAGCGATTTGCAAGCTTTTTGAGTGAACATTACTCCAACATCCCAAGTGGTTTATTGCACAGATAAACTATAGAAATTTGTGGTATTTAACAAATTTACACCGGTTTTCCGTGGTGTGGACTCTTATTTACCACGATTTACGTCATCACATGGTCAAAATGTTGTGGACTCGCGAGGCGCAGCGAAGTCTTGTTACAAACGTGACAGCAAAAAAAGAGCAAGCGTTGTCTATAACTTTCTCGCAATCTGATTGTGTTTTTTTTTTCAAGTGCACGTGATGTTAGCGTCAGCACCGTTGTCTGGACTCTCATTTACCACTCACGTCGACCAATCAGATTGCAAGTTTAGCGGCAATTGTGGTTAAAATTGCTTTTAATATAATAACTATATTTTCCATGTGGTTTTTACTGGTATAAATAAAAGTCAATAGCTATGAACCAATCTGAGTGCATGCATTATGCTTAGTTATTTTATCATATTGAAGAAAAAAGTCCTTCCCTACAGAAACTGTGTTGCTGATGTATAAATCATAGTGTGTGATTCAACCTTTAGCTGGACTTTGAAGTCAACATAACGGTTTTAAAATGTAAAACAAGCCTGGTTATGCGATAAGAACTGAACATGAACCCAAAATTTTCAACTGCATCTATTTGTAAATAAAAATATAGCTCCAATCTTTCTAAATTAAACTCCAGAATAAATAAAATGGAAGCAATCTCTAGGAATACCAACTTCAATACTTTTGGAAATGCCATAACCTGCGAGAGCAGACACCTTTCTTGTTACACCCACTGAGAAAATGACTTTTTCTTGCCAAGGGAAACAGGAGCTGGAAAAGGCATCTGCTCTCACAGATAATTGGTTTTAAGGCAAGAGGTTGCCAACAACACTGCAAGTTTCATTGAGTCAGGGGTTCAATCCATTGGCTGGGGAGCAATCAGGAGAAGGTGTGTCTAGAGACCTTGCTGTCAGCACAACTACCTTGCTACTCTCCAACAATGCATGCCTGTCATAAAAGCTGTTGTCTCGGAGATTGCTATAGAAAGAACTCTTTGGGCGTGGGTAGTGCCTGCAATAGGAATCTTCTGTTTGCGAGGGCGTGTTCCTTGTTGGATTAGTCTCAGTGTTTGTTCCTCTATGCTTGACAGGAGTCAAGTACTTGGCCATTTTTCTGGATGAAGACTTCATCATTTGATCAAGAGCCTGTCCATGGAAGCTTTGCAGGGCTTCCAATCGAACTCTCTCCAAGCGTGTTAGTGGCTTGGGCTCTACAGGGGTGGTACTGCTGATCTGCATGTTGTTTGATTGAGCAGAGGACTGGTGTAGACTTTGCTCAGGAATTGGACTCATTCCATTTGTGTTCTGCATGTGAGTCTCGCATGAAGGATCACAAGAGGAAGTAATGGAATCTTTTTTAACTTGCACCTCAGAAGTGATTGCTTCTTCTATGTGGGAATGTTTCTCATTGTCATATGGCTCACAAACTTGAGTAACATGCTGATTACATGGTTTGGATGAAAATTCCACTCCTTTTATCTTTGGCACTGCCACCTCAATCATGTTGTCTTGTTGGCAAGTATTGTTTACATCCCTTGTTACCATGCCAACCTCCAGCGAATCAGTGAGAATGTCATGTTCCATAACTGTTTGACAGTCAACATCAGCTGTCATCTGACTTTCATTCTCAGCTGCCACACCTTCACAGAAAACAACTGGTTTTCTGATGTGAGACCCTGCCTCTTCTTTGATAGTTGGTTCAGTTTTTTCAGTGCAAGTAGATGCAGCTTTCTTGCAGGACTTCCATACATTATCCAGACTCTGTCCTCCGAAACTCTGCAAAGCCTCCAACTGGGCGGCTTGAACCTTGGTTAGACGTTTGCCTTTTGTTGAGTTTCTTCGCTGCATCACAGCAGAACTCCTTCTTCTTGATATCGACCTTCTGTTTGATGTTCCCTTGCTGGCTGATTTTCTTTTTCCCTTCTTAATCTTCTCCAGAGAATCTCTTCTAAAACCCGTCACATCCTTTTTGTCAGTTTGAATATGTTTTATTTCTGAATTCTTAGTCTTTATACCAGGTCTTTCTATTTCAGTGCTGTTTTGGTCTTTTTGCGTCTCTGTGTTGCTCCCTATTTCCATCAGAGCAACATTACCAAAAGCATTTTGCACCTCACGTTTACATTTCTTCAATCTGGTAAGCCTCTTTTTGGCAGGTTCTGCAACTGGAGACATCCCTGTTTTCTTCACTACAACACTGGCTTTTCGTTTCTGACCAAGGGAAATATTCTTGAAAGCTTCATTAGCTTCCAGCCTGGCTTTTTGCATCCTGTGGGGGTAAAAAAGGTAACAACTTAGTGACAATGAAGTGAATGTTCTTTCTTGGACAATTACATTCAATTTTTGATGCCTCATGGTTAATCATAGACTTCCCAACCGTCATACCTCGATCATAAAAGGAAATTTTTGTGATCCAACTTAATTTTGGAAGGGTGATATTCTCAGGACCTTCCTGAAAAGCACTTTGGTGAGAGGAGTCTCCTGAAAAAAATATTGTTTTACGAGCTGTTACAGGATAATGACCTAGGATTGTGTACTACTGCTTTTATATCAAGACAGTGTCTTTGAGTGCTACCAATGACTGCATTTGTATTATAGAGTAAAAACACACAACGTGACTAACTACGAGCCATGAATAAAGCTTTTGATTACGACAACCAATCGAGGTAAAGCTAAGTAAGAAATATTTCTAGACTATATAGCCACATATCTGATCGATTTCTAGACATGAATACGATGATTTATTCCAAGCTTATGAATAGAACACATTCATAATGAATGGATTGAAGCTTTGCTTATTGTTTACTCACTGGGCAACGTTTGCATGGCCAGCTACCCCTAGGGCATCACGTTCCATTAACTGCATTTTACTGCTTGGTAAAAGCTTTATATTATAATTATTGTATTTTGCAACACAATTTTCTAGAATTGGCTGAATTAGTGGCACATTTTTTTCTAATCATGTCTAATAAATAAGCAAATTTATTTTTTTTGCGACATGACATTTTGGCAATTTGAAAATAGCTCGGAAAAAATTCCTGTAAAAAATTCCATGAGTTTTCCATGACTGCGACCTTTTTCTAAATTCAATGACTTTTCCAGGGCTGGCGCGGGTTTCTCAAAGCTCCCAAAAATGTTATGTGCAAAATGTTTACCAACAAATATCAAATTTTTGTTGCTTTTGAAAGCTAAACAAAATCTTCCATTTACTGCACAAGTTGGGTTGGTTTGCTGGCTAACAACTTCAACATTATTTGTTAGAAACTGAATTTAAAAAAAGCTAGCTTTCGGGCCTGAAATGTCTTTGGAAGTTTTGAGAAACACACGCCTGGAATGCAATAATATTTTCATGTTCCATAACTTTCCATGACCTTTGTATGACCGTGTGAATCCTGCCAAAAGTTGTGCTTTCCCTTTGCTGGCACAAGGATACAAAATTATTTTGCTCCTTGCCATAGACATGAGTCAAAAGATCCAATTTTATGGTCTGTGGCATGCTTAATGCACAATATGACAAAGTAAGTCAAAATAGAAACACATATAGCTTACCGAGTTAGTCTCCTGGCTGTGTCTTTTCCTGTAGCTGAATTTTTAGCGGTTGCATTAAGTTTTGACTTGAAAGATTCTCTCTTGACGACCAATGAATTAAATGGGCAATTTCCAAAGGCAGAAAGAGCCTCCAGTCTTGCTTTCTCAACCTATTGTGATTGATGAATGAAATATTAACCCTACATTGTATATTCTTTGTGGGTCAATTAGATTGTTCCATCGCTTAAAGGGTCAAATCCATGCAACTGACAATACCTTTACTTATTTACAAAATAATTCAAAACACTAAAAGGAAGAAATCAACCTCACTCAAAACACGCTTTTTTGAGGTGAAAAAAGTGGGTTTTTGTGGATTTTTTTGGCCAAATTCGGCATTTCCTGTGCTAAAACTGTGCATATGTGAATGGGAGCAAGGTGTTTATATAGTTTTCTTATATATTTTTGTTGCAGGTGTAATCCGAGACTTTAGACTTAAAAAAAAGTTTTCCCATTTGATTTTTTTTCCTTCTCTCTGTTTCCTTCATCTTTGACCCTCCCTTTCTTTACTTGCTATCTTTGGCTATTTGTACACTTTCTTTCAGCTGGAAAAGGTTTGACCCAACCTTTTAAGGAACCCGAGAAATGAATCTGGAAGAACGTCCAGTATGTGAGCCAAATTTGGCACTGATTTTGCAACAAAAATGTAACAGGTTTTTCCTGCATAACTCCGGAAGAATTTGACCGATTCCCAAAATCGATACATGAATGCAAAGATCTATCCGTTCTGCATCAACTGCATGTTAAAGTTATCTTGTGACGTGTGAATTGATGATGTCACAATGGCTTCCATGTGTAAAACCCAAAAACCCGTAAATATCGAGGTTTAGAATGTAAAGGGTTAAGCCCATTTTGAAAATGGAAATGTGAGATCAAGTTACAATACATTTAGCGCTGTCTGTCAATGACTAGAGACACTCATCAACACTTTTGGTACACAAGCGTGGCAATTTATCACAAAACTAGACCATTACCGTATTTTTCAGTTTCTGTCAACTTAATAAAAAACATTTTCGGGGTTTTTTGAAATGACACCAAAAAAAAATTAATCCCTGTTACACTGCCCCATTAATGCCTATCATCTCAAACAAATTTTAGTGTCAGAACTTCTCTCTGTACTTCTTCCCAATGTTGATATAAGCAATAACTTGCAGCGTTAAAAACTGTTTGATTCAACACAAGGGATGAGGGAACCCAAGAGCTTGTGTTTGCTATTATTGATGAGCTGTGGCCAATTTGATCAGCCTTTCTAACAGGCTAAGAAGTAATTTTGTGTGATTTAAGCCCCACGTTCTAACATCGTTATATAACATTGTTTGGTTCAACAATGTTAGAACGTGTAGCCGGCATGTAAGATGATGTTTGTCTAACATTTTTTGTTAGAAGAATGTTTTGATTTCGATCAAACACTTCTTCCAACGAGAAATGTTAGACAACGTCATCTAACATGATGGCTACACGTTCTAACATTGTTGAACCAATTGGTTCAAAAATGTTAGAAAATGTAGCCGGGGCTTTAGTCATGAAAAAGATGTATGAGTGAGTGTATATTATAAACAGAAAGGCCTTTTCGTTGATTATAAATAAAACTGGCAACGATATTAACTTAAAACAGGAGCTATGAAGTCAGTCAAAGCACTATTTTATCAGCCCACCTTTGTAAGTCTTTTCACTGGTGCTGCTATTATATCATCAGGAGGAACGTTTTCTTGTAAGACTGGCGGTCTTCCTGTAATGTTTATAACATAAAAAAGTCAGAATATTCTATCAAATAGGTGTAAATAGCTGTAAGATCAAAAATTTCCTGTTAGTTTGAAATCAGTTTTATAACACTATCATTCCTTTATTTCGGATCGCATAAACTGAATGCGTCAGACCTATCTGAGATACTAGATGGCATGGGACTATTAGAATGTTTGAAAGGCACTGTGTACAAGTGGTTCACCAAACAAAAGAAGCAGTTGGGATGCATTCAATGCCAGTCGAAGAGCGAAACAGCGAGACAAACAAAGTTTCGATTCCTTTCTTACGCTTCGCCAGAAAAATCACTCACCTCCTTCGAGATCTTCAATTACGTCAGATGCCATTATATTACAGCAGAATTTACACAAAACTTCCGGCTTTGCAGGGCAAATTACAAGTAAAGAAGATCAGATTTGCAGCAAACGTTGTTTTCACTTCTTTCAAATTCCGTTAGTTTGAATTCCCTCCAAAAACAGACGCGGTAATGCGCTTGAGCAGAAACAATGACCGCATACCTTAAACATCGTGGGCTCTAGATCTACTGCTTCGCTGTAAATCCTGCAAGTGTGTCGTAAGTGTTCAAAAACAGAAAAGATGGAAACAGCAGAAAATTCATTGAGTTTCTTCACAACAAATCATTCACAACACGATTCTCAGTGGAGAATGTCAGGAGCGAACATTTCTGTAGTTTGCGTGGCGTGCTTGGTGGAGCTTTTAGAAAGCCCCGACGTTCTTCATCTTCGAAAACGCAAGGTTCTTCGAGAAGTTGTTTTTCTACTTTCGAACAGTCAAAATCTTCTGGAGCTTTTGTCCCAAAATGCAAGAGTCACTTCTCATTTATGCAACATAATTATGGATTTGTTGTCTTCAGAGAACGAACTGTTGATGAACACAGGAATCGAAACTCTAGACATCATAACTGTAAAGCTGCGGTCAGAAAATCTTGTGGCAGAAATCGTGGAAAAATTGGATACCCAAATATTACGATTGAACAATTTGAAGAAATCCTACCCATTCGTTCTGGCCTTAGGAAGACTTTTAAAATCAATCCCTGTATTGTCGTTTGTAATCGCTAAAGATTTATCAAATTTGGTGGAATATTTCCTTTCTAATATCCTGTTTCCTGAAGATAATATCAAAGCGGCCTTTCTCTTTGTTCTAGTGCAAATTTGCTCAAACGAAGACGCGCTAAATACGTTGAGTGGTCAGACGAAGGAGAAGATATGCAATCAAACTTGTGCTGTTGTTGCCTGCTGTATGAGCACGGAAGTTCAAATGAACGCTCTTGGAGTTTTGAAGCTGTTTTCAACGCATCCAGATGTACTAAACACCATTTTAATACCCTCAAACAAGGGTAGTTGCGCCATGTTGGAATGCTTGAAAAAGTTGATGCTATCGCCAAACGAAGCCGTCCAAATCGGGGCTATACAATGCGTCACTCAGATATTAAAAAAAGATCCTGCTGATAACGCTTTCACGAAAGCCTTTTTGACGTGTGGCATTTGTGAGATGCTTCTAGAAGATTTGGAATCTTCAAATGACATCGTACTTGGCTCGGTATTTTGTAGCTTGGACTACATGGCGAGGACACAGATATTCTACAATGAAGGCTATTCCGTTTATGGCGTTGAGTCCGTCATTATTGGTGTATCAAAAGCCATAAAACTGAAGAGCCCTGAAATTGTCAGACAAGGTATTCACGTGTTGTCACTCATTCTATCGATGCCACCTTCAAGTGTTCAACTTTTTCCAAGTGAAGAGCTCTGTAAGCTGTGTGCTAATATCCTGCATGAGAGTTTAAAGTCTGCAGACCACAGGGTTCTTAATCAGGCCGCCTGTGCTGTGGAACATTTCCTGAGCATTCATCACCACCCATCTTCTATGGAGTTTAAGATCATCACTCCTCTTGTGTCAACTGTGATCTCTCATTTGCAAAAATTTACTAAGCCAAGGATGCATTTTAGGAATGTTTCAAAAGGTGAGTCATTCATATAATATAATAGCTCTCTTAACGTTTGTCGCACCATGTCGCACCATGAAGTCACTATATTGACAACTTTCCAGTGGTGGATATAAGGGGAAGGAGCCCTCCCCCGGGTTGCAAGGGTGACTACGTTATATTTTGGTTAACATACACCAGCTACTGTTGTGTTCTGCTATTGTTGCAACACTTATATATGCGTTTCGGTGTAATAGATAAGACAGTGGTATTTGGTAAATAAGTCATATCCCTCAGTTCCGCAACTATTCATTGCTTTAAGTTCCGATAACTCAAAACAAAGACAATCGTATTGCAGTTATGGTAATCTTTACTTATTCCCTGAAATTCAGTTCAATTTAAAATATTTTCAACTGCCTAATCTAAATTCAGATGATACATATACATCAAAGCTTAATAAATAGGTGTTCCCCCTTTTTCTTACTCTATTTAAAGACTTAATAGACTACTAGCAGTCCATCTTTGGATAGGGCGAGCGGATGCGCAAATCAGCACGCGATGGGTGGTCAAGCAAGCCTGCGAACGAAGGTAATGCTTGCCGTGCCCGCCCGTTTGACTTACAGGGACACGCCAGCAGTTAATTACTGCAATTTTGTCGCGAATCAGTTATAAAGTCACCGAATCACATTGTTTTAGCTAAGTGATGTCAAGGTTAACACAGTGTTTTAATAAGTTGTTTAATCCTTTAAGCCCTAAGAGTGATCAGCATCAAATTTCTCCTTGTAATATCAATGCCTTATCAATCAAAAAGGTTATGAGAATTAAGGACATGATCACACAAGATGAGTTCTATTGATATCCGAACAATTTCTCTCCACTACTTCTATAGAAAATGTATGGGACTAGAAATGAGAATTTAAATTTTGATATTAGGGTTTAAAGAGTTAATTCTGATTACCATGCATTTTAGGTTCACTTGAGACATTTCTGTGTGCCCTGTTCAGGGTCTTCAAGAAGACCTTCCAATTTGTTAAAGACTACAGAGCTAGAGATCCCTCATATGCCACCTTGCTTACAAGAAACAATGACTCGATATCAAGCGAGAATGAAGCTATCGATCAGTTCCTAGAGTCCTTATGGAAAGCCATTGACCAGATATGTGTCCCAGCCGTGATGCTGAACTATGAATCTCTCGAGAATCCAGCAGTGTTTACGAACTTTTTCGAGATCCTTCATCTCTCAGTTTCTCAAGAGACTACTTTCAGAGATATTTTTTCCAGAAAGCTTGCAGCAGGTTCCTTCGTGCGTCTGTCACTAGAAGTCAAGGAAAAGTTCGGAGGAGGTGAAGAGAGCAGGGAGCTTTCGGAAGCGATAACGAGATTCTTGTCAGGGCTATGTCTTGCACTTAGTGATGCTACTGAGAAGACCCAACTTGGAGAACGTTTAACCACAAGCAACAGTGGTTGCCTTCGTTCTCCATCCGCGTGCTTGAACTTGCTTGCCCAGAGCTCAGTGAGAAAGGATACAAATGACATTATCGATGATTCACTCTTCAGCACACAGTGCTTCTGCATTGAACTTTTGTACTTGTCCTTTTCTCACGGTGATGAAATCGTGCCAGTTGAAGAGCTCGTGAGTGGCTTGCACAAGTATCTCATACTACATCCCGATCCCAGCGTTCTGCCTCGTTTTACATTAAAACATTTATTGTTTCTCTGGATCACATCTTGCAACAGGCTGAGTTCACTACAATTACCAGCAAGCACTATTGAAAGCATAAATGTTTCTCAAGAGATTCTGGAGCAAAGTCTGGCGAGGCTCAAAGCTGAGGAGTTTGAAACCATTTGCATTCATGATGTTCTGTTTGTTTCTTGGATTTTTTCGTGTGAGTCCTTGACACGGATCTTTGGACGACAAGTTTTGATCTGTTTTATGGAAAGAGAAGAAACAAAAACCTCTTCCAGTGACAAAGCGCTCCATCAGGTTTTAATGTCAAACGTGCAAAGTCTTGGAACATTTGTCTCACTCGTGGATTGCAGCAAAGAACCCATTGTCAATCGCGTAGTGACTGTTCTGGAAGCGCTGTTCTCTGGAGATTCAGATTCAGATTCGGAACCATTAGCAAAAACGAATGTGCCCCGAATAGCTTCATTTGCTAACCATATTGCAAATATTTTTCACAAGCTTTTTCTGGGCCACAAGTCTAACCCACTTCAAGAGTACTCAATTGTTGCCATGCTTAAAGTTATGACTGTAGTCCAGATGAACATTCTAACATTTGATACCAAGATTTTGTATCATGTCATAAACCTGGTGACATCTACCAAAAGTTGTCCGAGGTTCATGATAGCTGCCATCAACTACCTGAATGTCACATTAGCTTGGGACTTGGACAGAGGCAGTCACAGAGTTGCTGCAATGCTTCTTTCTAACGAGACTTACTGTGGCTACATCCAAGAGATTCTGGACACTCACATGACTCAAGAGGTTTGGCAGCGAAACAATTCCACGGATGATGTTAACTTGCTTTCGAGTGTTATAGTGCTTATCTCATCTCTTGCAATCTCCCAACTACAGACGCACAAAGATGTCCATGATCCATTCAAGGTTGACAAGAGATGTATGATCAGCCTAGCTAACGAAACGAGAAAAAACACATTACGTCTTTCAAGTCTTGTTTTCTGGGATGTCTTCTTCAGGATCAAAGCCGAGAGATCAGAGAAGCCTCTTGTGGTATTATCAGATAGGATTCCAGAGGAGGAGCAGCCCTTTAATGAGTTGACCGAGGTGGAACTCCAAGTCCTGAATGTTTACCTGCAGAACTCGTTGGTTCATGACAGTGAGACTGTAAGACAGTGTGCAGTGAAGTGTCTGGGAAGCTTTCTCAGCTATGTTCCGGATGCCAGCTCTTTTGCGAGTAATCCTTGGAACAGAATCGTTTTGGAGTCACAGCTATCCATGCTCAGTGTTAACGTATTAACGCCAAGCTTGGTTCTGTTCTGTTCGCTGATTCTGCAGCATGCGCCAAAGAAACACCAATTAAAAGACGTACTTCAAAACGCCATACAATCTCTCCTTGATGAAATCCCAAGCGTTCCTTGTCGAGAGCAGGAAATGCCATGGCATTGCATCAATCTTCTGCTACAGCTGTTAAGCTTGGGTGACAACATCATGCTCCAAATCCAGACTGAGAGTGCTGTTACGACTTGGCTTGTGAAGTTTAAGGAATCGCTCTTGACCACAGCAGAACAGAGTGGTGGCTCAGATGAGAATATCAAGTTTTACAAATTAGATACCGTGATTTTTGCCAAAGACCTGCTCAAAACAAAAGTTCGTGCAGAACCTGAGCTCCTAACAAAAGCCATCCGCCTGCTGGAAGATAAAATCGATGAGGAATATGGGGAAACAACAAATCGTATCTCTTGAAGAAAATGGAAAAAAGAAATGCATGCCCTCCAATTACATTTTTTTTAGGCAAAAGCATCTCGAGTTCAAATAAGTCATCATCCACACAGTTATATCATAAACTGTTTACGGCCAAAAACATTTCAGAAAAACGAAAATAAACCTCAAAACTCTTTATTTGTTCCACCAAAACACAACAGGAAAACAAGGTTAATATTTGTTTTTAACAAGGTGAAATTGCCGATATAAGCGCCATCATTAACAGAAGTGTTAGATTTGACATGCACTCTCTTACGCTGAAAAAGCAGACGGGCGTTCAGGAACATAGCCTGCAAAGCAGGCGCATGAAAGAAATATGGGCGTGCGGCAAACGGCTGTCTCCCTCGCGCGCCCATATTTCTTTCACGCGCCTGCTACGCAGGCTATCAAGAACATTACGATGTTTCTCACACAAAAAAATACGTCGTAGGAACACTGCAGGAATACTAGTACCTCGGATTGTTTTAATTAGTTTTTTGCTCCGCATCAGTATGGAATGTTTGCAGTAGTCCGTTAGTTGGCGTTTCGTTAAAACACGAGGTGACACTGCAAAGGTAATGTCTTTTCTCGGGCATTTCCACCCTCGACTGGAGATCTCTGTAAAATCGGATTGGTCGGACGATGGGCGTGGTTTCGCCCCAAGAGGCATATCGTTCCTTTAGTGAAGGTTAGTAAAAGGTGTCCTAAAAAATATACCGTTGTATTTTCACGTCTGAGATTTTTTCACAAACTAGAAACTTCTCTGGTTAGAGTTCACCTTACAACATGATCGACAAAAGCACGTTTTTTTAGGTTTTGAAAGTGGTTTTCAGTTTTGAATAAAATGATTATATTTATAACAATTGGCATGGACACCTTATTTAACAATACTGGTTTTGAAGACAAAAAAAAAATCATGTTTTTTTAGTTTTTTGTTAGCAGTTCATTTATTGTAGTGTGTACTTCAATCGCTAGGAATCACCGTTTTTTAATAAGGCCAAGACAACATGGTATGCTCTCTCTTCTGCAAAGGCTCTGCAAAGGTTTTGGAAGAAGGGGAACGAAGCACCCCACTGATCAAACGCTCTGCAAAGGTTTTGGAAGAAGGGGAACGAAACACCCCACTGATCTGATCAAAGGCCAAAAAGAGTTTGTTAAAGGGGGAACTGAGCACCCAATTGTTCCTCTGCAGAGGAGAGGGCATCCCTCGTACATTACAGGTATTTATTTTGACCATTAAAAATTAAATACTTCCTAATGATGTTTTAATTTACTACCTTGTTCAAAGTAAAAAGTTTAATGCGTTAAAGATAAATCAATGTCCTCTATGACTTTACAAGTTCTCAACAAATTGCTGATCAATAAATAATTGACACCAAATTCACTCATAATTAATAAAAAAAGCAATTTAAATTACTGTGTAATCAGAGGAGTTGTAAATGGAGATTATATGGCTTGAAATAACTGAAATACAATTCAATGACAAAATCTTTGTTAAATCGGATTTTTCAATACAATAAAAAATTGAAACCCAAAATCCATTTAAGATTACTCCTTTTTTTATATGACTTTGTATATCACTTGAAATGAGCACAACATCTGACTTGTCAAAAAAAATAAACAATATAAAAATAATTCACAGTTACAGATCTCATTGCATCTCATTGTCAAAACCAAAAGAAACTCTGTGGCAGCTTTAGTCTCTTGATGAAGTAGCAAATTAAATATATAATTTGAAACTTTTGTCACACCATTCATACCACGTGATAACCTCCTGATTCTACTAATTACTGGTATGTATTGCCTACAAAAATGGGACCGCCTAGATTATTATTTTAATTTCATAAATTTGTTATTATTTCTGTAAAAATGTACACTCCAGTTTTTGTTTAATAATTAAATAATTTGATAACCTGACGATAAATGTTGAATATCAAGAAAACACAAGTTTCATTTCATTACAACATCAATTAATCTTTTTGTTATCAATTGAAGAAGCATCCCGTTCACTGTTTGAAGGGTCGTATTCACGGAAAACTTTGAGCATTGCTTGGCGCACATTTTCCGTTAGCTCAGAAACATCCTCAGTGGTGGTACCCTCAGTTGGTATGGGATCCAGCACTTTAGCTTTAATGATTCCTACAAAAATATATTAGCATATAAAGGTAAGCATGCATCATGGTAGAAATGAGGTAGGGATTGGAGATCAATAATTCAGTCTCTCAGTGCAGGTGTTGTGCCCTTGAACACTTTGACCAAATTGTTTTCTTAGCCAGTGAGTGTGTTGGGGGAGGGGGTGGGGACAGGAGCAACCCTCAGGCAATTTGAAAGGAAAAAAAGTCACATTTTAACATCCTCACTGCGCCTTTCAATAACATGTGAAATTTGAAATTAAAAATTCCACCAACGGTTGCGTTTTACACTGCCATCAATCATCTTAGCCTACCTCTCAGGAAACAGATCTTCACTTCAATGAGGTCAAAAGGTGACGTCCGTGCATTATGATTGGTAGATTTCGATCCATTTTGTTTGTTTCTTTTTTACATGGTCCGTTGACTTTCGTATTAATTATGATTGACGACAGGGAATAATGCAACCGTTGGTGGAGATTTGAATTTCAGATTCCCCATGCTATTGAAAGGCGCAGTAAAGCTACAACAATCACCCCATCACTTTTATGTTGATCAGAGTCTCCCCAGGAACTTAAGCAATGCTTAAATGAGACCACAAAGTAATTATGTTTTGGCATTAAATAGTATTTAAACACTAAATAATCTTAATTTCCTAATCTTAGATACAATATAAAGATGAGCCTCTGGGAGCATGTTCCTCTAAAACGTTTTGAAACATTGTAGTGTTACAGTGCATTTTGGAAGAAAAAAAAAATAGTTTTGGCTAGTAGATTTTGGCTTTCAATAGCCATTTTGGTTAGTGAAAATGGCAATGCACTGGACGGAAATGAAACTGGAAATAATTTCCGATCGCAATTTAAGTAAATTGAGAGGACAGAAACTAAAACATAGAATGCAAATGGCGTCATATTATTTAATGCTATATAGAACAATTTTCCTTTTCTGTTACGAAAGTAATGAAGGAAAGAATCAAACTGCTTTCCGCTGTTGATTTATCATGCAAGAAAACATGCAGAACTTCCAGGGATCACGATTCGTTTAGCATAAACAATGAGGTCAAAGAGATCACATACACATTTTTCCAAAAAGGAAGTATCTTTCTTGTTCGAGAGTTTGAAATTGATTTGATTTCTATATGTAAAAATTCAAAGTAAGTTAAAATGGAGGAAAATATGTTCAATTTGGTTGAAAAAAGAAAAACAATAGCAGTTACTGTGCCAACTATTTTGACCCCTTTAACTGACGCTGTAACCAACCCCCCCCCCCCCCCCCCCCCCCCCACCTTACCACCCGCCATACAAGTTTGAAATCAAACCTGTCACTAGCCACTAGGCTAGTAAGCTGCAAAGTTAGTCTTGAGGCCTGGTTGTATATTTCTTTGTCAGAGGTCTATCGAATTTTAAATAAAATCTTTAAGCTATTTTTAGTCTAGGCAGGGATAAGGCTCAAGTTTACCTTCTGATTAAAAGGTAATCTAACCTTTGAGACTTACCACTTTCAAATATCTTGTTCTTCTTGTTGAAAATTGAACTGTAATCATAGATTACAATTGGCACAATAGGGAGCTGTAATAGAACAAGAACTAAATTATCAATCACAATACACAGCACTGTGTGAACTTGACATTTACAAGAATCATTCCTGTAAGCAGATGCAGGGTTCTGTCTGGGATTTTTCATTTGGGGTAGAAGTTACAAGTGGCCAAAGGCCACAAGGTTTTTTTAGGGAGGTCTGTTGGCATGTCCCCTCCCCCCAGGATTGTTTTTGAAATGAATATGTGCTGAGATGCAATCTAGTGCATTTTGAGAAACAATTTTGAGAAATGTTACAGTGGTATTTTATTTTATTCTTTATGTGATCACATTCTGACAATGTTACAATTAGCTCCACTATTTGTTATCAGTATAAATCTACCAATGTTCTATCACAAATGCTGTTCTCTCATTGGCTGTGCTACTCATTATCTATTGTTGTAGAAAGTGAGTAGAGTGAGTTGCCTAATGGCAGCCGCTTATTTCACATTTTAGAAGGTCTGTGAAGAGTATTTGTTGTTAAGTTTTGAATGTCTAGTAGTAGATTTATACTAAAACAATTAGATTATTTGCCCTTGACTTCTATCCTTGATAGTTGATGAGGGCGAACATAATAGAAATCTTGAGCTCATAATCTAATTGTTCATTATAATTAGAGCAGAAGAGTTACCCGACATCTAATTGCACAAATATTTTATACCGGTACTCATTGTAAGTAAGTGAATAACCTAAAATTTATACACTCAACAACGATCCTGCCAATTGTCAAAACAACTGAAAAATTCTAGATAGGAACATTACTCTTACTGTAAACTGTACTTAATATTATAATGATTAAAACATATTTATACAGGATTGTTGCTTCAGTTTTAAGAAAAAAAAAACTGCTATCAATGCAGCTCCTGTTGAAAAAAATAAAAATACATAATAGAAAAACGAAACCATTTAAAAAAGAAATAAAATCACAACTTCAATGAATTGTTAAAAATAGTTGCTCCCTTGTAGTAAAAAGCAGACTTGGTGCATTCTAAATTTATCTTTTCTAAAATAAGGTTATTACTGTTCCTAGAGTTTTACATTGAAAGTAACAACTGATGCAATAGATAGCAATGCCTGCTTCATGTACACTTACCTGGATGATTTTTCCAATATATTTATTTATACACTGTTGTGATAACTTTTTTTTTTTTGGGGGGGGGGGGGGGGAGGGGGGGGGGAAGAGCTTCCACCTCTCAAACCCCTAGATAGCACCCTGAAACGGGTTCAGTTACAGACACTTTTCTACTTCCTGAGGGTGTCTGTTTATGGGAGCTTCGAATGTATTATTTTATACAGGAAATCACAAATCAGTATTAAATTGTTTTCCCAAATGACCCTAATAAAGCAAAAATTACAATATAATAAAATACAGAAAGCTCAAAATAAATACTATTAACACTACTTTCAAGAATTTTTAACATGTTTAACTTATTTAGTTGCATTGAAACAAACTTAAAAACTATTTAAAAAGTTATTAAAGTGCTTCAATTTTTGTTTGCAAAAAATGTGTCTGATTTCAGGTTACTCAGCCACTTGGCTTTCTTCAAATGTTATGAGGGGAACATTCTCCCAAGGGTTCCTGTGACTTTTCAGTAACATTTTAAGCAAATTAATCCTTATTCCTACCTGAGCTTGTTGAGCCAAGTGAAATGCTCCTTTCTTGAATGGAAGAAGAGTACCAGACTGGCTTCTGGTTCCCTCAGGAAAAATCCAAACATTAATCTGAAAATGTTGCACATATATACCAGTTGAGAATCTATAAAATTGAGGTACAAATGACAATGTTTTATAAGTGGGTGTCTCCATAAGGAACAACCAATGATTTTGGTTTGAAAAATAAATTTCTCAGATATGGTGTTATTTAAAAGTCTTCACCTAAGCAGTTATGAAAATGCAATTTGTTTGTTTGATGCAAAATAATAAACAAAATAATAATTATTAAAGTTTCATGTGGTTGGTACTAGTCTTATGCTGCTGAGACCTGAATAAATCACAAACATTGCCACTCGATTAATTTCCCTTGGAGGATATTCAGCTGTATTTCGGAACAAAGATTTTCGCCACATTTCCATAACTGATTCCGTGGCGCAGTGCGCTAAGCATTGCGCCGCTATGCAGAGCAGATAATGATTCATCGGTTCGACTCACAAGATTGACTTTATACTGTTTTTACTGCCTCTCTATAGCTTTCTTTCTTTTTGCTGTTTACTTGCTTTTTTTTGCTTTCGTTCTTAACATTTTGTCCGAGTTGTTGATTTATTTACAATAAAATATCACTTTGTGATTGTGCACAGCTTTTCTCACAATCTTCACTGCTCTCTGCGACATCGCTTTGATTCCAGTGCATTTGAAAGCTAAGAGAACAGGCTTTAATTAAATTTTGTAAAATCTTGTTGTTTTTCACTGGTTTCTGGAGCGGGCAGAATTTTCCTATCTCAAAATGCTACAAAAAAAACTTTCACGATTTGTACTCAGAAGTGCTTGAATTTTTGCAAGTGACCTATTTTATTTTATGTGTTGATCAGTTTCCTACATGCAAAAAAAAAAAAACAGTACACTTATAATAAGGCCAAGTAAAATAAGGAAAACGGATGTTTCTCGTCCCGCCCGGTTCCTTTGTTTGGGTCACCTCTCTTCTCTTTTTTAATTATTACTATTTCAATTTACAGATGCATCATTGTAATTTGCTCAGCTATATCTCAGGTCTAGAATAATGTCTTATTTTAACAGTAAATGATGGCATATTTTACCAGAATAATCGGCCTCCAAGAAAAACAAGAAAATAGCTCAACTTTAAGGAGAAATTTAAAAAATGTGGCACCTGATTGAAAACCATTGTATATATAAACATAAACTAAAAATGACCCTAAATCCTAAATAAGAATAACATTTTTGTGCCCTCCTGGTTTCCAAGATTTACAACTGTTTCAATAAAAATGGCCATGCTACTTTGTAGCGAGCATGAATGTCACAGATTCGTGACACATCTTGCATGTCCTATGCTGGCCGATCAATTCCAACCAAAGCTTGTCACAATGATGTTCATCATCTAATACTATAAATATTCACAAAGGTTTCCCATCAAAACTGAAAAACATCATGTGATGAGCAACTCTTATGCAATAATGGGTACCTTTTGTTGTTTATACAGAAGTAACTCCAGGTTTTTATACAGTCAACAACTTCAGGTTAGACAAAACAGCCCAGACACCCAGCCCCATCCCCCGCCTCACCCCCTGGGGTTGCTTTGGCTTGTTTTCACGTACGGTACAAAGATCATTTTCGACAGTTTTCTCCTGTACATGTACCTTTTTCTCAGATATCTTCTTAGCGGTCTTTTCCATAACACCTCTTGCGTTCCTAGAATGCCCTCTATCAATAAAAACAATTCCAAAAAGCCAAGCAGCAACGCCAAACAAAGGCGCAAATAGCAACTCCTTCTTCGCCAAGAAGGTGGTTGTACGTGGTGTAGCCTCTAGTATAGGAAACATGTCCAAGGAACTTTGGTGATTCGCCACAATAACACAGTTTTTTCCCTTCAGCGTGTCAAAAATTTCAAGACCTTCAACATGGGCGCGTATAGAGAACATTCTGATGAGAGAGTTGTACACAAAACCTTTTGCACGATGAAAGTTTTCCACATCAAATGGGTGAAACACTCCTATCAACATGGAATACATCGCTCCAAACATTATCAAACAATTAAAGGTAAAATACTTGACGTGGAACCGAAATTTTTTCGATCTCCTGTAAAAGGCAATGAGTCCAAAAGTGAGGCTGAAAATGCCTAACAGAATGAATGTCAGCTGCCACATTACGCTTTCTTATGTAGCGACTTTTGCGGAAACCTCGTGAGAACAAACGAGTGAAGGCAAAGGGCAAGCTACCTGGCGTCCCACAATGCAATGGTTTGTTGAAATCCCAGAAGTTCTTGCGCTCTCGGTAGGTATATAAACATCATTTCGCTTCAAGTTTTCAGTTACCACAAATTAAGGCGGCGTAAGCGAGCACTTTTATTTGTAGTGTATTCTACTCCTGTAGTCTGTACCCTGATGTTTGCTACTTTTAACTACTTTGAAACACATATTCCATTCGAATATGACGAAAAAATTGGACGACATTCGCGACAATTTACCGTTGTTTTGGGCCGTGATTCAAAGAGGAAAAATTTCGCCCGGATATACTATTTTTGGAATATTGTGTGTCATTCGGCGTTTTGATCTTCAGGTGGTAGGAAGATGAAGCAAGGAAAAGCAGTATAAGTTTCCCAGACGAAAGATTTTACTCGAAAATTTCCACGCGTTCGCCGAGAATCAAATGCAAATCACTTGTTTTTCATGACGTCACTGGCCGCCATATTGCAGGTGAGTGCGTTGATTCCTGGGAAGGATTTTTTTTGGGCTTCTTCTCATCCGGGAAACTGGCTTCCTGTGACCTTCATTTTACCGGCGTAAGGAAGACAACGTGGTTTCAAACGCGATTGTCTTTTCTTTGCCAAAACACAATTTAAAACACTCTTCATTTCATAATTGGAATGAGTAAAGAACCCTTGGACTACCCTTTCTGCCATGATGTCTACAAATACGAAAGAATGGTTAAAATTGGCCAAGGAACCTTCGGGTTTGTTGACTGTTTAAGTCCGCCATTTTTGATAGTTCGACTTAAGCTTGTCGTTACGTTCAACGGCATTGATTGTAAGAATTGTTTTTGCAGCGAGGTGTTCAAGGCACGCAACCGAAAGAATCTCAAAGAAATCGTTGCCCTCAAGAAGGTCCTCATGGACAACGAGAAAGAAGGGGTATTTAATTGTTCTTGTAAATACATGCTTTGCTTTAATTTCGTAGTGTTCCATGTTTGTTTCTAGTCACTGAACTTTTGGTGTTTTTTACACCATATGTTCAGTTCCCCATCACCGCCCTCAGAGAGATTAAGATTCTTCAGTTGCTGAAACACGAGAATGTGGTCAACCTTCATGAGATTTGTCGAACTAAAGGTAAGTTGTGTAGTTAGCTTTTCCCTTCGACGTATCGTGTGATATGTTTTGAGTAACGATGTAATTGAATGGCATTGATGACCGTGATTACATGAACATTACTGGAGTTTGAAGCTTTTTGTAGATTGTATTATAAATTAAGATTGTAAGTACTGTCTCTCTACAAAAAGCTCAAGGTTCCTTAAAGTGTCTATGAAATGTAATTTATTTTTTTAATATATAGAACGTTTCACCTTTTTAGACCTTGGAATAAAAGGTTAAAAATGTTAAAGATGATGTGAAGTGCGAAACTACCACAAGTTGTTTGTTCTTTTCGCTTCACACTTAATTTCAGGCAAGTTTAGCTGATTGTAAACTAAATTTCACACACGAGAAAGCATTCTTCTCATTGAAGAATTCCAGTTTTAAGTGCATTTCACACTGTTTGAAGAACTGGCAGCACCAAAAGTTTGATAAAACTCGCCCTGTTGCATTACCCTAGTGTGTCATTTTCATTGTCTGTACTCTTATTTACCATATAAATGAGCCAATCAGCGTGTGGGGATTCACACAGTTATTGTAAAATATAAATTCCAAGGAGCGACATGGCCTCAAAACAGCAAGATTGGCAAAGTAAAATGTCAACAAACAAGAAGATTTCTTGAAATTGAAAACTTGTGGTGTGGTAGTGCACAAAACTCCAAAAGTGACACTAGTTTGAATAAGCACCCCTAACGGGGCCTCATTATACAGTAAAGCCCTCCAGTTACATCTAAGGGCATGTTTTTGGGGGCATATTCTGATCATTCTGAAATCAGAATATGCTGACAACTATGTTGTTTACATTCTCACAAGCCAAAATTTTTCCAGGTACACATAGTCAAAGTAGCGACTTCTTTCCATACTTTACGATGAATAGGTGCAATAATTAGAGGTATTCTGTTTTTGGAATGACCAGAATATGTCCCAAAAAGACTGGCCCTAAGCAACCACACAAGTTAAGATTTGTGAAACAGAGAAATGTTGTTTACATGTGGACCAATTTAGAGTTTTTAATGGAGTGGCCTTCTGTCCATATGTGGGCGGCACAGTGGTCTAGTGGTTAGCGCGTCGGACTTTCAACCTGAAGGTCGGTGGTTCGAGCCTGGTCTCTGCCGTTGTGTTGTTTCCCTAGACAAGAAACTTTACTTTACACTATCTCTCTCCACCCAGGTGTATAAATGGGTACCGGCGATAAAATGCTGGGGGTAACCCTGCAATGGACTAGCATCCCATCCAGGGGGGAGTAGCAATATTCCTAGTTGCTTTATGCTCAAAAACTGGGTTAAGCTCCGGCCGTGTGGGCCATCGTGGCCCGAGTGCGACTTTACCTTTACCTTCTGTCCATATGTAAATAGTCACTGTTTTTTGAGAGTTTACAAGTAGACAGAAAAATTGAATGAAGATGCATATTTGTGGATGGAAAACTACAGCTAGCAAAAACATGTAGACCGGGGGCAAGTCTCTGCATGGTATAAAATTAATGTAGTACAGAACAGTAAATTGTAAACCAAACAACCAGACTGGACTATTCAGTCAGATGATGGTGGGCTAACAGGGAATGTTGTTTTTTGTGGTACACTGTATTCATGTTGGTTCCTGTAAAGATCTAAATTCAAATTGGCCAAAAATAATTTTTCTTTCTGTGTCATCCAAAAAGTGGGTACAGTCAACTCCCGTTATAGCGGACACCCTCGGGACCGCGATTTGGTGTCCGTAATAGCGAGAGTCCGTAATAGCGGGATGCGAGAATTTTTTTATTTTAAACCATATTTACAGTAGGGGGTCACATGTGTGTTCATTTTCATTAACTACAGTACTTTTTTCAGACCCGTTGTCGCACGTAAAGAGCGTCGGAACTTTATTTACAAACAGAACAGAACTTAACAGAACAGAAGTTACGTACCCTTTGTGTACAGTAGTTCTTCTAAGTACGTAAACAACAATCATCGTATGTTGCAGCAGTGTCCACACATGCATCGTTATGGTTTCTTACTGTGCTAAAGTACAGTAATTTGCATTTCTAAAAAAAATTATTTTCGAGGAAAAACTTGAACATCAGCTACAGTATTGATTGCATCAGCTATCGCATTTCCTTAAAATATCGTTCCAGTCGGCTCTGTGTATTTCTCCTTTGAATTGCAACTAACCCCACTTTGTCGCCAAGGAGACTAAATTCATAAGCAACCTTAAACTCCCCTCTAGGAATCAAAAAAGCAGAAGGAAAGGAAGGAAATGTTTGGACAGACTGGACGAACTTATTCATGGCAGCGAGACTGCAAAGACGGCCTTAAGAGAAAAAGATGAAGGAATTTTGATTGATGAGCAGAAGAAGCGGAAATCGACCAAAAAAGACAAAGACAATCTCAAAAAGCAGAAAAAATAGACTTGATGTATGCGTACAAATATTCCAAGATGCTGCTCGGTGTCCGCTATAACGAGAGAGAAAACAATAAAATTGTGATGTTGGGACCGAATAAAGTGTCCGTAAGTCCGTAATAGCGGGAGTTTGTTTCAGTCAAACGTCTGTAACTTTCGCCGGGGATTTAGCTGCTGTCCGTAATAGCGGGGTGTCCGCAAGGCGGGAGTTGACTGTACTAAAGATTTCCTGGAAAGTACCCTCTAAGGTTATCAGAGAAAAAAATTTCATCTGATATAATGGTGGCAAAATATGCTCTGTGCACAGTTTAAGTTACCATTTTAAGCCATTGTTAGCCAATATACAGTACAACTCTGCTTGTTGATAAAATTGATTTAGTATAAAATCATCAGTGTTGCAGTATGGAACATCATTCTATCAAGTTTTTGTTGCCTTGAAAACTAAGATACCAATCTTGTCATGTGAAGAGTTTTCCAGTGCTTGTTGTTAGATGGTTTTGTTAATCTATGTTAAATTTCCTGGCAGTTGTCTGTCTCAGAGTGCATCTGTTTGGCATTCAAATGAATAAGCTTAAACATAAGGTATTATACTAAGAGCGATTTTGCCCTCTCTGTTTTGTTTTGTAGCATCTCCCTATAATCGCAACAAGGCGAGTATCTACCTCGTGTTTGAGTTTTGTGAACATGACCTTGCTGGCCTGCTGAGCAATCATAATATCAAGTTCTCCTTAGCAGAGATGAAGAAAATGGTGCAGATGTTGTTGAATGCCCTCTACTTCATTCACAGCAATAAGATCCTGCATCGAGACATGAAAGCTGCAAATATTCTCATTACTAAGAATGGTGTTCTGAAATTGGCTGACTTTGGGCTGGCTCGCGCCATCCACCTAAACAAAGAGCAGACACTACGTTACACTAACAGAGTAGTCACTCTTTGGTACAGACCACCAGAATTGTTACTAGGGGAGAGAAATTATGGCCCTCCTATTGATTTATGGGGAGCAGGCTGCATCATGGCAGAGCTGTGGACACGAACTCCTATAATGCAAGGAAACTCTGAGCAACACCAGTTGACTTTGATAAGTCATCTGTGTGGCTCAATTACGACAGAAGTGTGGCCTGGAGTGGAGAAACTAGATTTGTTCAACAAGATGGTCCTGCCTGCAAATCAGAAACGGCGTGTTAAGGAAAGGCTGCATAGCTATGTTAAAGATAAGCTTGCGCTGGACTTGATTGACCAGATGTTAACGATTGACCCAAGTCACAGAATTGATGCTGATACAGCTTTGAATCATGACTTCTTTTGGAGCGACCCATTGCCGACTGACCTCACTCGTACATTGAGTTCTGTGAATACTTCCATGTTCGAGTTTCTAGCGCCACCACATGGACGCAGAGGTCCGGTACAACCTGCGGCAGCTGCCCAGGCACGAGGTGCTGCTGCAAATCAATCAAGTGTCGTTCAAAGCGGGACATTTGACAGGGTCTTTTAAGTTTAAATTATACATTAATTTGCATTTATGACTGTTTGCATAATTATAGTGAAGTCTACGATATTATTGTATTTATAACTTAAATTGCAGTGAATGAATTAAAGAAGGAGGATAGAGAAAAAACAAAAACAAAAAAAAATTGTAAAAAGAAAAAATAAACAGAGAAAACAAAACAAAAAGAACTCACTACCAAAAAACTTCAAAATTTAATAAAAGAAACAAAAAGAACGTAAATATGAAGGTCACATTTTTAAAGCTCAAAATCATTGCTTTGTATTGCAATGTGTTGCATTGATCAACAATATTATTCTCAAGTTCCTTGCCCCTTTTGTTTTTTGACAAGGCTTGGTACAATTTTTGTAGTTCTTACAAAATTTAACTTGAATATGGGTAGCGCCGATAGACTAGTACAGCGAGTAATGTTGATCAAATTCTAGTAATAGTTAAAATTAATCACTGTTTGTGTATACACTGTTTAAGAGGTCTTTAAATAATACTAGTTGGCTAGCCAAACTGCAAAAATATATCGAGGTGAAAGACTTCAACAAAAGGTCTGCAAAACACAAATGAGTAGATTTGTGATACAGGGAGGCAGCATTAGCTTTCTCTGGAACAGTTTTGCATAGTTAGTATAACCGAATGAGAGGTTGCTTTTCACATGACCTCGTGTCATTCAGTTAATCTGCAAGTTTATTTTTCTAGTTTTTTTTAAAAATTAACTTAATATTCAGTGCTGGAAATACCACTGAGTTGGTCTGGGTTGTATGACTAATCAGGATTTTTTTAAAACCATGCTGGGACATGGTGTCCTTGCTCAAAATGATGCAGTTTCTACCTTGAAGATTTCTCTGCTTCAAAAAACATTTATAAAGAAGTCACATTTGAATAGTTGTTTTGCTATGTGCCTTGAAGTTGAAAATTTATTTCCAGCCCTGAGAATAGATAAAGGGAGAAAAAGCTTACTGGTTTGCTTTTTTCTCTCACTGCGTTCCCTTCACAGGCTGTTACTTGTAAGCTTTTTCAACCCTTCAATCCCCATGATCAAAATACAAATTCTCCTTTTTTGCCCCATATGTTTCTTTTGAAGTAATGGGGAGAAGTTGACATATAAAGAGAATTCATCTTGGGTGATCGTGTGCTTAATTCTCATGACCTCAGATTGATTTAGCTTTGATACCACAAGGAGAAATTTAGTGATGATCGATATTGGAGCTTGAAGGGTTTTAAACAGTATTAGAGTTTATAATGTCCCGCTGAATAACTTTGGCTAAGTATTTAATTGTATAATTTAAATTGTGCAAAGCATAGTAAAAACATGCTGTAGTTGTTTGAATTTGAACAGTTTTTTTATAGATATCCTAAGGATGCATGTTGTTGTCATATTAAAAGGACAATATTTTGAAGAAGAGTGACCAGCCATTTAGGATGTACGAGTAATATACAGAATGCAATAAACAGGAATTGCAACACTATGTGTTCACCATTTATTTAATTTATTCAGATTCACCAGGTGGGGTTTAACCCTTAACTCTGAAGAGTTCAAACTTTAAGAAAATCCCAAATTTCATTTAGTAAAATATTGAAAAACAAATAGTACCATGCAAAAGAACTGCTGAAGAGGTTTCATTTGAATGGTCACACCATAGGATTTTGTCCACAAACTCAAAAGGTAGAACCACATTACATATCTTCATAATTGACTCTGGGAGTGAAAGGGTTAAATCATCCCAGGTGGAATGGCTGGAAATCAAGCTGACGAGAACACCAAACGGTCGGTGCATATCTGATCATGCACTAAGTACTTTGAACTTGTGATTAATGAGTTTCCACCTGCAGTTGCAGCGTTGGTAAAGCATAAATAAGACATATTGCCTCGTGTCTTGGGTAATGCCTTGCTTGGATAAAGGGGATGTTTATGCCAGGCAAAGCCTGCCTGAAATTTGTTATCACAAGATCATAGTTCAAGTTGCCAAAAAATTGTGATGACAGTCGTGATAATCGAGTCGCTTCCGGTTTACATTTCTGGCCTGTTTCACCCCCTCTAGTGGCTCATGATTTTGTTATGTGGTTAACACCCACTTTTGTAAACACCCACTTTTGTAAACAAAACCAACAAACTTGTAATTCTCCACAATGTCCAAGAACTTGTTACTAGGTATCTCTTATGCCCTGCCGGCCCTTGTACTGTTCAACGTTATGATGATGACAACACTATCCTAGAATTTTATTGTGTTCGAGAAAAAAATCAACCATCTAAAATCTCCAAAAACTAGGACTCATCAAAACTGCTTTTGATCCTCTGCAAGGAAGTGAGGTGCAACCATTCGCATGCATTGGGTGTCAAGAGGATTGACGATGAGATGTGAATGTCCCACCCCTTGGGACTACAGTGTCACCAAATGCCTGGGGGGGGGGGGGGGGGGAATACTGGGAATGACACTGCCTGTAAGGAGCTGGACTCTCGGTGGACTCCCAACTTGCAATGCAGATCACCTGAGTATTTGATTTGTTTAAAACTCCATACAGAAAAAATAGATTACATACATTGTCACTTTTTTATTTTCAGTACTGTTTACATGTCATGTTAATGTGAAGGACGTAAGGACTCTCTTGTATGTAATCGTCTTTGTAATAATAAATGAATTTAAAGGCAAAAAAAAAAAATAGAACGAACAGCTCATGCAATGCTTCGGTCAGGACACATCACCATAAAAAGAGACTAAGCAGTCCATAACGTTGTCATTACACTGTTCTGTAGTATCTGAAATTGATTGTTGAGATATCCCATTGTTGGTGGCATGAACTGACACATCTTGTCTAGTGTCCTTGGTCTTTTGTGCTGTGCCTTCAAAACGAATTTAAGAAAAAAAAAAACATAAGTGGAAATTGAGATAATTTGTATCACCCCACATTAAGAAGCATATAACCATAGCTTCACCCAAATGTTTTTGGCTTGATGGTAGATGTGATATGCTGCAAAAACTTTAAGTTAATAACCTTCATTCAGTTATTTGTACTTGCAGTTCACACAAAAAAGACTGATAATAGTTTAAAATCATCCTCAACATTGTGGCATCTTCTAACTCAGTTTATAACAAGAAATGTGCAGTTCCAGAAAAAATCCATACCCACCCCATGGAAGGTCATTGGAAATTCCTAGGGGGAGGGGGGTCTTAATAGCCAATTTTTTAGAAGCAAAGTATGAAGCTAAACTGGAATTTCCTGGGGGGACGGGAGGTGCTAAACAAAAAACCTTCCATGGGGGGAGTATGGATATTTTCTGGAACTGCACAATGTAAATGGAGCCAATTAGTGAACATAAGTTGGAGGTTATTATCCTTGTTCAGGTGTCAGATTATTAAGGTAGTAAATATTATTATGATCAAATTTCTACCTTTCCTTGTTTCCTGGTGAGAAGGGCTACCATCAAGTTCACACAAAATGTTGCAAAGGTTGCTGAAAAACCTGAAAATAGTAAAACAATTCACTTTTAGTGACAATATATAGCCCCTAATAAACGTGAATTGGTGACGGTGCTTGTAAGGTTTTTCTTAGAGAAAAAAATATATATGAGCAAACAGTTTGGCACATTGGAGGGGATATCACATAGAAACAGCATGTTTTTAAACCTTTTTACATTATTTTGCACATACCTGGCTATTCTTGTCTGATTTTCTTGAAGTTTTGTGTTGGCAACATTCACAAGGAACCTTATATACTAGAATGGGAAAATTATTTTACAAAGTTGCATAAACGTACCACTATCTACAACTAATGATTGTTAGGCATAACTGCTAAGGTCTAGTCTTCCACACAGCAATTATTTGGGTAGTCGAGCAAAAACAATGGAGCATTGAAGACCCAAATAACGGTAGACTTGCCCTCAAGTCGCAAGCTCATTGAGCGTGTAGCGGCCCAAGCGAGCGACTTGTTTCCCTGGCTGGAAATCAAATTAAGTGACATAATTTTGGCTCAAACTTTTCAGGGTGCGGAGCTCTGTCAAACTGTCAAAATTACTTTTCCCGCATTTTGTAATAGATTTTTGAGGCAAATGTTGCTTGACATTTAAATGGAGGAGGAAAATACTCCTACCAAAACTATTTTTTATGCTTCAGTGCTTGAAAATATTGACAAAATTACAGGAGGAAAATTCCTCCTGTAAATTGGGTACACTACTGCAAGTGATAAAAGTCATTCACACTGGGGCTTAGTTTCCAGGGTGGAAGCAAGAAGCAAACGACTTTGAGAAAGTATAATGG
This sequence comes from Cladopsammia gracilis, assembly GCA_022457155.1. Classification (NCBI taxonomy): domain Eukaryota; kingdom Metazoa; phylum Cnidaria; class Anthozoa; order Scleractinia; family Dendrophylliidae; genus Cladopsammia; species Cladopsammia gracilis. Next base: position 498,126 of record JAJGOT010000028.1, on the reverse strand, counting down.
CTAAGTAGGAGACTAGCTGAGTTCAGATGTTCAGCCCAGTCCAACTCTTTATATATACAATGTATTTTATACAGCATTACGTTTTATTTAACTTGCCCCTGATGAAAATGGTCAAGGGAGTTTAAAGAAGATACATGTCATTGTATGTCATGTGGGGACTTTGATGTTTTGGGTCAAAACTGCCCCAAATTAAAACTAAGTAACCTTGTTAAACACTGCTGTTTATAGACCACCAAGAGAAAGATATCAAGTGAATTTTCAAAGAGATAATCAACCATAAATTGAGTTTCAGCGAGTTTACCAAGACACAAGACAATAAATTGCTAATGTTTCATTGCTAGCAAAAGTTACCTTTTCAGAGACCATAAGTTCCCCATTATGAACAAGTGGGACTTCTAAGCCCTGAGTACTCCTTACAGCCTAGATTTAAAAAGAAAAAAACATTATATTGAAGAATTTGTTTTAGCTTTACTGCTCCCAGCACACAAGCTTCTGTCTCAAGCTAATATTGCACATCATCTAGAGGAAGATAGATGTTTACAGAGCGGTGTTTACAGACTACAAGTCGGGGGTGGGGTGGGGGGTGTTAGGGGTTAGGGTGGGGTTGTGGAGTGGGTGATCATCAGAAATTTTGTGCCTACTCTAAAACAACCCATGTCATACCGTATTAGAATTTTAATGTATTGTAAATAGTTATTCTAATTGTTAATAAAATTATTTGTTGATTATTGTATTCTGACAGTCATATTTTCAGGTATAAAAGGAGCCTGGCCTGGCATTCTCACCTCCGGTCGTCAATCAACCACTGAAGCATTAACAACTGACAAATAACATGCGTCATTACTAAGACCATTGCTAACACAATTATTTGGAAAAACTTTATGAAAGTTATATCAGAAGACTTTATGAACTTCTATGTTTTTTTGCTTATAGGTAAAATCTTGGTTTAATTAGATTTTTGAAGCAAATTATATTTCAAGGACGTGCAAGTTAACCACGTTTTGTGACTGAAAGATGCCTTAATTTGCATTTCACACCCAAAAGGTGTGAAATGGGGGAGGAGCTAAGCCTTTTATATCAGAACTTTGTGTTTAAAGGTACCACATTTAGATTTTAGTATCCCAAGTGGCACCAATCTCCAAATTTTGCCCCCTCCCCAATCTTTGAATGACTCTCTCTGAGCAAACACCATTGTCACCACCACAGATCTTGTGATCAGTGACTCAGTGCTTAGTTGCTCCAGCCAAAAGAGTCAACTGTATGTGCACATTACAACACTATACTCATAGTATTTTAAAAAGGAGTTTAAAACCTTTGAATTACCTAATAATATATTTAACTTAAAATAAATATGCATATTACACAAACTTAACTTACCACTATAACATTGGCCTTCTTGCCAATAACAATTCCAGAATTCTTAAAACCAGATATGAGAGCTGCTTTAAGCTATAAAAGAAAATATTAATTTATTATAATTACAATTTAATTGATTAGTATTATAAATTAATACTATTTTCAATCCATTTACATATCTAGCCACATTGTACAACTTTCCACTGAATAAACACAATAAAAAGATAATGAGTTATCATTAATAGAAACTGCATTCTGCATTATTATGTCAGCATCTTGTTTTTTTTTATTTTTCATCTACCTTTCTTAATTCTTTTTGCAATTCTTTCCTTTCTCCTTTCTGTTATATACTTATACTTACCATTTGTTGACCACTTTCAAGGTCTTTGCACTGAACATGCAAAACAAATGGTTCAAACTTGAAAACTGCACTTCCTTGACAGCCTGTTAAGGAATTCAGCTACAAATTGAAAAAGAAATCTTCAGGCTATTAAGTATTTACAGACATTATTATATAAAAAAATATAATAATCAATTATTCTTATTCACTGAATGCACTCCAGTGGAACCCTATTAAAAGAGTGGACATAATAATGAAGTGGTCATAAAACAGGGTTCCACTATGTTTGTTTTTTGGCAAGGTACACATTCAATATTGTCCCCAGATCTTTTGCTTTCAAAATGGTGGGCGGGGCATAGAAACCCCTGGACAAAATGATAGAGTCTACCTGCTATAGCTCAGAAGGAGGTCGTACACTTATTGAGAATTATATAACGTAATATCGACACTTAAAATTTTATTTTCAAAAATTATAAATTTTTAAGTGTAAAAAAGAAAATCTAAAATCCCCACTCAGGATTGAACCTGTGACCTCAGCTAGGCTTAGGCTTACATATAGCTTACCATACCGCAGTACCAACCTAGCTTCTCGGATTGTTTAGGCCTAAATTTAACTAATAGTATATAAACTGCTACCCCTAACCTCAACTGGAAGCTAACCAGTTACTCTGTTATATAAATCTCAATAAGGTGTCCGATGTCCTTCTGGATGGTATGATTGGGGCTTGACCCTGGACAAGGCTGCCAAAACACTCCAAGAATTGTGGAGTATTTTGTCATGTGACACATGATGAAATGCCCCTTTTCAGCCTTGTCCTTCTACATCCACCCTGCCGTTTTGAGAATGGAGAAGGTCATGGGGACTAGCTTCGGGTACATCTACAGACACCTCGTTGTTATGGACTGGTTTCTTGGTTCCCACAAATAGTACTTAGTACAAATAACTCCCCTTACCAGGGTCTGACATCTGTTCAGCTTACTCACTGGTCACTAGGTAGCTGACTTTTAAAAATCTACTACATACTTCATACTTGCCCAAGTTTCCCAGGCTATTTTCATCCACCTATCTTTGCCCCAAGGGGGGGGGGGGGAGCTTAGACACCACTATCTACCTTGGCTGTGTCATGAGCATCTTATATAGACTTGTAAATTTCTGTATTTTTGAAATATTTAACACTGCTTAGACTGCTAGCAGTCCCTCTCTGGTTTGTCCATCAAGTAGCCCAAGCTCAAGCAATGTTTACACGTTGTAATTTGAACGTCGTGGTAACTGTTGCATAATAGCAAAATTATAAGGATTTGTATGGGGAAAATTCACTTTGAATTTGAGGATAAAATTTGGAAAGATATTTGAATAAAACTGGCTCACCAGAACTTTGTTTGTTTACTTGTGTCTTGAGTGGTTTCTGGGTTTGGTTCGAAGCGATTCCAGCGAGTTTTAGTTCCACTGATTCTTTCCTCCCTAAAAGAGAGAGTCTCTCTTTTTATTGGGAGGAAGAAACAGTGAGCTTGGGCTACCTGTGGTTTGTCGATTGGGTGAGTAAAATCATGCCATCAGCAATCGACTGAGTGAGTGTCGGCGAGCTTGATTTTGTGATTAGCTTGCCCTCTCGACTGACTGAAAGGGACAGCTAGCAGTCTGAACACTGCTGTGCTGTTTTAGATCTACTTACTACTTCTTCTTCTTCAGCTGTACTGTGAGTGACATAAAGCCACTCACAATGTTTTTTCCTCTGATCTGCAAGCTTAAATTTAATTTAAGGTTAATTAGTCTTACTGAAAATATGGGACACTTTCGTGCCAACTTTCCTCGATTATCTGGCACCCCCGGGTACAAACTAAATCTTCCAACCTCCAGGACAAGACAACAAATCTCCCGGATAATTGGGAGGAGGTGGGAGTGGGGAGTGGGTAGTGGGGAGTGGGGGTATTTCTCTTTAAGGGAAATTACATATTAACAAGTCTGAGATACATAAGTATTATGATAAAAAAAACTTTCTATTTCATCTAAAAAACGGTATACAACCGCAAATCTCATACCATTAAACAGACATAAGATTATTAAAAAGAACAATTATCTCAGTTCTTGTAAAGTTCATACTAACTTCGGAGAAAACAGATATCCTTCCAGAGCAAGAACTTGTAGTAAAGTAATTTTCTTTAGCATTAATGTATTGTACTAAATCCATAATTTGGTCGTCTATACTCCCTTTTTTGCTGAGATCTACTTGAGAAAGACAAGCAATTTTTTGCTTCTCGAAGGCGGCCATTTTGAAAATGAGTGTACAATTCGTGTCCCAATACATGACGTACCTACATTGTTCACGAAGAGGGCTGCTGGCTTGTTATATCGTGGGCTCTTTGCCGTCATTCTATTTCACACGGGACCGAGGGATGAGGTTTTACAGCTAAAAAAGACTGCAATTTTCGAGAAAATCATGCTTCGAAGAAAACCCACTAGAATAGAATTGAAAGGAGAAGACGTGGAAGAATACGAGAAAGCAAAAAAGCTGTGGATGAAGGATATAAAGAAGGACAATGAGAAGGAAGACGAGCCTGGTAAGGATGACTCGCCTCTGCCGCTCAATGATCCGAAGAGGATTTTGAAAATTCACGAGAGAATAGGATATAAACCTGACACTGTCCCTAGCGACGGAACAGCTGCGTTCCTTTCCTAGAAGCATATGAGGAGTAACTGCAGATATACCCTGCCATTTCGAGTGTGATGGCTGCGCTGTTCGCTCTGATGAAAGCCAACTCAGAGATAACGTATGGTTGATTTTTGGCCGTCATTTTGAATTCAAGCAAACATGGCGGGAAATCAGGCTTGGCGAGGGAATCTGATGTAGAAACATTCCAGCGAGGATATTCATACTCTGTAGACTTAAGATCTCCGAGAGAAAATTGCAAAAAATCCCTCTGTGGATCTGCAGGAGATCAGACAACATTAGGTGTTTATATATATTTGTCCAAAATTTCAAATAACTCATTTTAATAACTTTTTATTTATTTTGGTATGATGTCTATTTGAACTCTACTGACTTTTAAATGTAGATGTGGATAAATTTGCAGAGTTCAACTTTGGATTGCCATACAAACTATAATAATTATACATGTACTTGGCATGGAATTTATAGATGTTTGTACATGGCAAGATTAAAATGTAACATAGGTGGCTTATATATAGAACCACTTTTAATAACTGGAGAATGTGATCAACATGGTATGCCATAAACTGCGAGGAGCGAAATCATGCACAGAAGTGAAATCTGAATTGGATGTGCTCTCAACAACTGCTACAAAACTACAACAATAGTCTGCCATCCCACTTAAAAAAAAGGTATATTTACAAGGACACAGCTGAATCACACTTGGAAATATCAAGCTTCTCTAATGATACCCTATGCAAAGGCTAGGACCAGCCTCAAACTATTGACATTTTAATCTTAAAGTGCCCATAACCCAAATTTTTATATTTTCTCACCTGAATCAAAATGTCACCCAGGATTTTTTTATTCAGGTTATGGGTACTTTACAGCCATGCTCCGTCACGTGTGGCCAATATTTTTGAAAATTGAATGGAGTTTTCAAGATTACGCGTCGGTTTTGAAAATTCATTCCGAGATTCGGAATTCCTGTGAGAATTTTACCACATTTTCGGAAACAAAGAGCAACAAAATATTATTTTGTTTGAAATGTTACATATCCGAACAATATTAGTTTTTTTTAATGTGTGCAGCGAAGTTATTTTACGTTAATTTGTGACTTTCAAAGTGTTTTCCACAGAGATCTTCAAGGTTTCATTCAAATCTCGGACGTTACAAAGAAATATTCAAATGTTCATTTCATTCTCTAGATTACTGGTCAGGCGTGACGGAGCATGGCTGGAAGTCTGGAGTACTGTACTCAACTGCTCAATAAGTTCTTTTATGTGGCTCAACTTAGGATGTGTTGATCAATGATACATGATCTTTAGATTTACCATATTGACAAATAATATTATTGATAATACATGTCCATAATATTCGCTTAAAGTTACAGGGTACCTTCAAATCGACCATTTTCTCAAAATTTGTTTTTTGGGTCAAAATAAAGGTTTCAGAATGATCTTTTATCAAAAAAGAGAACATTGAAAGAGTGAAAACTGATGGAGAAATGACAGTAAGGCATTTTGTCTGCTGTGACTTGGAAACCAGTAGCGCATAAAACTTTGATCACATTTCATAAACTTGGTGAAGTATGAAAAAATCGAAGCATGTCTTCCCTGCAAAATTTTGATTTCAAAACATACACCCCACAGCAAAAAAAAAAATGAGTCGAGCCTCCTCTTTGAGACACTAGAGCCGTTACACTGGAGACACCTCCAAAGGTATGCTGTAACTTAAAGGCAAAAAGAAAATATGTCAAAATTACTTTTAAAAAAAAAACGCTTTCAATCTTCTTGGTTAAGGCAAAAACCTGAAGATTACTAAGTGCCTATCACTCCTAGAAAATTATTTTCAGAATCAACTCTATGTACATTGAATAGTTGAATGGTAAAATATTTCTGGTTTTGAATGTCGCGTTTGTGAGTTATAGAGATTTGAATTTACAAAATGCTAATTAGATGATGTCAACCCGGGAATCATTTGTTATACAACTACTTGTTTTCACCTCCAAGTAATATTTTTTACGAATCAATCGACTATCCACAGTTTATTTTTAGCATTTATCAAATTAATTATCTTCAAGCTGTAAACTGCGCATTGTAAATTGGTGTATAAATATGGCAAATTGCCAGGTTGACGTCATCTAATTAGCATTTTGTAAATTCAATGGGAAACATAAGTACAGCAGATCATCCTTTGTAGCTTGTGAATGTATTCTAAGTAAAACAAAGTCTGGACCCAAAAGTGGTATATAGGTGGTGCTATTACCCCTTTGTCTCAGATTCATTATCATAATCTAAGACAAAGGAAAACAAAAATGAAACTGGTTTGAAAATGTTCAAACCAAGGAAATAATTGAACCACAACGTATTCTTATCTCTGATACCGTGGTTACAAAACTCAATCTCTCTTATCACGCTTATTTTCTGGCATGCATGCTTAAATTTGCTCATAACGCTTTAACGACCTTGTTATCTCAATCCCGCTTTCTTCCTTCCACCAGAAACCCGAGTCAGCTGTTCTTGCCGTGCTGAAATACATTCTTGGTGCGTGCTCATGGTCAAATTAAAATGAACAGTCAATTGTGTGTAAATTTGCCCTTGAGTGAAGCGATGTATAAAACTTTACCGATACTTGCATATTTTACTTGATTCCACTGAGTATCGATCTTTGTTTTAACGTCTCAATGATCTATTAAATGGAACATAAATTGCCCCGTTTATGCGCTATTTCGTCAGTGCCCGTTTCACTTATTACATTCGCTTTGTACCATATTACTGCCAATTATTACAATGACGCGCAGACCCCCCCTCTAATCTGAAGTTTTCTTGTGATTCCGGAACAATGTAGAATGAAGACCTTCTTTTCGGGAACTTTTCACAGGCTTGTTGAGTTGTCATGATTTTGAAGGCTCGTCAGTGTATGACTTGTGTTCCGTTAAAATATTGTTTTGTTTCTTGTCAGTTTTGTTTAAACATGACCTTTTGGAACTTCTGTCCGTAACAAGAGTACGATTTTCCTTAAAGCACTCTTTTCCATGTTGATGGCTGTTAGAACTGCGAGCAAACACGAAATTCTTGGAATTCGAAGCTGATAAGACTCTTGCAGAGAGCAGCGACTCTAAAGTCAACATTCTGTTAAATGCCCACTCTTTGTCAAACACAAATTCATTATCAAGATTCGGCCTTGACAATTTAAATTCACCGCTCCTCGGTTCCTTGACTTTTGCCGGCTCGTCACATTCATTGTCGCCAAACTCACTTTCATCGTCAGGCGGATAATCTTTTTCACTTTCATGCATGCTTCAGACGCGATGGTAGTCACATTCCTGAGGTTTACGTGATCAACAACGAGAAGTCGTTATATGGTGCGATGAAGGATTTAAACAAACGATTTCCGTGAGACGAAAATAAAAGACCCGCGCTGTTAACCGCTTTCCAAGAATTAGCATAACAACTGCGTTTTCTTTTGTTAACTGAATGTTATTATGCATGTATTATGGCAGTCTGACAGTTCTAGAAAGTTCAAAGTGCGCTGAACAATGTAGTAAAGTTGGCGAGTATGCTTAGTGGATGGTAAGGGGAAAAAGATGAAATACCTTTCACATTCACTTTCATTTTCATCAACCTCCACAGCATCAGTTTTGCCAAGAATGCGGATCTGGGGGGTTCTCATTTACCGCCCAACTCAGTCCGAATTTCAAACATCTCCCGCTTGCTACAGAATCAGGAAATGCGACAAGTCAGAGTCGGGATAAGGCTAAAATTCAGGCTACTTGCTATTGATACCAGCTGGATTACAAGAACGGCAAAACTTGGTGGTAAATCCACTGAAGTTCACAGAGATCAGTGTACGCAGTTCAAGTTCCTCTAATAACCCGGCTGCGATAAGGCGCAACTGTGGCAGCTTACTGAAGCAAACGAAAATAGAGCACATCGATCCTTTGTAAAATCACTCTTATTTCTACCATCGCCTTCACCGTTGAGAATAATAATACTAATCGTCACCTCCCTTGGGAAAATAAGATATTTTAAAAACTAAAAAAACAACTTTCCCCGCTGTTCGTACCCAATCAATCAATCAATCAATCAATCAATGACTTACTATAGTACCTAGCCGAGGGTAAAAACCCTCTACTAATTGGGGACGTACACGGTGTACTTTCATTATTCGACATAACATTCTAGAGTGCAAACTACGCAAATACGAGACGTTTTTACACTCTTCTGACCTCCCGCCAGGAAAAACACTTTTAGCAACATTTTCTTTACCTATGACGTCATGCAATATTCGAGGAAAAAAATGTGCTTGGCAAACTGAGTAATAAAACATATCTTTTTAAACCAACATATTTATAACGGTAAAACTGATGAAATTACAAGCAGGAAAACTCAAATAAAATGGTGAGAAAACAGAAGTAATTCAGTTAATTGCATTGTTTTAGCGTTTTCATATTGTGACTACTATAATTAATGTACTCTGCCGCGTATATCGTACACTCCTTTTCCGCTGAATAACTTACGAGCAGGAAAACTCAAATAAAATGATGACATATGACCAGAACATAAGTGAATGCTAGTTTATTGTAGTTTTTAGCGGTTACTTTTTAGTAGTATTGAAGATTTAATAATGATCAATAGGCCTTCGGAATTATTCCATTCTGAGAATTAAATAATGTTTGTTACTTTCTTAGTGCATACACTTGTGCACTGAAGAGAAACGACCAACGTTAGAAAATACTCTTTACAATTGTAACGAAAACTATCGTTTCTTCTGACAGTTTCGTAGCTTCTCTGATATTTGAGGGATGAACAAATTGCAACATTTAGCTGTATGGTGGCCTACGCGTGCTCTGCTGTAGTTTACCACGGCTATTGAAGTAGCAACTAATCAGTTTTTTAAAAAAAAGGAGTTGAGTCTTGCACTATTTCATAGCCGTTCGAGTTGTATCTAATGGGTTTTCAAACGTAGCCAGTCTGCGAGCACGATAGACCGGACAATAGAATGAAAAGGTGCGACAGAGTGAAAATGTGTTTTGCGATAGTTTTCTCACAAACTGCATCTCGCTCTCTCGGGCTTCGCAGTCGACGACGTCGACTTGTGGTAAGTATAGACATGTCATTACACTCTTATGACCGCGCTAGGAAAAACACTTTCAAAAACGTAGGTTTTTGATAATATGACTGCCGTACAATAAGCAATTATAACAAACTCGTCAGTTTTTATTTTTTGACTCCTAAAAGTACTCAGCCGTATATATCATAAATTATACAACTTTTCGCTGAATAACTCCGGCTCTATCGGAAACCATATTTCATAGTTTCTTAGGCCGCGCTTGTATGAAATGTCTTTGTATTCCATTATTTTAGTAATTTCAGATGAGTTTAGATTTACTGCAATGTCAAAACAGTTTTTCCGCTGTTTTTTTCTTTACCGGTCGTCCATTTCAGTCACTGTTTTCTGCCTCTGGCATTTTGCCTCTTGTTATGTTATGACTGGAAGCTGAAGTAGGTCTCTCGACGTTCTTGACACTATCAACGTATCAAGGTCTATCAAGATAACACTCTGGCGAATTTCTCAGTCATCTTTATCCTGAATTCGGTTGCTTTTCCAATCAGACGACGTGAAATATTCCAAACATACTGTTTTTGCGCGCGTATTGTCAGCGAAAAGAACAATTTCATTCGTGGGTTGATGTAATATCAGTCAGGTATTTTGAGGCGTTAATGACCAATTCTTCATCCGGTACGCGGTACGCGTGCCAAACACAAGACCAGCTTTAGCCACGAACTGTCTTCATTCTGTCCTCTAAGCGCACAAGAAATCGCGAATAAATGAGCGAAGACAAACTGTACCTTCTTTTCAAAGCCCATTCTGTGTCAAAGACGCATTCGTTCTCCTTCATGGGGTCTGTATAAACACCCGAATCATTTTCTCCAGCAAGTCGTTCGCTCTCGCTGATTTTATGGTTGGAGGAGCGCGCATTACTAGTAATGAGAATACTGTCGGATTCATCATCTGCGAAACATTCGTCGTACCCATCCATTTTGTCTGATTAAGTACAACTATATACCTTTAGCTTTTGTTCAAACCTAATAACTCCCGGGTTACTAGCTTGAGATGATTCCAGTACGTACGAACGCGCGCAGTGTGTCGTTCACAATTGCGACTCGTGATCATAAACAATAGTTCATACCGCCCACGGGCGCGTTACCCACCCATAAAAGGCAAATATTGGCAAACGTGCTCCATGTCTATTGCCGGAAAATGCTAGACTGTCACAAGACTGTCGGAAGGAAAAGGTTAAACCACAAATGTAAGTGTATTACTGAAATGCCAACGGAATGTCGACTGTGTTTAAAATATGACTCAATAAAATGAAGTTAAGGGTCGTTAAGTGTTTCTTTTTAAACTTGACCTTTGTATGCATCTTCAAAATAGACGTTTTGAGACCGGGCTTGAGAGGAAAGATTACCCCTGTGAAGCTCGATTATAAGCTATTCGTGCCATTATATTTAGTTAGGCCTTTCCTCTTCTTTCATTATATCTATAAAAGTATGCTAAAGTGGAAAAGGAAAACTTGACTATATACATAAAGTGTATATAGTATATATATAGTGTATATTGTATCTCCTGCCGTCGATGCTCCCGATTATACATCGGGGAAACCGGTCGCAGTACGCGTGAACGCTTTGGCGAACACCTTCGAAGCGTTCAAAAAAACCCTCCCGGTTTCCCGGTTGCCGAACATTTTAATTCTACTGGCCACTCACTGTCGGACATTGTCGTTAGGGGACTGAGGTTATGTACCGGCACCAACCTCAAAAGGAAACGAGTGGAAATGGAAACCATCTTTAAGTTGGGCACCATGCAACCGCATGGGCTGGCACGGTTTTCCATTTCCTCTGTACTGCGCGCGCTCATACACTATTTGCTTAGCGCGCGCTATTACAATTTTTCAAATAAAACAAGTCGCGTTCAAAACAACGGTCATCAACCTGATGAAGGGCCAAGCCCGAAACGTCGTTGCTAGAAATTTACTTGACACTTTCTTAAAACATTTTATTTTATTTTTCAAATATGTTTATTTCTATTTCAAATTCTTACATAAAGTGTAACCAATCAGCGCTGACAAGTACCAGTGTTTGGTTTTATTAAAACTCTGGTTATCTGCCAAAAGGAGGGGACGAAATCCGTCGATCTGAAAAACATTATGTTCAAATACAAATCCGCAAATTATTTTTGAACTTTTGAGATTTAATAAAGCCCTGATTTGAATTATTGTAATTGCCGTGTATGGGAATCATTTTTTTGTAGAAAGGTCTTCTTGAGTTTTTCACGCATTGCATCCGGAGTGAAAAAGAACAGGTTGACACCACAAAGTGCGCGGCTGTGCAAGTGACGAAACCAAAGAACAACAGGTTTGTGAAGGAACCAATGAAAGATCCGAACACCCAAAACGGGATAAATCCGTGATCCGCTGCATTAGTAGGATCCACAAATTAAATCCATCCAATTTTTTCTCTCTGAATTCGAAATCTTGGAATAAGAGAAGAGTCAAGAGAAACTTTAAAATTCGAATTATCTCTTGGAGGGGGAACTCTTACTAATAACTGATCGAGCGCGAGGACCGTACTGGGGAATATTGGCCCGAGCTCGTGGCACTAGTACAGCGCAGCAAGGTCCGTACAAAAACGACTTCCAAGTAAACTAGAAAGCTCCTGTAAGTAGTTAATTATATGACATCATCTTTTTAGTTTATTTTATGGCATCGTCAAAACAACACTTCCGGTAGTTCACTGAAGTCAATTTCCGGCGCGATGTCAGGGAAGAAACGAGCGATTTTAATTGGCTTACGAAAACAGTTTGACCGTTGCTCTCGGCGTATAAACTTGCGTCGTCCTCCACAACGAGGTACGGTAGTTTTATTTGAAAATACTTCTCCACTACGCCGGTGGAGACAACACGGGAAAAGAAGAAGAATGAGAGCGCTGTGATAAAATCGCCAAACCAACGTGCTTGTCAAACTGGAAATTGTGGCAGCGTTTGGTCTATTTATAAAGAGATCGAAGGACTCTCGAACTTCAAAAAGGACAATGAAAATATCTCCTCATCAAGCACTGCAAGTTATTTTGGGCTTCTTTTTGGGCCTTAGTGGCTTGATGCAGAACTTCATGGATGTTGAGTTAAATTTCTTCGTCTTAGCTAACAAAGTTGTTCCTTCATCGCGAACTGCAGCAAGGGCGGACTTATTTTCATGGACATTCACTGCAAGGACAAAAAATTCGCTGAGGAATCAAGGTACACTTTAAGTTTAATAAGTGGTAGCTTTAGTTTGTTCTTGTGGGGGCGATGACTGAAGCGATGACTTAAATAAAACTAGACATAAACGTAATCGATTCCTGCCGATTTATACTGAGATAAAATAAGAGCCGTTTGCAAGTTGTTTTATTTTTCGCCGAGAGGGTTTCTTACAAGGAAAGGTAAGCTTAGTTTTTGTTAATGCTGGCTTCATTATTGTTGAGTCTTTGCCGATTTCAGTACAGCTTACAGCATAAGCTTATCTTAATACATACATAAAAAAAAAAAACATTGAAAAAAATTGGCCATGCTTTTTGATTCACTGCAAACAAAGTTTTTTGCTAAACTTAGATCGCAATGTCGTTAAAGTAAACTGAGTAAAGGCTTAATTTTATTAAACAGAGCTTTTCAAAACAGACATCGGTTTACCTCGTTTATTTGTTTTGTGCCATGCCAGTTCCAAACCTTCTGGTGTTTTCGCAGTTTGAATTTTTCAGGCCGGCGGGACAAGGAAAAACCGGCAAAAATCGGCGCAACGAAAATTTTGCCGCGTTCATTGTTTTTACTTCGTCCCGCCCCGACCAACTGCCCCTGTGTCTCCGAGGATGAAATTTCGCTGAAGCGAGAGAAAAAAATGTCCAACGAGCCGTTTCCATGGTAAACTGTAAAACTAGCCAATCAGAGCGCTCGATTTAGACCGTTTCCATGGTAATGGTCCGTACTATAAAACTGGCCAATCAGAGCACTCGATATAGATTAGACTATGGTTCGCAACTGCTCGCCACATAAAAATTGAATCTTTTCGCGTACGGGAATGAGAAGGACTCCCTCTTGATGCTAACTTTGAACACGTGAGCGATATAACGCTATGTAAAGAGGTCGGTTTTTCAAACATGATAACATTACGATTTAGTGAAGAAGTAAGACTGCTTACTCGCAACACCTTTGATAGACCTTGGCCTTATAAAGTAATGGTTCCCTAGGGGGACGAGATCGAGAGGGGGAATCGTCCCTACACAAGCTATATAAGTCTGTGCGGCCCAAGGGTTGGACGGAAAGATTACTTCACAATACTATATAGATTAGAGTAATAATGCTTCTGACATGACCTCAAATCAATAAAATCACGCAAACACTTTCGTTTATACATACCGCCACTTGGCGTTTCCGTGAAACCCAAAACGTCTTCTTTGTTTTCAGTAGGACCCAGGCTATTATCGACTTATTCGGGGTCACGTGAGGTCTTTCTATGCGTAGCATCCTATTGAATAAAATTATGATGTGGTCCTTGTGGTGTTGGGTTTGGAAGCGGTGTCTATAAACTTTACGGACAGAAGCAACATTCCCCTTATCACAGGTAAGGACCGTATATATTTTTCTAAGTTTTGTTATCCTTTAGGTTACTCGAAGTGACTCGAAATTGGATTCTCGGATGGATATAGTTTTACTGTTACAAAGATAAAGGTGGATCGGTTCCCCGTGAAAAATAATTTGTAACGAATGCCACATATAAAATCATCACTTTTGTTCTATTCTGTTTTTTATACTTTTTTATGCACCAGCAATCTTTTGCAAGGCAAATCTTTAAGCTTGAAACCCGAAAATTTATTCTCAACATCTGAGTCATATATCACGAAATTGGAAAACTTATTTAGCACAGATACGAAACATCCATGTTGGAAATATCATTTACATTTGGTTTCTTTTTTGAGCCGTTCCCTCGATACGTCAAAGAATTAACAAGCATGCATAATAAATGACAAAAGTGGCGCGCAAACACTAAAATTTTGATAAAATCACAGCTAGAAATAATATTAAAATTATTGGTTTTAAACTAGAATCAGACTGAAGTTATATTTTTGGGTTTTCGCGATTTTATAAGGAACAAAAACACAAATTTGTGTATATTTGTGTCAGTATATGTGCTGTATTTAGCAACTCTGACTTCCGGTCGAAGGTTCGAATGCGCGAGACTTCCGTCGCGTTACGTCAGCGGAGAACCTTCGTAAACAATGCGTGAAGTGACGTGGCGGTACAGTTTCACAGCAACTTCAATGCGCGAAGACGTAAAATTTGCAATGCTAAATAGTTTGCTTTTCTGTTAGTGTGTTCTTACTGAAAATTTTTGCGAACACTCGGCACTGAAATTTGATGTTCACCTCAACATTCTGGTGAAGTTTGGCTTCTTCGCCTTGCGGGGAAGACCAAAGATTCCGCCATGGATGAGCGAGGGCCATCTGACGTGCAAAACACACTCTAAACACCGTGAGTTTTTTGAGTTTCATTTCGCGAATTCTGCAGTCATCCTTTGATGTTCTAAGACAAATGGCCCAGGTTCCCGGGATATTTAACGCCGCCCAATTTTTTGGTAAGTATTTTGTTAAAGCTAGAATCTTAAGGATTTCAAATTTCGCAGTGCAACCTGTTAGACTCCGACGAGTTAAAACTCTAACCAGCAAGTCAGTTCCGTGATCGGCATTTTGAATTTCACGGTCCACGAGTAAAATTGAATGAATATCGGCTCACTCTACTAAAGAAAACTTTAAGCAAATTTTTATCTGTCTTTTTTGCTCTCGGTGTACTGTACTTTTTAGTCGTATCTGCAGCTTTTTTTACCCGAAGAAAGTTTACTTCCGGTAAGCTTTTTCTTGAAAGTGCAAAGAAAAAAGGTAAAAGTGGAAGGTTGGTGACTTGATTGTAAATCACCATCCGCCTTTTTAACGAAGTTATAAATGGTATAAATATTCGGAGTATGGAATTTCTTTGCCAAGTAAGTTTAGACATATTCTGCAGCAACTTAATGTTTTTGTTTGTAAACACTGTAGATTTATAATCCTTTTAACAGTCAATCCCCACATGAAAGCTTTTTATATTTGTGATCTATACAATCTAGACTTAAAGCTTATATTGTCATAATATCAATAATTGTTACAGACATGTAACAAGAAGTCAATTGTAAACTCAGCAATTTCAGTAACAACAATCAATTCTTTACAAATGAATACATTCTACATTTTATTAAGTCGGTAAGAATCTTTGTAGACAGAACAGCAACTGACAAAACTATACAAATTTAAATAAAAAATATTATAGTAAATTAATTGGCTTAATAGTCAAAAAGCTAAGACTTAAACAATTTTTATCTAATTCAGCAGGTGTAGGCTATTCCAAAGTCTAATAGTTCTTGGAAAAAAGTAATGAACAAAGAAATCCTTAGTTGCTTTATCTAATCAATATTTATAATTAACGGTTCCCCAAGTTCTGAGATCAGTATCAGGATTATGGAATTACCAGGGTGTATTCTAACTTGCATCAAATGTTTGTGTTGGCATGAACTTTCACCACTGTTCAGCAAGTTAAGTTTGCTTAGAAATCAAGATGTTTACTGAATATTTTGTTGATACAAATGATTTTAGCCAATTAAAATCCAATTAAAATTAAAAGTTTTTAAAAAAAGACAAAGTCAGGACAAAATCTGGACAAAATCTGGAAAATCAAAGTAGTTGTTAAATTCTTTTGAGGAAGTCATGCCTTACAGTTCACCAAACAAAGTTACTGTAATAATAAATAATACAACTTAGTTGAATGATATTTCATAAGTGAAAACTATTTTATTACCAGGGAGCACAAATCCAAATAAAGACCAACAAGATTCCTTTTGGAACCAGCCGTCTGCCAGGTATGTGATATAAATGTGATTGATACTTGTTTCAGCTTCACTTTGATATATTTCTGAGAGCACTTACCAGCCAGGCGAGTGACTTTCAGAGTACACTTCCCAAGATTATTTTTAACTTGCCCAAAAACCAAGTTTCCTCTTCAGCGCACATTAAACAAAGTCTCTCTGAGTGAGAGGAAATATGGATGGTAATTGGTGGAAAGAGAGAAATGTTTCTTGAAAAGTCAACTTAAATTAGGTTTTCCAAGAGGATTTCAAGTAAAAACATGATCTGTTGCTTTTAGAATAACTTCACCATATCTGAAAATCGTACTTGCCAAACTGGGTGAGTGATGTACAATAATATTACTACTTGCCCAAAGGTTTTTGCACTTACATTGGTGAGCAGACAAGTACTTAGTTCAAACCCTGGTTAGAAGAATTCATTTGAGTGTTGAAAGCAACTTGCATTAATTGGCTTTATGATTGTTGTCTTGTGTCACTCTTTCAACCAATCAGAAATATAACCGG
Organism: Cladopsammia gracilis; assembly: GCA_022457155.1. NCBI lineage: Eukaryota > Metazoa > Cnidaria > Anthozoa > Scleractinia > Dendrophylliidae > Cladopsammia > Cladopsammia gracilis. The sequence continues at coordinate 481,292 of JAJGOT010000028.1, read as the reverse complement.
CAAAGACAATAAAACTGTGACTTGCTTGAAAATGTTTTCCGTGCATGACATCATCTATAACTAAACATATGTGCTTTGACTATATTTGCGAGAGCCATATTTTTTGAAAGATCATTTGGTACCCCTATAGTTGCGACACTCTACAATGTAACGCAGGGATATAATATATCATGTACATGCTCGTTAATCAGATAATTATAAATATATTCACCCAATTAATTAACAAAATGCTTATTTATTTTAGTGTAAACCATCCAGCAGGAGCTTTTAATAGGAATGCCAGACCAATTGACCCTTTTGTGAACAGCACACAGGTACAGAGCTATGATTTAATGATACTGCATATTTTTGAACTATTCTTGGCTTTCACATGACATCATAAAAATTAAAAAATCTCTAACATGGTATGTGGATACAAGTGTTATAATCTTTCACAAAAAGTTTCAGGTTTTAACGATGTTTTGCTTCCGATTTACAAAGGTTTTAAATGTGTCACGCAATGCGTCACGCTATTTCAGATAAGCCGTGAAAATAAACAAAATTGAATCAGCTGAAAGTTATTGTTTGCATTATAAGGCTTATAAGCCGAGTTAATTGAGCTGATAGCAAATACAATATTTTTGGATGTGATTTTTGGTGTAATTAAGACTTTGAGTTTTTGGCTGCCATCTTTGTGCCCCTCTCAGGGGCACAAAGATTGCCGCTCCATACATTTCTTACTAAAAATGTCTAATACTCGTTCGCCTATAACTCTTGAACGAAATGCTTTTGCGCTTCAAAATTAGGCCAAGATGTGTATAAATTAAAACTATCATGCCTTCAAATAAGGTAATATATTTCTTGAACTTCACTTCCTGTAATTTGTTATTGAAAAGGAAGAACTGTTTTTCTAGGAAAAGTATTTTTTAGGCATAATTATTTAAGGATGCAAGTTAAAATTCATTCATCATAAGTTTAATGTTATGTGACATAGTCGATCATGTTGTCGATTTGCAGTCAACAGAATTTTTATCATGTGATGAACTTTTTACAAACCGCGGAGTAAAACCAAAGCAGACTGATTTTCAAGGCATTTCAAAGGACGTCCAGAATCAGTAGTAGCATCTTATCTGGGGACCAGGATGGGGGTGGGGGCAAGGGGAGTTGGAGCAAGGGAGTTGAGTAGCACTGCTCCAAGTTGCTTTGTGCTACTGAAACAGTTTTTACAGGGATTCTGACAGGGTGCGGGATAAAAATTTTGAATGAATTTTGATGAATTTTTTTGGCACTTGAAAGGATCATTTATTTAGGGCTTTTTGTTTTCACGAGTTGGCTCTCAGGAGATTTGATGAGTTTCATTTAAAAGCTCAGGAAAACATGCTTTCTATTTTAAAGGAATTTTTTGTTGACGGCTGGGAGGAGTGGCCCGACACAGATCTCTTGAATGATGATTCTGCAATGCAGAATCATGTTCTAAACAGCATTAACCCGGTAAGATATACACCTTTTGTTTATTTTCATTCAAATTTAGGGTAAGTTATTGTGATAAATCATGTATTTTTACTTTGTATGTTTAGATTTCCTTAAGCATGATTATGATTTTTATTGTAATTAATATTAATGTAAGTTCTCACCAAAATCTTTCACTGCAAAAAATATCAAAAACAAATAGTACCATGCCAATGTACTGCCAAAGAGGTTTCATTTGAATGGTCACACTATAGGATTTTGTTGAACAACATTACATGTCTTCATAATAATGACTCTGGTACGTGTAGTACAAGGGTTAACATCATTTTTCCCCTGTGGTTTTCACCTTAAAAGAGTGTCAGGGAATGTTCAAATCTGAGACTCAATGAGACATCTGAACCCCTGTGTCAGGCAATTTTTCTTTTTGTACAAGATCTTGAATTGTCCAAATCTTTGCAATTAAGATTCATGTACTAAACAACATTTACCTGGTATTATAATTCAACTCATTGATACACTGCCCAAATATGGTAAAAGTGTAATCAATATACGCTATGTCTACATGATGTATATCCAACGTTGGATGTAAATTTTGCATTTCGACAAGACAATGCAAAAATGACGGACCGGCCTCGATATTTTTTCTTCAAACTGTGCTTTGTTATCGATGTGTTGAATTATAAAACTATTATAGGGCTCAAGCTTGCGTGATATTGCCTAATGTTAGCTGACTCGGCCTATGGCCTCGTCGCCTAAGAATTAGGCGATATCATGTGCACTCTCACACTATAATAGTTAAATATATGCACATCTCATTTGCTAAGTCTAACTAGCCAGCTTGACGTAAGCTTACATATGTAACAGTGTCTTGCTGCTATTCTTTCCGCACCTGAAGGTTCTTTTGTTTAGAGCTTTTGGTATTTACCGTATTTACCCGTGTATTAGTCGATCCCGTGTATAAGTCGACCCCCTATTTTTGAGACCAAAAACTAAGTTTTCTTCATTTCTGGGTAAATATTTTTCTTGGAAAACTAATCTTATATTTCTTAGAATTTTCTCTCAGGTACTATGGATATATGAAAGAATCAAAGCAAGTTTTAACATGAAGTTTATTATTGCATGCATGTGAGCGTTTTAGCGGTTTTTAGCAACACGCGTATATGAGCGCATTTTGTCCATTATTTTTGAAATAGCTTATAAAATCAAACATACTAATTCAAAACGAACCTTTCTAATTGTGGAGTGGTGGAAAGCGGCTTTACAAGGCAGGCAAAACACCAAATAAGCTCAAGAATCTTTGAAAACGCTTGATAAACAAATTGCCAAGCTTGCTCGGGGAACTTGGTAACCAAGCTACAAAATCAGTTGAGTACTGGTAACTGATACACGTGCTTACTAAGCCAGGTTACTAAGCAGCAAAGTTCGAAGCGAGAAAAAGCGAGAAAGATGTTTTTCTTCGAGCGGATTTGTGGCTTTTTTAGCAGGAAATGTCAGCTCTTTATTCCAAAATTGTGCCAGTGAGTATTTACAACATTTAGGTTTACATTAAGCAGATAAATCTTTATGCGTTTCAACTTGAACTTCTAATTTAAAGACACAGATCGCTTAGCGAAAGGACATTGTAATCTGTACTGTTGTTTATTAGATGTTTGTTAACAAATAAAGACAATTATTATGCTAATTGTGAATAATTTATTTCACTGGTGCTGGGATCTAAACTTTTGACCCATGTATAAGTCGAGGGTGATTTTTTGGACTGATTTTTAGGTTGTGAAAGGTCGACTTATACACGGGTAAATACGGTATGGCTTGGCTCATATCAGGGTTTTCATTAAGAATTGTAGTAGTAGGAGAATAGTGTAAAGTAACAGGAGAATATTATGAAAGAGCGAAGATAGCTACATATTGCCATCGAAATTTAGCCGGAGAATTCTGTGTAGTAGGCGGAGAATTCTCCGATCTCCGATGCCTAATGAATACCCTGTCATATGAACCTTTCAATGATAGACTATTGTACACCCCTTAAACACATGTAAGAAACCATAGGAAAAATGCTTTTTAATCACCAGAAAATTGTTTATGGTTGAAGGAATCGCACCTCTTGTTCGTCGAGTCTAATGAGCCAGCTGATAACCCTTTGTTTTGATTTGATTTCCAGGACAGTGAACAGCTAGTTGTACCAGACCGCGAGGACAGTCCAATCTCGTCATCTTCTGAAGATTCTACCCCCCCTGGTATGGATGCAGAACTGAATGCCTGGGTAGAGGAAGAAACCACACCCTATGGCTATGCACCATATACTGACTCAGGGGCTTCCTTTTTTGATGGACAGTTTAATGGTGAAATGAACAGTCAACAACCTAATGTCATGGCACAGGTAAGAACTGCTAAATTTGGTACAAAATACCACCCCTAAATGAGCACCACACATAATGGAAAAAATAGTAAGTGTTGCCCTCAAATAAGTAGTGCATGATAAAGTGGAAAAATTTAATAAGAAAACATCTCATTTTTAATTAAATACTTAAATACAGTTGTCCTGAATTCTTTCACTCCCTTGAGTTCCCAATTAAAAGTTTTTATATTATGCCTGGAAAATGGGTGCAAGACTTATCAGAAGAGGAGTGTTATACAGTAGATATAGACAAAGGAAGCTTAGCATCATTTAACCCTTTTTGCGGCCACATGCAGCCACAGTCACCTTCTCCATAAGTGGCCAAGGGCAACTATAGTTGTCTTACATTATTTGGCCAATTAAGTATTTGGCTATATAGAGGAAAAGATTTGAGGAAATTTTATTAAACTTGGCCTTGAAAGGATTAAGTTTGAAATAATAAGAGAAAGTACCATCCTTGCCAAGTACAGTCAACTAAATGCAACCATTATCAGAGCATTTTGTTTTTTTCTATTTTTTGAAGTCAACTTAACGTACTGTCTCTTTGTTATCTAGCAGAATGAGAGATCTTATGCCAGCGTTTGTCAGGCTGGTACTACTGTGGCACCTGTTCAAGATGGAGATTCATCATGGCAGCCTAACTATAATAACTACCAAGACTACTGGACAAGTCCACCCTCCCAGCAAGCATTAAATGCCCAACAGGTCACCTCAGAGGTAGCTGATACCCAGGAAAATGCACCAACTGTTGAGTCTTGGAGTCAAGAACCTGAGCTAGGCAGCTGGTCTCCTGTTTTTAACCATGATGATGATATGTCACAGCAGCAGGTGCCTTTATTAACATCTCAGCCACCACAGTTTGTTGATCATGTGCAAGAACCACAGGTTAATTCCTTTCATCCCAGTCAAGAGCTGGATGCACATGTTCCTCAAGGAGAAGGTAGGATCCTCAATTTGTCCCCTTATCTCTTAAGGCTGTCCCCTTTTTTTCTCCATTTACCGTCGAATGTGTTTCCTAATTTTGGGTCGGTCGGTCAGATTAAAAAAAAAAATCTTAAAAAATTTAGGAACAATCTGGATCTAAAAGGCCCGGTACCCAAGCATCATTGCCATGGAGCCTTGAAACAACGAGACGTGGTTACAAAATCAATATGGCGGCAATGGAGGAAGAAAAGATCGATGTCGTGGTGAAACTCGGCCGAGAAAAGCGAAAAAGAGATGAACCTCCAACACTTCTTTGTGATCTGCCAGCATCCATGACTTTCCAGCAACTGCTGGAACAGCAAGTCTTTGATATTTCAGATTAAAAGTGAAAAAATATTTCACTAGGTTATTTATACCTTCCTCATAACTGTTTTTTTTTTTGACAAAGCAAAAATATCGGTCGGTCGGACGGACGACAATAATTGGGGAAAAAGAAGAGGATGGCCTAAGAGTGTGAGAAAACAAGCTAAAGAATGGCTCTAGAGGAAAGTACGCTCTTTAGGTTTCATTTGTATGGTCATACTTAAGGATTTTAGTGACAATATCAATGGTTAGAACTGTCTTGTATTTCACATAATTAACAAGAACTGCTTATTAACTTTCACTTGAATGGTCATTCTTACCTGTTTTATACACAGACTCCAAAATTAGAACCACCTTGTACAGCACGATAAACAGTACCACCGAGAACATTTATATTAGTTAAATTGTTGCACTTAAGGATTTTATCCAAAGACCTATTAAGTAAATTAGATAAAATAATGCTGTATTGAAAAACACTTTCTTCTTTGAAATCCTCACAAAAAAAAATTGGATTTCTCACCAGCAGACTTCTTTGGTTGTGACGAACAACAACATAACATGGGATGGTCTGCACTTACTGAAACCGACATCCAGCAGGCTGATCTGTGGGGAAACCTACCTGACTCGCATCAGGCACAGATGGAGGAAAGACCTTTCCATCAAAACGCAGTGGTTGAACAGAGCCCATCTGGAGTATTCCAGAACACCTTGGTTGCCGAACCAGACAAACAACATTCAGTGGAGCACCTCCCAGAGATGGAAAGCCCATCTGGATTCTTCCAAATCAGTTCGGGCCCTGAGCCACCCGTCAAAAATGAAAATGCTATGGGTCCAAAAATATTCCAACCAAACTTTAATGCTGAGTCAATGCGCAATAATCCAGTGGACCTGAATGCACCAGAGGAAGGCCCATCTGTTGAGCCGGTGCATCAGGGCTCTGATTCCGTAATCAAGCAGTCGTTCTCTGTTGACCAGATGCAGCCACCACCACACATGTCATCCTTTGTAGAAAATGAGGCATGGCAATCTCATCAAGGTGCAGGGCACCAGATGTACAATCCAAACACTTTTTATGACCAGCAAATGCCACCGCTTCCCCAAATGGAGTCAAATATGTCCCAAGAAGAGAAAGCTGTGGAGGTAAAACAACCCCTTCATCCC